>VZRH01005616.1:125138-164333 GCA_013397555.1 Urocynchramus pylzowi | reverse complement strand
TTTTTCAATCCTTCTTCTCCCCCTCCTCCTCTTCTCTAGATTGGAATTATCTAAAAAAGCTAAAATGCGGGCTGTCGGAGGAGAGTGCCGCCTCCCCGGTCCCGACAGCTTTCCCCGACCGGCGTCAAACCTATTCTCGAGCCGCAAAGTGCTGGAGAGTAGCAGACGGGAAGAAAATCCTGTTTATAGGTGCCTTGCCTAGGAGCAGTTATTTTTCTCCGGAGCGGCGTTACTTGGACCCCACGTCTGAGATTATTTTCTGGCGGATCCCTGCTTAGTTCAGCTGGATTTTTGCAAAGCTGAGCTTTCAGCCCCTTCTGCTGAACGGTGCTGAGGCTTCCTCACTGAAGTTTTCCTGCGAGGCTGTGGGCTGAATTTTATTTCTCATCTCAGTGGCCTCCGACAGGGATTATCAGGACACCCTACTCATAGAAAGGTGTATCAGGAGGAATCCTCTGGATTAACTGGTTGCTGCAGGTTTTCCAGAACGCACAGCCAGCTCACTAACTTTAAGTGGGTAAAGAGAGGCTCATTATGGAGATTTACCACCCTCCAAAAAATATTACTTGCAGGTTTCACACCAGGATTCAAATATAATCTGCAAAAAGTTATCAGACATCCTTCGGTTCTCATGCTTTGGCAATCCAAATGGCAGCAAATGCTTATTTTAATAACAGAAAACTCAATTTGTTTTTGCAAAAGGCAACAACCATTTTAAACTCTCATCAACAATTTGAACCACTTTCATTTTTTCAACTGTATTTTTTAAAATCCTTCAAAACACTGTAAACTATCTTTAACCTCTTTTGTAAAAGCACTTCTTTTTTTTTCAATCCAAACTTCAGCAATACAGTTGTTCATTTATAGAGGCTCAAAATCAAAATAAGACGCTTGCACTGTCCACACACTGTCAAAACTGGAAGGCAGATGCAAGAATATATCAGACTTTCAATATATCCATTGAAATTTTTTTCTTAAAACCTCATTACATTTTTTTTTTTAATATAGCACAGCAAATTATATTGGAACAAATGTAAAGCAAAGTGTTTTGCCAATTTTAAACCATTGGGATGACATTCTCATTTAAAATAAATTGTTTGGAAATGGTTTTATTTCTTTTTATTTTAAGAAACTAAAGTGATCTTACGATGAGGAATTTAACTAGAATGATCGCAGCTAAGAAGTTCAAGAATTTCTCTCCTCCACAACATTATAACTCTTTCTAAATTACTTAAACTGCTGCTTTAATTCCTAAACAAACTACGGCTACTTGAGCAGATGGACAGATTTTGTTATGACTGTAGTTTTATAAGTACTCACCTCTTCATTCAGACATAAACCATTTCAGGAGCACATTTTCTTCGTCTTTTTCTGACACTGTTTTTTCTTTTTTTTTTAGGAAACAAAGTAATTACCAGCAACATTAACTTCAGCTATTAGTACTTGCTGATAATTATTGCAAAGAATATTTTGGAAGCAACAGTCAGCAAGCCACTGATTTAAGCCCCAAAGCAGCAGCAAATGGCATTTTACTACTTAGGTTTCCTCGGTGTCCGGCCAGGAGCTGCAGCCCACTCTACCCCCACTTCAAATTTATCCTGCTTTTCTTGCCTTTGAAAAACCTGACACAACTCATCAGAGGAATGTTTCCTGAAGAGTTTTCGAGGAGCTTGCCTAGATCCAGCCCAGAAATCAAGAGGGGAAGCAAACCGTGAGTTTTCTGAGCTCACGGGACAAGAGACTCTGCTTGTCTTTAAATGTTTCTTTCTCACATCTGAAGGGCTGAATATCCAGAGGTGTGTGGCTGGCACCTCTGTCCATACTCTAGAAATGTGATGCCCTCACCTGAGCCCAAGCAGATGAACTGGCAGGTGGGATTAGCCCACACTAACACATCTCTAAAAACTTCATTTCTTTTTATTAATGCTTTTTTAAAAGTAAGTGGCCAGAGTAATACGGTGGGTTATGTCGGATGAAACACACACTGGCTGTCAATCAAAAAGGGGGTGCTTTGGTCAGGAATAATCAGGGGTTTTGTTTCCAAAATTAATGAAGTGGCTGGAATAGCGAACATCTGCCAAGGGGACTCAAACCCCGAGCAGCTGTTGGAGCCCCAGGACTCTTCCCATGTAGGACAGCCTTGCTGATAAGTGCTTCTCCCTGAGGTTTCTCTTGTGCTCGAGAGCTGGGACCGGACAGGAGGCTGGGAAGTGAAAGGCGCATTCGGGGAGGTTTGGAGGGCAGGAGATTTGACACAGTCTGTGCCCCGGGCCGGAACCTGCGCGATACAAACGGCAGCCGGGCGGCAGGGCCCGGGACTTCTGCCCTTTTCCAAGAGGGAATTAATCCAAGGGACACGATCCTCCATTTTACTGACGAAAGCATTTTTGCAATTAGAATTGAGGAAAACAGAACTGCTGTGAGTCTGTCAGTCAGTAACAAGTAATTTCTAAGGAAAAGCAGGGAGGTCAGCCCAACACCACCGAGCTGGAAATAGATTGTCCAGGAGAGCAGTTGTGTTCAATCAGGACAGATATGGCAGCACACTCTCCAAACCTGGGTTTCTGGAGACAACTAGTTTTAACTTGGAATCAATTTGTGCTACCAGGCCTTTTGTGTGCAGTGCCAGAGCCCCACATGTGCGGTGCACCTTGGGAAAATGATTTAGCACCTTTGAGTTGACTTGTTTAGTCCCAGAACAAACATTACCATGAGAGACAGTGATTAAGGGAAGAGGAATTAAGTTGCTGCTGTATTACTAAATTTGTGATTTAGGTAGCACCCAAGTGGCTCCGCTTAGAGCAGAGTCAGCTGGTTGTGGTCTCTTTGCTGCTGCATTTGTACATTGCCGAGCACACTGGAATTGTTTGCCTGAAGAGAAGAATACTGTCTGTTGGGTTTTCAGCTTCCAGTTTCCACAAGAATTTGAAATGCAAACCTATTTTGACAGAATGGGCAGGATGAACTAAAATGCCAAAGTCTGAAAGTGCCTTGGCTCTTAGTCTGAATTCCTGTTTCTATATTGAAAGGGCAAAGATACCTTTCACAAGCCCCTGACATTACCATTTTTAATCACTAGAAAAGTCCCTTTTCCAGTGAAATGCAACCACCTTTGAAAACAGATCTGTACAGACATAATCAATCCTGCTAAACACCAACACTCTGATCTCAAGTGCATGCCTTTTTCAGCATGATATTGGGCTTGATACTTGATCCAGTATAGAAAAATCAAATATGTGGCTAGAAAGAGGAAGGCACAATTTGGGCCAGTGCTTCGCTCCAGGGAATCCAGAGGCTTTGTCCTCTCAGCATGAAAGGTCTCAGTGCATAAAAATCCCTTTGAGTAAAAGATCTCAGCATCTGCCTCACATAAATAAAGTGGGTTTCTAGTATCTGCTCCATGCCAGAGAAAAGGGCGTTGCCCAGGAAGATTTTTTTTTTAAGCCGGGTAGAGTGTAACACATCCAACACGTGCACATAGAAGGAAAACCCACCTGATGGGTGGCTAAGTGAGCTCCTCACTTCTGTGCATCCCCCTGACAGAAATGCTCGTTGAGAGAAAGACACCTCTGAGCAGGGTCTCCTCTCCTCCTGGAAAGCCTTGTAAAGGCAGAGGATGGAAAAGAAACTGAAGTGTTGACCCTGAACTTTACCTGGGCCCCTTTGCAGATGATGAGGTGATACCTCTGAGCAGCTGAGGAAACAGAAATTGCAGAGCAGCAACTGCACAAGCTCACACATCCCCATCACCTTTAGGGGGGCTCTTTGCTCCCAGCTTATCTTTACAACCAAATTTCACTCCTGGCCTAAGTGACTATGGAATATGACTGCTCCAAGTCCAGCAGTTTCATTAGAATTTTTTTTCTGTCCCCAAAGTTATGGAGCCTGTCTCAAATCCTCAATTACATTATTTCCTCTGTCACCTTAAACTGTGTGCAACCTCTTTGAGTGTCACCAGACTTCACTCTGAGTCCAACTGATTCCCCTCCCACTCCCTATCCCCCCACTGTAATGCTGCAGCATTTGTGTGATTCCAAACCATTTCTGGCTCCAGTTTTGTCCCTCAATGGACAGCCCTGTACTTAGGGCAGCAACACTACAAAGGTGTCCTTGACATACTCAGAATAAACTAAAGCTTGAGTTACTTTCTTCAATACAATTATATTGAAAGCTAAACTATCAATTGGGACACCTTTGTTTAATTTCCTGCTCTGCCTCAAGCCCTAAACCTAATCTCTCCTGCCTAGAGCCAACTTTGAATCATCTAGAAATAGAGTATAATGGTATTCATCATGTGACTGGAGCCACTGGCAAGTCCCCAAATTAGTTAAGATGCTCTGATTTAAAGTAATAGTACAGCTAATAACCATTTTTATCAGTGCTGATAGCAGGCTCAGAACACACAAGCCATAAAGTTTATGACACCCACTCCCTATCTCTTAAAAAGGAGACCTAGATATGGCCTGAGATTTACATGCAGAGAAACTGAGGCAAAGTTTCCCTCTGTTAATGTTTGGGACAGAAGCCAGATCTCACTCACCATCATGTCCTCTCCAGGCAGAGCAAAATCTAAATCCCAGAATTTTCCTCTGTGACCTCATTTTTTCTCCCACAGCACACTGGGGACTGTGAGACAGTGTGTTAATTTTTTTCCAGCAGGACACACAACACCTGAGCAGCTTCTCCTTCCCTACCTGTTGCTACCAAAACCCTGCAACCAGACTCTGGCACTGGAGTTGGAGAATTTCCATGAGCTCCCAGGGCATTGCTGTGCCACTACACAGGGCACCAAGGAACTAAACCAGAAGGAATAAGTCACCATGAATCCTGAGACAGACCCACTAGCAGAACTGAAGGCATCTAGAGAGATATTTATGGGGTGGCTCTGATTTTCTGGGAGTTGCACAGACACCACGTACACCAGAGGCCATGCCAAGGAACAGAGCCCTTCTTTCAGCAAGTGGGATTTGTTTTTCCAGGCTATAGCTAAGAGGCTACATTCTGGGCTTATAAACTAGGGCTAAGGAGTTTGGGAGTGGCAACCAGGAATGCAAAGGAACATTCTGTGCCACCTGAGAGTCCAGTTTGGGCAAGACAGAAGCACCTGGTCCCCTACTTGTCATCCCAAATATTCCTGGGACAATAAAAAGTGGTTTTCCCCTTTTTCCAATGAATTTCACACTGCTGTGACAATCCACACTTAAAGGGAAGAAGCGCCCAACCATCCTCCTCCTACCCACACTGCTGTCCTCTCCGAGATGCCAGTGAAAACAGAGACAACTATTTTAATATGGCCAAGGTAACAACAATCTCATTTAACTAATTTTCCTAGAGGGACTGGAGCCAGTTGTGAAGGGAAGTATCTAATCTCATGAGAATGAGAGTGTTTGGAATTGGAACATCTTTCAAAAAACACCCCCAATTTTTGGCAGGGAAGGCTTCCTAAATCTAACACTACTTCACTCTTTAATCCATGCTCCAGCCTCATTTGGATGAGGATCCACATGTGAATGCTTCATCCAGCTTTGCCTAAGGCCAATTATTTTTGCACAAGTCTTGCTAAATCTCTGCCAAGTTGGTAGTGTGTTAAAAAGGAAAAATCAAAATATTTGCAACTCCTTCTATAAAACAGCCAGGATGTTTTGGTGTTCTGTGACTGATGCTTTATTCATTATTCAGAGGATTATCTCTGCTTTCTTTTTTTCTACAAGACAATTTACCTGGAAGCAGCAAAGAAAAGATCCCCAACCAATAGAGCAGAAGAATGTCTCCAGTCTCCATAGAGACACCAGGAAAACACCAGGATCATGTGAGTTGTACACAAGAAACCTATTCATACTGGAATGGGTGGTGTTCCAGGATGTTAAGTAATTTTGACAATGTGCCACTATCTCAGCCTGCAAGAAGCCCAAAGGGAGTTATTGATGCCATCAACTTCTGATCTTTATTAATGGTTTCTAGACAGCCTTCATCATTCTGGGCTCTGCAGGACCCCAGTCCAAACCTGCAGATAGATCTTTGTTCAGTCATCCAAGAGAAACTAAAACCATTTCCAGAGAGCCCAGGGGCTGAGTGTCCTACAGGAACTGCTCAAGCCTCCCCTTCTGACAGGCTGCAGAGAGCCAGGAGCTACCAGCCCGAAGCCCAGTTATCCCAGTATGCTGGAACAGCCCAGGACTTGCTCTTCACTTACCAGGTGCTGTGCTGCTGCAGTTCACTGCTGTAGATAAACTTGTATTTAATTAATACAAGGACAAACAAGGAGACACAGGGGCTCTGGGACTCAATAAATAACAGAGCATACCAAAATTAACTGTAGCATTCCTGCATCCACAGGTAAGACCAGGATTTTCATTGCCTAATGCTAAGGGAAGGACAGAGATGAAGAGCCTGATCATGCCTATAAATAGATAAATTCCTTCTAAACAAGGAAAGAGCAAAACCTCAGCTACAGTGAGAAGTCCTTTCCAGAGGTCCCAGCCAAATTTACACTCCTGAGGAGCAGGCAGAGGACTGACTGTGTGTGTGGAAGCCAGCCAAGGCAGGGTTTGGGGCTTGAAACACAGAGGAGTCTCTCTCCTATTTAAAGTGCCTAGTTTGGCTCCCTATGATGCTCTGTGTCGTTCCTCGACCTTCCACAAAGTCATAGAATTCTTACCTATGTAAGAGCTCAGGAATCAATTTCATCACTAGAGCTGAAGAACTGTGCCATTCCCAGAAGGATTTGTTGCCTGGGTTGCTGCAGTTGGGTATTTCAACATCAGCTGGGAGCCAGCACCCAGCTTCAGGGCTTTGGGAATGCTGCAGAGGACACTCTGCATTGACAGTGGGGCTGCCTGCAGAGCACTCAGCTTCTTCAGCCCCAGCTGCTCAGTCAGAACTGCTCAGAACATTGAAACCTTCAGAGCAACCCTGGACTAAAAGGTTGGACCCTGAAGAACGACCTGGCTGTACCAGTGCTACTCTGCCAGCAAATCTGTCACACTCTAGATTGCTTAACAGCACTGAGGCACCTGCAGGAATCTGCAATCCATCAGGTTTTGCCAGTGCTCAGCTCTAGGCTCTGCCTCACTTCCCTTCCCTGCAATGCAGACAGAGATTTTTGGGTAATCCCAGCTCCATGCAGAGACAGGCCCTGACCCCAGCCTCGGGATCGGACGAACCAGCCAGTGAGGAACAGGGAGGAATCAGCTCTAATTCCATTGCCATTCCCTATAATTAGGATGTTCAAATACACGTAGCTGTTAAGACCCTGGTGCCAATAGTTAAGCCCCAGAGCTTTCAATGTGTTATCAGTGCAAGGGGGGAGTAGGACATCAAACAACTGGTATGTGTGCCCAGTGTGTCCAATCCCCTTATTTAAGGAGCACCCCCAAGTCCCTTAACACAGTTGTCCCATTTTTATGCCCATAGTCTCAGCTTTATGCTTGATCCTGAGCTGTTCTTCTTCTCACCATTACCTATTTCCTTGCCTGCTCTACCCAGTCCTTTTCCAATGGCATTCTGAAAGACTTTAATCCTTACTGCCATGGATCTTATGGCTGCTGGGAGCCTTGGGGCTGTCTCAGCTGATAACTGAGCAGTGTCTTTCACTCAGGGCTTAACCCAGACTGCCCAGATCCTCATCGTGTCTGCTTGCAAGGCAGAATTGGTCTCATTTGCCTTCCACCCATTTCAAAGATTTCCCAGAGTAGATAAAGCTCCATTTTCCTGCTGGAGGAAACAATAGCAGCAATTGCAGAGTATCCTTAACACAGAAAAAAAGGTCTCTAGACTCAGCCTGAAAGCTTGTCCCTGCTCCCTGTCTGCCACCAATCTGCCATTGACACTTCTTATATTCCAGAGATGCTCCTACTTAACTGCACTAATATTTTACATTTAAATTCTTCATGGTTTAGCTCCTTTTTATGCTCTCATTTTGGGGCAACACCCTCCTTCCCCAATTAGGACTTCACGGTCTACTGTGAAAGTCTTCTGACTATAAGGAAGAGAAGAAAAAAAGAGAAATAAACAGAAGGAAAGTTCATCTTCCCCTTTTCATAAGATGTCCAAGTCCTTGCACTTCCACCTGCAAGCAATAACAAGGGGTCATTGTGCCAAGTGCCTTCTGCACTGTAAGAAGGGGACAGGACAGTCTAAGAGAGCTGTAATAGTTCTGATTGCTGCTTGTATTGTGTTAATAGCTCAATGTTAATCTCAGCACTTGAAAACAAAGTGCTTTAACTGTTAAAATAGGCAAGGCTAATGTAAAACAAGTTTATATAGGTTATAATTGCACAATATTGGCCTAGAAGGATGCCATGAAGAAAAAAATGGTCTGAGCTCTTACAGTAAGGGCATATTATTATAGATCATTCTTTTTATACAGAGCTTTTTTTTAATCAATTCTAAACTTCCCATTAATGTATTTTTTAGGACTGAAAAAATAATGTTCTAAGACATAGTTTCTGAAGTCTTTCTAGCTCACATAAAATTTTATTTTCATCAGCTATGGATCCCTGGTGTAGCCAGGAAATCTCCTTACAAGCTACAGGGTTCAGGGAGCACTTGGAGACTCCTTAGTCTTAATCCATCTCTGTGTCCTATTGTGTGCTTTGTGTATTAAAGAAAATCATGATTTACCACAGCTGTAGCTCTAAGTCTAGAAGAATATTAATATAGAAGCATTAAAGTAGGTACGTACATTAGCACATGGAACAAAGGTCTAGGCTTATGGAAAGTCTCCTATTAAGAGAGCAGAAAGAAATTATTCAGCTGCAGTTAGAGAATAAATCAAAATACACAATTTTTCATAGTAAACCATGTTTCTTTTCAACTTATTACTACTCCTTCATAGCCTGATAGTGATTAATAGTAATAAAGGAATTCCAGTGAGATGTTTCTGCAAACCTGAGTGTGAAAACCCCCATTCTTCCAGAATATTGGGATTGTGAACAGAATCCAGTTTAACAGATGATTCCTGTTCCATTGCCTGCAATGGGACTTTACTGATAGAGGATAAATATCTGTCTTGTGATCCAGATAAGGAAAAGCTTGAGAATAATTACCAGCTAATTAGGTCTCCATGCTCCAACTGTTTTCTTGGTTGAATAAGTAACTGGTTAACAATAAAGACCTGCATCCTTGAGTAAAGTTGCTCGTTTCAACTTAGTGTGATTTTAAATTTATTTTTAAAATATCTATACTTAAGGCAGGACAATGACATCTTCATTCAGGCAGAGGATGGTGACTGGGGTTGTACTGGTAAGCCACAACTGACTGCTGGGAAGGCAAAGAGCAGGTTAGAGTTTTCTGTCCCTAATTGTTCTCAGCAGAACTGGTATGGCCACATTTCTCCAAGATGCTCCTGTGTGTAGGAGAACAAACAACTCTGCCATGTCCCAAAGGGCTCTCTGGGTCTGAGGCACCACTTCGGGCAGAGAGCCTTTGTTCCCCTCTTGCCCAGTTGTCACTCTGCACACAAAGTAACAAGAGATGTGCTGCCTGGCCCATGGGCTGGGATAAATGGGCCCTGTTCTGTTTGGTTCCAGAGGGCTTGGCCAGCTGATATTGGGAGGTACAGCTCTCCTGGGCAAAGGTTCATCTGGGGAGCTGCTGCTTTCTGACCCCTCTGCAAGGATTTCTGAGGGTGATGTGCATCCGAGCAGGAGCAGAGTAGGTAAAGGTGAGTGTTCCTGGGCTGGTGGTGGTTGTAAATGTTACCCCTTTGTGTGTCATAAACAAACACTTTCAGCTCTAAAATGAGCATGCAAATAGAAGAGGATGACAATCACAGACTCACAGAATAGTTGGGGTTGGAAGGGATCTTAAAGCTCACCTTGTTCCAGCCCCTGCCATTGGTATGGAACCGTCCAGTGTTACCAAAAACCAGACTGATCAGGAGTTCTGGACTCCCTGTGACCTTTTCACATCACACAGCAAATGTGGAGAACAGCTTGCAGGTCAGAGTGACAGTAATCCATGGTCCCTAACAGACTGCAGTGGGATGTCCAGAGCCTTGTTCCCCACTGGGTATGGAGTCACTGTATTAGTAGGGGAAGGTCAGCAGAGCTTCATTAGTTTATCAATAGAGTTATCAAGTCCCCATTTTGAGAGCGTGCTCCCATAGGGGAGTGGCTGCTGACAGCCTGTCTGAGGCACTAATGACCCGGTCATTAACTGCTGAGTTTGAGAAGCCTGTTTGTCCAACTCAGGGCTGTGTGTGCAGTAGAATAGACAGCACCATAGGAACCCAGATGCTGGCTGGAGAGGCAAGAAAACAAATGTGCCTTTGGTGTGCTTCAGATGCCATCCAAGCCATGTTAAAACACGCAGACGGGGCTGCTGTGTTCTCAGAACCAACTGACCTTCCCTTTGCAAGTGTTAACCCACAGACACATGGGTTATTCATGTTAGAAGACAGGCAAAACGACTCTTCCATAAAAGTCCATCAGACAGACACTTTAACCCCTGTAATCCCTTCCTGTGGTGTATGTGACGCCACATAGATTTATTAATTAAACCCTGTTATCTGGTGGCCACTGTCAATTAAGTGTTTCCTTGTAACGTGCATAACGAGGGCTCATTCATTAGCAATTTTTTCCATTACATTTAAGGCTGTGAGTCTCTCCGAGCACTTCTCTTCCCCAAAAAGAGGTACAGAATTGGCTGTGGTTTGAGATTCTGGGTGAAGGGAAGGGAGAGAGAAGTAAAAAACAGGAGGGACAGATAATGGACCTGTTGCTAAACTGAACAATTAATAAACTTAATTGTTGTGCCCTGGGAAGGCACAGTGCTGTCTGCAAAGAACTCTTTCAGGAGATGGATGCAATTCTTGCTGTGCCACTTGCAGTGTGACCCCAGGAAAGCTGCAGCACACCTTTTTTGTTGCTGTTCTCTCCTTTGACAGCACTCTGGAGAAGTCTGTATACAGATGAAAAGGAACAATCTCACATGCAGGGTCTGCATCTTGATCAATGCCTCTGGAATGGGCTCTCACTGAATAATATGATCCAATAATTCATTGCAAAATGTGCTGACACTCTGCTAAAAGTACCATCTCCCTGAGTTCTGTTACTAGAAATAGTCACATCTCTGCCTGATAAACTCTGACTGCTGAGAAACTAAAGTACCAAAAGACTGAACAAAAAAAGCTTTCAGGCATAAAATTTATTACATAAATGTAATAATAAAATATTAATTATTTTAAATGTGTACTAAAAGTCCCTTCAGACCTGATATGATGTCTAGATCATCGGATTTTGGTAAAACTGATCTAACAGAATAACTAATCCACTCGGAATGTTAGACAGAGTTCTTTCCAGCAGCTGCCTCGAGAGAAAGAGGGAAAAGACTAACTGAATCCAAGGCTTTTAAGTGCATTCCTGTCGGTTGTGCTGGAGGAGCCGCTGGGAGATGGAGCTTCAGTTCCACCTGCTGGCAAAAAATTTGCAGTTGCAAGTCTCTTTAAAAACAGGATTTAAATTAAAGAGATATATTTTCAATTAATCCCAGACTGGGTTAGGGCTCATTCTGAATAAAGCTCAAAGGTAAGTATGTCAGACAAATCACAAAGTCTGCATGCCAAGGAGAAAAGTAATCAAAGCATATAGGGAGGTAATGACAAATAGTCAAAGAAATTATACTCAGCCAGTAACTTGTTGGCTGATTTAGCCCTCAGAACTACATTTTTATTGCTGCAGTGTTGTTAGGTCTTTGTACAGTGATCTCAAGGCTTTCAACTTATTACACTGGCAAAAGGAAGGAAAACCTCTTGGAAAGATTCATTAGCTGCCAGAGAGCCTGGAAAAAGATGGGAGTGGAAATTTGGCTGTCAGACTGAGAAGGTCCAGGGTGGTGTCCCTGTGCTGTTGGAGTGCTGCAGCATGGTGTTGGATGCCAGCACTGGGGAGTGGGGTCGGCAGCAAATCCCGAGAGAATCCCACAGCAAAGATTCAAGTCAGATGTTCCCCTTCTCCCAGGTCCTTTGCAGCCAGACTGAGGGAGCTGTTACTGTGGAGCACATGGAAAAGGCAACCTTATCGAATCAAAATCACTGGGAAAAAGAGACAATGCCATCTGGCTCCTCCTGAGAGAGCTGGAGACCATGCTGGCACTACCTCAGGCAGGCTGTGCACTCATCCTTCCCCACACATTCCTGGGACATTTCTAATCATAACTGTGAATGGCATCCCGCAGGGCCTTTCTGGGATCAAATTCCCCTCTACAAGTGTCCAATCCTGTGTTTGGAGGCAGCAGATCTCCCACTAACATCCACTGAAACATAGCCTGCCTCACTGCCAGCAGAACTGCTATTTCATGGAGGGCCCATTTATAAAGTTTTTAATAGAACATAATTTAGACTTTCAGAGTATCTATTCAAAGCTGCAATTTTTTAGGAAGTCAGCAAAACACAGGAAAGGATAAAATGACATATTCTTTGTCCTGTCTTCTGGATTGTTCTAGTGTAACAAATGTATACAATCAATTATGGAGAGCAAAAAATAGCATTATTTTTAAGAAGCCCACTTTACTTTTTCAGCCTTTTTAGTGTTGGTGTGTTCACACTACTCAGCCTGGATTGAAGTGATAATGAGTAATTCAGCACATGGCCCTGTCTGCTCAGTTTATTAATGTGCATTCCTATCTGACTATCTAATCTAAGATGTTTTTAAAGGACCCATCACCAAAATATTTAAGTGCTGCCACAGGATCTAATTACTAATCTTAAGGAAGAAACACTGGTTTTGCTGCAGATTTGGAATGAACCCCCCTTATATCTTTCTGAAGGTTGAAAAGCAAACGTGTATAAAACATAAAACTGCCTTTACTTGTACATGTCTGGGAACACTGGATGCAGGATGCAACATAAAACTATTGTTCTATCAGAAACCAAGGTGTTGTTTCACACTGCACGAGACCATGAGTCATTAAAACGGAGCTGTACCACGGCCAAGGAATGGTTTACATTGGCCTGTGTTCTTCATCACTCTCTTTATTGGTTGGCTTTTTTTCGAGCTTGTTTCCACAGCCTTTGAGTGCCCTGCAGGTAGTTGTGGATTCATTCTCCAGCACTCACAGATCAGGCAACATTATCCTATTTTTTTTTTTTTTTTTAATGTGTGAGGAATTGGAGGCAAAGATGAAGGATGAGATTTGTCTAGGGAAATAAGAATGATTTTCACGGCAGCATTCCAAGTGTAACCAGATGTCTTGTGTCATAGTCCTTCCCTGCAGGAGCTCTGCTCATCTAAATAGAGCATTTCCCCTTGTCTCCTGACAAGCCAAGGACAGGTTCACCAGCTGAACCAAATAAAATCACAGCCAAAGTCTGCATCCTTCTGCTCAAAGGAGTTATGAAAACACTTAGGGAGTAATAGGCTCACAGTGACAGTGTTGGATAGAAAATACCATAGAAAATTGGGGAATAGAAGACTAGGGAATGAGCCTGGGATGAGTATTTGATACTTGTTATAGAAACCAGCTTGCCTAAATCTAGGTCATTCCTTCCTTCTGTTCCTAAGTCACTACCAGCGTTATCCTCATTTCCTGCCCATCAGGAATATCAGGACTATCCTGCATATCCATGTTTCTGGATAGTTCTTCATCACAGACAGGAACAGCCTCATGAATCACATTCTTGTGTCCCAGAAAGAAGGGAAAACACTAATGGTCTTACCTCCAATTTAGTCCACACAGGACTCAGCTCTGTTTGATTTCCATCAGTCAAAGTATGATATTCCTAAAAGCACTGGAAAACATTGGGTGGGCACAGGTTGATTTAGGGTTTGGGAGGACAGGTCAGTTTATAGCTGTACATTTGAGCTGCAGAGGAAACCATTAGAGCCAATTCCCTTGTAAGTGACCCGGCACTGTGGTGTTACTGGCGTAACTGTGTTTCTAAACAAATGTCCACAGACAGGTTTACCCCGGAACAACCAGGCTCATGGAACAACCACCAGCCACTTCCCTCCATGGACAGAAGCATAGACCATGTGTTCTGAACCTTCTCAGCCTGGCCTTTTCATTCCTTTTTTCCAGTCACCCTCCTACCAAGCAATGGCAGCACATTCATAGAGTCAAGGCATGTACCATAAAGTTATCCACTGGCTCAATGCAGATGTCCTTGGACTGCTCTAGTTGGTGATTCTGGGGTGAAACAGCATCTTTAGAAAACCATCCACAAAGCCTTCATGTGATGGCACCTATAACAGGGAATTCACAAGTCTGCTGAGGTGTGCCACTGGAACATCAAAGTTTTAGACCTAATTTGAAAGCATTCAGGTCTAGCATCTAAGTGCTGATTTAATAAGATTCTTTGGAATTTTATTTGTAATACTTTTACTTATTATTTTGCTGTGTAGTGCATTTAGTTGGGTTTTTTTAAAGTGCTTTTACTAGGCTGGCACCCAGTTGGGATGAACATCCTTTATGCAGGATGTTGAATCCCTGCGAAAAAAAATGGTCCCTTTCACCAAGATTTTACTCTCTAATGTTATTCCTTTTCTCTGGGGCACCCTCACAGATTATGAAGACCCTTTCCTCCCCTGCCACGTCCTGGGCAGAAGTCAGACAGAATACTGTTACCCTGCACATGCCTTGGGAAAGCTGCCTGCCTGCTTCATACTGGGTGCTTTGCATGGTGCAGTGGAGGGGCTGGAGTGAGTACCAATAACACTTCTCTTCCCCTTATATTCTCCCATAATTATAGCACCCAGTACATTTGTTACTTTAAAACCACTAAAATATAAACCAGTCTCAGCCTAGAAGTGTTCATGCTGGGAAGGACAAAAGAAGAATTTTAATGACACTGGTATTGAGTGCATAAACTATTATTTAAAAAAAAAAGAAAAAAAAAGAAAAAAAAAATCATTTATACAAAGCTTAAGAAATCACTTAAACCCAGCACTAAGAGGGAGATGGTGACTTGATCTTGTCCTAAAGGTGGGGAAACAGAAGTGCTTGCAGCCAGTACCAGAGCAGCCTTCAGCTCCTGAGATTGGGGTTCCCAGAGCTGAGCTCTGACTTCTGAGTCCTTCCCCACTCGGAACTCGTTCAGAAAACCAAGCCCACGATCTCCCTCTTAAAGACACTCTCGTGCTCCGTGAGCCTCACCCACTGTCCCGCCTCTGCTCTCCTGCCACGCCAGCGTCCGACCTCAGCTCTGGAGTTACCAGAGTTACCAGCAGGAGTGTAGGAGAGCTGGGATGGGGCTGGATGCCGAGTGTCAAAAAGACAGGGAACAGCAGGGGGAGGTATCAGGCCAGGAAAACCAAGGATATGCGGCTAACTAGGAGAAACTCCTGCCTTGTGCTGTAGACATGAGAATCACTAAGGTCGCTTTGGTCTGCATGTCTCCACTATGGGACACAGTGGGCCCAAGGAAAAGGGTTTACTGGTGACAGGCAGAGACAACCCTTTGTGCCCTGCTCAACTGCACAGCTGTGCACATCTGTGAGCTCTTGGAACAAGAGAGGCACTGGAGGGACAGGGAAATGTTTTGCCCTGTGGGTGTATTTCTAAATGCTGCTGCCTCTCATGTCTAAGAGAGAAAGGCAGGGATGCCACGTGCATCTCGGGAAGAGGATGTACTCTCACCCTCCCAAGACGTGGGTGCTCTCAACAGCCAGAGGCTCCAAAGAACACATCTGGAATCACTTTCAGCAGCATCGGGGAGCTGTCATGAGCTGCAATGAGACACAGTTGTTTAATTATTCCATATCCTTTGCCACTGTTAAGTTGTCAGTGGCTATTCAACCTCCTCGGCATAGATCCCAGCACACCAGCCCTGGGGGCTCCTTGTCACATGGAACACTTGTGATGGCACAGGAGCATCAGCTTCACCTTCAGCCCTGCCCTGATGGTGTCCAGCACAAGGAAACAACCATGGCAAGTTCACTGTTACAGCAAGGGGAATGAAATGAAAAACTCCTACATACTGAAAGAGCCTAGAACAACACTCTAACAGAATCATAGAATATGAGCTGTAAAGGACCCACAAGGACAATCCAATCCAACTCTTAGCCCTGCACAGGACATCCCTAAGAATCAGAGAATTCATCTGTGAGAGGAGAGAAAGGTTCAGTCATAATTTATCTCACCACCAGACACAAATGAAGATTTCATTCCCAGCATCAATCCCTTCTTTCATGAGAAATCCATCAAGAAATCGATTTCCAGCAGCTGTATGGCTAACATTCTCTTGTGAGAAATGCTGGAAGAGGAAAGGAGTATGAAAGTACCCAGGACAGACTTCTATTTCATCATTATACTCTCAGTATCTCGTGCTCTCTTACCAATACAGAACAGATGGATTTTTCATGGAAGATGCTCCTTTTTGTTTCCCTATCACTTTACCAACACCTTTGCTGCTGGCAGTGAAGGAGTTAAGCAGACTGTACTGTGCATTTTACTCACAGCACAAAGGGAGAGGGCTAAGAAGTCTTGCTGATTATCCCGAAGTGCTGAACTTTAAAGGCTTTTAAAGCTGAACTTCCTCTGTAATCGTTTGCACCTTCCCTTTTTGCCTCCAGCAATGCCTCTGAGGTCACTGTCTTGACCCAGGGTGGATGGGATTAGAGCAGGAGGGAGGCTGATGCCTACCCTCAGCAGAGTGGGATGGTGCTCCCTGTGCTAACAGGAAGCAGAGAAACGTGAGAAAAAAATGGAATAAAAATAATAGAAACCAAACAAGAATGTTGAGAAGTTCTGGGGCAAAGAGGAAACATGAAAGTACGTGGGATACAAAAGGATAGAGTGCACTCACACAGCAGTGGCTGTGAACGAGATGTATGGAAAATGCAAAGGAATGACAGAGAAATCACTAAACCAGAACCAAATTCCAAAGGATACATCTAAGAGTTCAGCTCATGCTGCAATAAACAGCCAGATGGCTGCGTATCCCAGAGAGACGCTGCTGGGAAAGGAAATGGAGAGGGAAGGAGGGGGCGAGCAGGGTCAACTACACATGACTCTTCCATTCCCAGTGAAAGAGGAAAAGGAAATGTAGATTAAGAGGTGTCTACACAGCCCCAGCACTGGCTGAGCCAGCACAGGAGGCAGAAGAAGCCAAAGAATGTCTTTGAACGTTTTGTGCTCACATATTTTTCTTGCCCTCTTCCTTCTCATTCTCCCCCACCATTCCAGCTCCCTCTTCCCTGCACACCAGCCATTCCTCCATTTCTGACAGCCCCTCTGCAATTTTTCAGAGGCCCAGAGCAAGGGCTGCTTTCCTGCACCCTAAGCTGTGTGTCAGGGGCTCATGCCCTGCCTTCTTTTGGAGCTCTTGAGCAGAATCTGTCTCAGGTCACCCAGGGAAAGCAGTGAGACATGGCTTTATTCTTACAAAAAGTGCTCTCTGCCATCCCCAAAGATCCACAGGATCTCCCAGACTCATTTTTGCCATAAAACCAGGAAAAAACAGCTCCTCTATTAATACAGCAATGCAGGCTGGAGTTCCCACACCAGGACAGTTATGGAAAATAATGTGAATTTCAGATTGCATCAATTAGCTCAAAAGCAGGACATCTTGTAGCTGTCTGTGTGATCACTGTGTGATCTTGCATTAGTCATCCACTCAGCCTGTGTCTCAGTTTCCTCAGTTCTGAAACAGGGAAGAATGCTGACCTTGCTTTGTACAGGACCCCAAGATTTTGTATTGAAAACAGGAAAACAGTTTAAAGAAGCATTACTGGAAGAACGAGGTGCTATTAGTGCCTTCTCTAAACAAGATTTAAAAAGTTTTGGTCCTTCAAGCAGTTGAGAAGGTAAGAAACATCAGTGAATTTCAAAGAAAGGGTTTGTTGTTTGGGTTTTTACTGGACTCCTTTTCTGGCTCGGGCTGCAGTGTTCCACAGTGAATATGCATTATTTTTTCCTATTCAGCTAGGATGCATCAAAGACAAGCTCCCACTGAAGGCAGAGAGATAAGAGAGCGTTCTTGACTCATTGTTTAGTGGTTCGTAGACAGCCCTGGCCCTCTGGGTGAAGGGCAGTAGCAAGAAAGGCAAAACCTGATGCCTCAGACAGCTGGCAAAACAAAAGCAAATAAAATAGAAAAACCCCACAATATTGTTCCGTTCTGCTTTCATAAAGCTCCTTTTCATTGAATATTACTGTATTACCTGTACTCAATTGTACCTGTAGAACTGTACAATTGAGTCTTCAATTAAAATTAAATTGCTCTGGGAAACGAGGGAGCTCAGCTACACAGAAAGAGCCTTTCTAAAAGGCAAAAAAATTTTGGACATTAAATCAACCATAACCAAGTTCTTTTACTTCTCTCTGCAGCTGGAAAGAGTCTCACATGGAATAAATCCAGAAAGCTCAGTGTCCCACATACAAATACAGATTCCAAGGACTCCTGGGAAGCCAGTTGAGGATGTGCAGCCTTAGATTTCCTCTCTTCTCCACCACTGAGCTGCCAGACTGCCCTAAGCCCAGGCCAAGGGGACTGGAGCAGTTCAGGGAAGGGAAAATAGTAGAAGCAGTATGGTATCATCACTGGGAATGCCAGTGGGACTCCTGGAGAAAACAGTACCAGAAACCATTCCTCAAGACCTATTTCCATTCCATCTGTAAAGGGCTGACAGTTTGTTCTGCCCAGGAATACTAAACTGTGAGAGATGTGACCTGTGAGCAAAGGCTCTCAAGTGGATTGAGACACAAAAACCAGGATGCAGATTGCACTCCATCCACCACTCTGGAAGGTTAATACACCAGGCCAATTTATCCAAGCTTTAAAAAAGTAATATATTCAGAAAAGGGAAAACTAGACTGATTTTGCTTTTTTCCCCTTTCTTCTGTTTGCCAAGTACTTCAGGTTGAGTAAGGAATTATTTCTTCTAAGCTTTTAATTTTAGCATCACTGTTTGTAAATTATTTTCCCTTTTACATGTTTGGCTTTAGAAGGAGATTAAAGTCTACTATGAGGAAAGTGTTGGTAGTACTTCTGTTCCTGGGTGCCTGACTGACAGGGTGCAGCACTTTGAGAAGTCAGCATTTTTAGGGCTGTGTGCTTTCATCTGATTTAGAAACTGCTGACTAAGCAGGGGAATAAAGAGATTGGGGTGGAGGGGCTGGCTCAAGCAGGAGGGAGACAACAGACTTCCACAACACCTTGCTAAAGGATCCCTTTCACACTAAGACTGCTAATAATGCTGCAGATGCTTTCTTGCTGCAGAGCAAGAGCTGAATATTAAAAGAATAGTTTCATGAATAAAATAGTAAACCAGATCCTGCAAATTTTATAGATCATCTTTAGTAAATCACTGTGGTAACTCATCCGTAGAAAACCAATTTGCTTTTCCGCCTTGTCTTTCGAGGCTGTGTTTCTCTGGTGACTCACATGACCCACCCAGCATCTCCCCACGGGGATTCCTGTGTCTCTGAACACCCCCACAGTGGGAAAATCGATGGCTGAATCCTGGTACACAAGCCTTGGCCACCACTCTCATTTCCCCTCAGATCACTCCTGGCACCTCGAGGAGCAGGAGGCCTTTTTCTCTGAGTGGCTCAGATTCCAGAGCCCTGGAGCAACAGAAATTGAAACGCACTGTCCAGAAAGATTTAATAAAACAGTCTTTCAGCCACAAAGATGGGCACCAAGCCATTCCCCTTTGACTCTGCCTAGAAGCATTCCTTGGCTGTCAGGCAATCAGAGTCCCAAAGAGGCAGAACACAGGGAAGAGAACAATTCTTCAAAGTCAAAACAATTGCAGCATAGAAAGTATTTGCATTTCTGGGCTGTTGCAGTAACTGAGACAAATGCACATCTCTACTTGCTACAGCATTTGCAATATCTCATACTACAGAACAGCCCAAGATAAGCAGGAATTCAATGGAATTTGCCCTAATTGCCCTTCCTCCCCACTCCTGCTTTTGAAGCCAGAAATCCCTACCTGCACCATCAGAATAGATAAAGATTTAACTGTAACTTCGGTCATTTTTCCTTGATTCACTTAATGATGTGTGGGGTATTTTTATTATTATCATCAGCATTGCAGGAGTATCTCAAATCCTAGTCATAGCCCAGCAGAACCAGCTGTTTTAAGAAAAACAGCAAAAGGCTTCACCCCAGGAAGTTTCTCTGATCAGACTTGCTGAATCCTCCTTGTGTCCCATATACATATACACAGCTAATTCCTACAAGTGGAAAGAGATTTACACTCACAGACATTCCCCACTCTCTGGAAGTAAAGTAATTTCATAAAAATAAATAATAAAATAATAAATAAAACCAAAATAATAAAGCCAGTTCATACAAAATTAAGCTCCCCGAAGCCATCAAGCTGGAAAACAGACACAGATATTTGCTCATTGAGAACAGGAAGAGGTCTAGGTTCATTAAAACTGGTAAAAACTTCCGAGAGGATAATGCCAGTTAATTGGGAGGAACCTTTTAGACAGTCTTGCACACTTTAAAATTGTCTCACTTAGATGACACAATTCAGGCCTAAACTGGACACTGCACAGCACAGTGATGAAATAACAAAAAAAACCCAACCAAAAAACCCTAAATAAATCCCCCAAAGCTGTGTTTTCATCTAGAGCTCTCAGATACATGGGAATTTTTTTTGTTTTGTTGCTGTTGTTTTTCCTTCCAGGAGATTTTATCCAAGCAGAACTGAAGACCAGACACACTTTTCTGGGTTTCTGGGTATTCTGCAGCAGCTCTGATTAGGCAGTTCTGTGTCCAGGACTCCTGAACATATCCATTGGGTATGTGAAGCTCATTCCTACAGCACCAGCAGAGCAAGACTGAGGCTTGCAGGAACTTAGGAGGCATTAAGCATGCAGCTCACAGCCCATCCATGCAGAGTGACTCATGGTGTTCAGAATGTGCTGCACAGAATACCTGAGCAGAAAAGTGGCAGCTCTGCATCTTGCTGGCAAGGCAAACACTGTTCTTGTGACAGGGACTTGGGAAAAGATTGAAAATCACAAACCAAACCCCTAAGGTGTGCAGGAGTTGGAGACACTCTATTGTGGGGCTCCAGCTCTATCAAGAGGTTGGTTTAGACAGCTCAAGAGTTTAGAAACATGCTGCAGGGGTCCATTCCACCCTCTGGCAACTCCTTTGGTTCTCTCCTACCTAGATCCATGTTTGAGCAGCCCCTACAGTGCAATTCAGCAGGAGCTGTGTGCACTAACCCCTCATGGATCACACCCTTGCCAGCCCCACTGCCCAGATTCCCCAGCTCAAGGGATGTTTTAAGGCACCTGTATTCACACCTTCCCCAATTCTCCCCTGTGTGATGGGTCAGCACCCTGAAGAGCTGCTAATTATCCATGTTCATGATAATTTCCTAGAGACAGACTTTAATTTTAATGATGTCAGTCGTTTTTGCTTGGCACAGGATTCACAGAACTCATTTTGTGTTCCCTCCTTCCTCTCTGAGACACTGCAGAACCTTCACACAAACGCCCCCAGTCAGTGGGCTCATCTCTGGGATGAAGACAAGTACTGAACTTCCAGGTATGGAAACAATCCTTAAAAGGCACTTTGTGCTCCTTCATGGGAAGCAACATGAGGACAAAAGTCTGTCTCTTCCTCCTCTCTCATCAGTAAATAAATTTATTCCTCAATATAAGAAAGAATAAATGTGGCAAGAAGGAGCAAAGGGAAGAGAGATCTCTCTGAAATGAGTAAAGGAATTCCAGTAATTGAACAGCTCATATTTTGACACACTGAGTTATTAAATTTTGAGAACTGATGAAATATCTCTCTAGACATAGCACTGCAGCCTAAGTGCCAGGATAAATTCCAGAGCTTAGGCAGCCTGATTTTCCACACAGATGCACTGTCCATGGGCTCAGGCAAGCCTACAGCTGCTGGAGAAAATTTTTTGGAAAAAGCCTCAAAAGGAGAAGGTGCCTCTGAAGGCAATGGATGCTGTTCAATAACTGTGGCTAAATCAGGCATTAAATCAGAGCCTGTACCTCAATATTCCTGCAAATTCTTCCATTACCTACTGATTTTATTGAAATCTTAGGAACCTCTCCCACACCATTCTCTCCTCGAGTTTCTGCAACCTGCTGCATTTCCACCTCTTTTCTGTTCCAACGGGAACTGATGGAAGCCACTCCCACAAGCCAAATTTGGCACAGTGCATCACTACCTAAGTATATACTTGGCTTTTCTCTTGCAACCATGCATCTGACTAGACTGCAAATTTAATATTTCACAATGAAACTAAACTATTTTTACCCTCCAAATAGCTGGGAGCATTGCTGTTAATAACTAATGATCATCCCTTGCACATACGTAGCATCTCTCATTCAAAGGTCTCAAAGCACTTAATAAGCAACAATTAATTAACCCTGTAACATCACACTGCTGTAATTAAATCATGTGTATAAGGAATAATTGCACCACTGGTGATTCCGGTTCCAGTAATTTCATCAAAATGCAGCAGATATGTCACAGCTGTTGTAGTGCAATGCAACAAATGGTGGCAGCCCAAGAAAGAGCCTAAAAAGTTCTGTACAAGCCCCTGAGGAGGGATTAAGGAAAGGAGAATGTATATAGGTAACTCATAATATTACAGGGCAACATGGTCTAATACTTCTCTTTTATAGATCCAATAATCACCAGTACAATTCTGTTCATCATGTTCACATAAGATTAAAAGTACCTTGTAGAATCCCCACAGGAGCCACAATCTCCAATTCCCACAGAAACAGTCAAGACTTCCAGCCTCTGAAACATAGTTTGTAGATCAGTTGGATAAGATTGCTTGAAAAAGGCAAATGAGTTTGTCTGTCCAGCTGATGCTTAAAACACTTTTGAGACTTACATGCTAAAAAAGGAAGAGCAGTAAGTGCTAATATCTCAGACTTCAGGGTATTACATTTGCATTCAGGGAACAACAGCCATTGTCTCACAGCCCCTTAAGGTCTAAATGTTTATGGCATACTTTCAAAAGGCCAGTTTGGGAATAATTTATGTTTCACTATCAGTTTGGATGAAGCTGTCTCCCATCTCTTCTTTTTCTAGTGCTGCACTAGCTTCTTTCCCACCCTTTTGTACTTCCTTTTCAGAAATAGATGTCCTATCTTCACACACAATTATAATATTTTAGTCCAAGACAAAGGAAAATGGAATTTGTTCCTTTAGAGGGCTTTCCTCTGCACACAATGCTTTAAGGCATCTGCCTAGATTAATGTAATCTGACAGATTAAAGATGGAACAATACTAATAATAATAATGGCAAGACTTGCCCTTTTTTTCCAGCAACTCTCAAAGCAATGCAGTGTTCTTCATCATTAATTAAGTCTTACACCACAGCCAATGTTTCTGTAAATGGGAAATCTCAAGCACACAGTGTTTGAAAGCACTTTTGGGTTTCACAGGAGTTAGTAACACATTTAGGAATGGAGTCCAAATATCCAGACAATTGTGGCAAGGCCTAATTTCTCTTTATTCCTCTCAACTATATAATTAAAGTGTGTTTCTAGTGTGCTGATTTATGAGAAGCAGCTTTACTTCATGCCCTGCTGCTCTCCTTTTCCTTCCAAGCCCACAGATCATCAGACATCAGGATCAATCCCCAACATTGCACTCCAAAGCAGTGCTTAAAATGCTAAACCTTGCAATGTCATACCCAAGGTTTCACAGGGTGCTGGACCACAGACTGCTGAGATTGAGTTACCTGCTATTGTCAGGCAAAAAGCACACAGCAATAAGGGACTAAAATCTTACCAGGTGTAATTTACCAGCATTTCATTGAAGGCAGAAACTCCAGACCAGCTTAAACCAGTCAAAGCTGTGGTAGCAAGACTCAAAGGAAGTCTTCAGCATGCATAAAACCATCAAGATCTGGAGTTTCATCATGATGAAAAGAGAAATATCTTGCTTCAACATTTATGCCAAACTTTGGAAGAGACCCAAAACAGGACTGGGGTGAGATTTTCCCACACTCACTTTATTGCCTAAACAAAGGAGAATCAGGTTATTTCCTTCAAATGTCAGTCTTCTGCTATACTAAGAGCAGAGTTCTGGCGGTGCTTGGACCTGAAAGGCAACACTATCAGAGTGACAATGTGGCAGCCAGTCAGCAATAAAAATGTTAAGCAAAGTCTGAGCTTGTATTGCCCCAAATTGCTGTAAAAGCCCCAGGAGAGAATTGACTTCTTAGCTCAGAAGGCTAAGGATGCCCCAGCTGTAACTTCAGCTGTAGAGGCAACCACCCCTTGGAACTTTCAGCTTGTTTCATATCCCAATTCCTCCTGACTAGGAAACTAATGAGTGGCATAAAAGGTGCTGTTAATTAAGAGCTTCTAAGATGCCAGACCTTCTCCATGCTCAGGCTCAAGTCAGCAGTTCTTCAGGGCTTGGTTCAGGCTGCGGACCAGCCCACAGCCCCTGGCAGCAGCAGTCAGATATTTGGGAAGATGTTCAGCCAGTATTTAACCCGCTGTTAAGAGAAGTCCACATCTTGTTTAAATTTCTCAGACTGCTTGCTCCTGTTAAGAAACATTTGACATGACAGAGCTCTGAGGTTGTGGTTTTTGTCTAGAGGACTCAAGCCAGCGTTAAAAACATGCAAGGAGCACTCCAGCTTGGTGAAATCAGAAAATGTAGTTATTTTACATCAACAAAAGTAGTGCTGTGCAGAAACAGGTCCCAGATTCTCAGGTTCCAACAGAATTTCTACTACAAAGAGCCTGTCTTACAAAAGGCTGTGGGTCTCTTGCAAATTAAGAGGCACTGCCCGTGTTTGACATTAAGGCCTAGTTGGTACATTAAAAAAAAACACCCCATCATGCTGGAGGAGCAGAATGCTCTGTTTTACAGAGCTAAAGCTTTCAGAATTCATTTCTGCCTTGATACAAATGAGGCAAGCAAATCCTATCCAAATCAAAATCCATTTCCTTGCTGTTATGGTACATGGGACAGATAAGCTCATCAAAATTAGGAAAAAAAAAAGGAAGAAAAGGAGACCAAGTCACAGCATGTTGGTCACATCTCCCAGGCTCCTAGTTGCCAAAAAATTAAGCAACAGAATCTACTTGTCATTGCCAAGTCTCTAATATCTTCAGATGAAATAACTTCACCCTTACAAATTGCCTTTTATATGAAACCTTCGAGGCGAGAATCTCCTTATTTCATGTAAAGCACCTGATGCTGCAGCAGTGACTGAGAGCTGCCAGCAAGCACTGCTATTACCCTGGCTGCATCCTTCACCTACACATCTAACTGGGAATTATAGCTTAAAAATGAAAAATCTAAAAGAACTCAAGCAAGGAAGGTGGGTAACTGTTCTGCAGTGTTTGTTCTCACGACAATTTAAAAAGGTTTCTTCAGTCCTCCATGGCTGGGTGTAGAGAAGACCAGATATTAAACACACAGCGTGGGACATCCTCCTCTCATTTTGCTCCAAGTCTGTGCACAGTATAGAGAACTTATTTTGCAAGGAATGGTCTTGTTTAAATGGCTTGATAAATTGGATTCCTTTGATGCTGTTTGCTCTTGCCTTCCCTAATCTCTCCTAATCATAATGATTTTTTTTGTCTGCAATGCATCTGACCTACTTCCGCATTCCCCCCCACCATCCTGCTGTTCTTTTCTATCTATATTCTCTGTGAAGTATCTGTGTATTTTTAGAAAAGGCAGAAAAAAATATATTAAAAAAAAAAAATTAGGATCCTTGGGCGGCTGAGAAGAGGTTTTGATTCTCACCAGCCAGTGAATGCTGGAAAACACATGCTCGGATTTTTCCCCTTTAACCAGTCCTGGCATCAACCTTTATCAGTGCCAAGATACCGTGAGTCTACTTGGAATTTGTTGAACTGTTTGAACAGGACTCTGACAGAGACCTACAAAATGCAAGCAGATACAATTCTTAATCACTCCAGCAAAAAATTAATTTGGCAATTAAAGAAGCAACTTTGACACAGGGACAGAAGGAAAATAACTGGCTTTAAACAGTGGCAGGTGCATCACTTCAGATAAATTATACACCAACCATCCCAAATGCTGCCTGAAGCAGAAGGATAGCCCAGGGATTAGGGTTTTAATAGAGAATTTAGAATTAGGGATTACAGTCCATGCTCCACTCCAGCCAACCTCTGCAGCTTTGGCCATTTACAAAATAGGGTTAACAATTTTCCTCCTCTCTCAGCAATATTAAGACACCAGAAATGCCAAATATTTTCAGGCTGTTAAGGCTAAATACAACTTATAGTAAATAATTATTGGATGGGATCTGCTGTAGTTTTGCACAGACCTAAAGAGACCCTGACCTGAGCAGGGAAGCACTTCAACTCATGTGAAAATTCTGGCACAATCCAAGAGAGAAGAGCAAAGCCTGTTCACAGCCCCATCTCAGCAATCAGATTAGTTTCTACTGGATCCCAGAATAGTTTGGGCTGGAAAGGACCTTAAAGCTAGCTCAGTTCCTCCCCCTGCCTTAGGCAGGGACACCTTCCACTAGACTAGATTGTTCCAAGCCCCATCCAACCTGACCTTGAGAGTTACTTCTCTCTCTCTCTCTCTGTGTCTTTTTGTTTGCATTTGGTTGTGGGGTTTTTTTGTTTGTTTGTTTGGGTTTTTTGGGTTTTTTTTTGTTTTTGTTTTTTTTTTTTGTCTGAGACTCAGATAGTGGTGCAACACCTGCCATAAAGCCAAGGAAAGAGCTGCTGGGTGAATGCAAACCACTTCCAGGACAGGTAGATGCTAATGAGGACCAATGTACCACAGTGCAACTGAAAACAGCATTTTAGCCCAAATATATTTGTGGGGTTGTCCATTTTTGGCACAGAATATAGCAATAAAATGGGAGAGGGATTCAGTCTGAATAAAGCTGTAACAAAACAACATCAAAGACTTCAGGACAGTTATTATTTTTGTTCAGACCTTAATTATTTTCCATTTCTTGCCACTTCCACTCTACCCTGGAGATCAGGAGAGGTAATAGAAAAGCAGCTTTTACATCAAGAAAGTAACTTATTTCCTTCTTTCTGGCAAACTCCACTAGGAAACCATTCGCAGAGGTCCCACCTCCAGATTCAAGAGCCAGCCCTGCTGCAGACTCTGCAACCTTCTGTACCAGTAATGCTGCAATCTTCAGTCAATGTTTTGAGTGTCTTGTGACCAAGTAAGTGATGTTTCTATCTGCCCTGAGAACATGGCTATCTGGACATACCTGTCTTTTGGGATATCCATCCAGCTGAGTTCAGCAGGAGCCAGGCAGCTCCACTGGTGTTGTGGCTTGTGCTGTGATTACAAGGCAGTGAAGGATGATCAGGTAATTGGAAATATAATGTGTGCTATCACCACTCAAAGTGTAGTCCTTCAGTCCTGGAACTAATACTGGAAGACTTGGGAAAAACAGTACACAATCCTTGACAAAACTTGGGAAAAAATTAATAGTCAAGAGTCTTAATTCCCCTTGTGTGTGTCAATGCTTCCTAACTAATTGCTTCAGAAGCAGTGTTTGGTTTGCTGCAGCATGGGAGAGTGGAGAACTCGGGCCCGTGTTCAGGGAACAAATTGTTTAGAGCCAAGTGAGCAAAGACAAAAGGACAACAGGAATCAAAGGGGATTGTATCTGATCCAAGAACACGAGGCAGTTGGAAAACCGCCTCCAAAGTAAATGGCAAGAAATGACAGGTAGCATTGTAGCCAGAGAGCTGAGAAACAAGGGTATTTCTTGAGCAATAAACCAAGTTGCATTACATAAAAGAAGAACTCAATTGAAAGGGACAACCATCCCAACTCCAGGCTTCCACCACCCTTAACATTTTGTAACAACCCAACAAGACACCCTAATACTACAGCATCCAAGGGGCTCTCATTTTACCACAGAATCTGTGAAGTTCTTTTCATGGATGCCACGCCAAAGCACAGTGAGGATACGTGATCACATTAATACAATTTGTCTCTGGCACCCCCAGCTGAATCTGGACCTCCCACAGTTCAGGCTCTCACAGCTGGACTCCCTTTTAACACATCACCTCCTCAACACATGCACAACTACAAAAAGGGGCAGGACACTGGGCTCAATTTATTTTTGTTACTAGAAAGCCAGTGAATCAGCTCTTGTTGAGAGAGTGCAGAATCAAGCACATGTGACTGCTCAAAATTCAGGGGAATAGGGAAAGACACAATTTTCCCTCCTGTCTTCAATACCTTACATTAAATGAATTTGTAGGGTGTAAACGCCACCATATCACAGACTCCACCATTCTGACTAACAGTGTTTGTCCTCTTGTCAGACACCTGACAGAGCCAGAAGAGCTTCTTCATCCAAGAGTCTTCTGCTTGCACTGAGCATTCAATGTATTAATTACAGGTCTCATTCCCACTGGCTATCTTGCACTTGCCAGAAGAACTGTGCAAAACTCCCCTATAAATGAGAAAAAGTCTCCTAGATTAAGCAGGCTTTAGAAAAAATTAAAAAGCGGATCTTGAATGGAGTATATATGTCTAATAGCTAATTATGCTGCTAAGTCATGGAATCTGATGATAAAAAAAAAAAAATATTAGCTCTCCCAAGAAGACATACAGTCTAATAAGTGTTCATTACAAATCTAGCTCCTAAATCTGCTGCCCACTGAGCTAATGAGGAATGATTCAGTCAGCCCCAAACATGTTTTTAATTTCACTCAGTGTTGTGTGAGGCTGCTTCAGAGAGCACAACTGGAGAGACAAGTCAGCACAAACCAGCCAGCCAGGAGGAGCTCCCTGGCCAATTCCTTCAGGGCTGGAAGATGAGGAAGAAAATAGGGCCATAATGAAGACTTGGGGGCAACAATTGCCAGTAGGATTTCAGCCTTATTTTTTGGTTTGATATAACTGTGGAGAAGCACTTTGGTTTATGTTTGGTCGATTTATGGAACAGGGAGAGATTCTGAAGACTTTGCTGCTTGTTAGCAAATCTTCTCTCAGGCACTCCTCATCCTTATCCCCAGGTAGGTATTTTTGTTTATTAATGCCAGTAAATCATAGAACCCCAGAATGGTTTGGGTGGGAAAGGACCTTAAAGCCCATCTCATTCCACCCCCTGCCACAGACAGGGACACCTTCCACTATCCCAGGGTGCTCCAAGCCCTGTCCAACCTGGCCTTGGACTCTTTCAGGGATGGGGCAGCTACAGCTTCTCTGGGCATCCCATGCCAGGGCCTCAGTACCCTCATAGGGAAGAATTTCTTTTTAATTCCTTATCTAACCCTGCCTTCCTCCATCTTAAGGCCATTCCCCTGAGTTCTATCCCTATATAACCTGCACCTGCCCTTTGGGAAACAATACCTGGTGACATTCCTTAATCTCTGAGCTAAGAACAAAGCTATTATCATATTACTTTCAAAAACTGATCAGCTGCTCCAGTGATAGAGCACTAGGCAACAAAACTCCCATCTACTAAATAAATTGGGATGTGCTTTTTGTTTTCTGACCTACATATTTATTCAACACGTATTTTCAAGGGGCTAGTAGCACATGGCTCTGCTCCAAGGACAGCCAGAGAGTTTCCATATCATAAATGAGCTCCAAAAAAGAGCCACAACTGATGATGCAGCATTTTTAAACAAAATTGCAGATACAGAGAGGTGGGTGCACTTCCTATTCACCTCCTAAGAGAGGAGCCAAGGGGGAAAAAAGACTCACAACTCCTGAACAGGCATGTAAAGGACATATTGAGGAACTGTCCTTGAAGGGACATTTCTTATGCCTTTCTTGTTTGCTGCCCACAGGCCAAAGTGCCTGGCCCAGCTGTCATTCCGGGATGCTCAGAGGGAGAGCAATCACATAAAAGCACTGCAGACTTGACCTAAGGCCAATTTCTCTCCAGTAAGTTCAACCAATCAACCAAGGAACCTTTTAGCAAAATTCCCTGCTTATTTCTCATACTTCCTGTGTCCTACTCACTGTCCAAAGCCACCCTCAAATTCTCCCTTCCTTCCAGCTTCCAGTCTTTTTCCCCCAGCTTGTCCCTTCTGGCCCCAGAAGCTCTCTGGCTCTCTGTGATGTTTCCTCCCCTCATCTGGGATTCTTGACCAGTGCCCAAGGGACAAAGGATCCACTGTGGGCTGCACACAAGTCTGCAACACTCAATCTGCTGGTTCCAGCTCAATTCCTGCAGAAGTCTTCTCCAGGGGACCTTTACTCACCCTGGAATTGCGGTGCCCCGTAGGAACAGAAAGCTGGAACATATCACCTCTTCTGTTGCATTTGCCACATCTCTTGTGCTTGGGTCTTATCACCTCTTCTACTAACTCACAATTTAGTCCAGGCTGGTAGTCAGGACTTCTCCCTCTACCATTCCAGATTTTCAGGAACACCAATTTCCAGAACACCAGCAATTTCCCCAGCATTGTAGTCCTGGTATCTGCCAAGCTCTCCAGCTCAATATCAACCTGAAACTGCAGAGCTGTTAAATTCAGTGTTCATATTCTCAGCTTTCTATGTACTCTCTTCTAGTCCATTCATTCAGGTTAAACTTTGCAGCCTTAACCTTTTTTTTAATCTACAGATTAAGGTTTTTATGCAGTACTGCAAGTGAAATAATGTCTGCACAAGTCTAAAAGAATTATGCATTGAGGTCCAGCCTGCCCTTAAAAATAAGTGTGATTTCTGGTTTTTACTGCAGCAATGTTACAAACTGACTCTCAGCAAAAGGCAGGGTGAAGTTTTAGATCATTACTAAGTAATTCAGTAGGTTTTTGCTATAAATTTTGTGAAGGTAAGCACTGAGTTTTGAGCTGTTCTAAAGGCTTCAGCTTTATAGCTCTGTGTTAACTTTTGTGAGGCCCAAAGCCAGGTACAGGGAGCCTGTGAGGGTTTGAGAGTAGGCGATATTCACTTCATTGTAAGATTATTAAATTCCTCGGGTATCATTTATTTGCTTAAACAAATCACCACCCAGTATTTTGGGTTAACAAATGTAGTTTTTCTAAAAAATTCATAAAATATGTAAATAATCATTGATAGAGTGCTAGAGTAATTAGTTTTGTTAAAGAATGTGCCCTAAAACATCAGCAGCCTTCCAGAGCTTTTCTGTCATTGTGCAAAGGTCACACAACATGGGCAAGTTGCCACAAATATTTACACTTGTGAAATAAGTTTTTTGAAAGATGAGATGAATAGTTGAGCTGAAATTAGTACCCTGCCCATGAAAACTGCCCTGAAGCAGCAAAACTTGTGGTGAAAAATTACCCAGCAACTCATTTGCAAGAGGAGGTTTCCCTTCCATCAGTTGATATCTGGGACACCCAAGCACTAGAAGATTCAAATACTTCTTCTAATAATAACTGAGTATATTTATAGATATTTGTAGATATTTTCATCCTGTGGATAAATATGCAACACTAATTCCTGTTTAGCATTAGTATCTTATGGCAGCAACTGCTGCTGATTGTAATTATACAGCTGTCAGAAGTCAGGTTCAACTTGGGCTTCCCCCAGCTCTAAGCTGAGTGTAGGAAAATAAAAATCCTGCTCTTAGTTGTAAGTCTACAAAGACAGGAATTCTCAGTTTGTGCATTTCATGTAAGTAACCACCCTGAGCTTTTGGAAAGTTCACAGCCAAATAAAAGAACTTGGTTCAGATGTGGCTTCTCTTACTGTGACTGCTGGGCAGTTCTATCTATCCCTGAACTTCACAGTAGATTTGCTAACAAGAAAAAAAAAAATTAACAAAAGCTTAAGAAATAATCACCCCTCTTTCTTCAGATGTGGGATCAGTTCCCTGAAACAACAACAGAACAGCAGAAGAGCTGCCTCAGCACTTGAGTTCTAAGGTAGATGAAGATTTCACTGACAATTTCACCAAAAGTTTCACTGATTTCCTCATGCTGATTAACCAATCCAAACACCCCAGTGCAGAGCTGAGCTCCTCACATCAGGCTTACAAGATGATCAGATGAAGTGTTCCAGGTCAGGAAAGAAATAAATGGAAGATAAATATGGGACACAGTGAAATAATGAGGTCTGGCTCTGTCCTGCTTGCTCCTGAGCCCTCTTGACAGAACAGTTTTTTCCTTTGTTATGCATTTCACTAGTTCTTCCCCCCAAAAAACTCTCTTGGATCTGGCTATGTCTAAAGTGCATGTGAGGGGAAAAACCATCCACAAGTTTCCATAAGCCAGAGCCTGCCAAGCATCTGCATCGTGTGTGACATGTTCCCACTTGACAGCTCTGTCAGGCTCTCCTGGAGGCTCCTCAAATGCCAAACGTCTGTCCCAGCTCCAGAGAGCAGCTCTGCTTCTGCCAGCAGGAACCAGAGGCCATTTCTGGCACCTGCTCTGTGCAGCCCCTCACTTCCCCTCCTTTCACTTGCCCTTCTTGCAGGAATGTAACTCAGTGGGTGTGACTGGGAAGGCAGAGTTCAGATCTCATCCCAGTTCCAACCCTGACAGCCGTCACTTCGTTTTAAGCTCTCCCCATCTCAGCAGTTCACTCTCAGATTCCTTCCCATGATGTTTTCAGGGCCCTATATAAGTCATCCTGCACCTTCTTAGAATTTTTCCAAACTAAAGAGCCTCTAGACCTCATCCCACTTGCTCAGGATTACAGCAGTCCAACTCGAAGCCAAGCCATGTCCAACATTCGGTTATAAGGAAATGCCACAATTATCATAATTTCAACAACTGGATGTTACAGCTCCTGCATCAGGGGTTAAGCCACTCTCTATTAGAGATGGAGAAAAATCTAAAGTTAAAAATGCAAGATTCAGTGCACTTCTTACAGGATACTTGTCCAGCTTGTGTAGCTAAACCTCAGGCCTGCTCCAATCTGCCACATTCACTCACTCCAGGCAATTCCAGGAGAGACAAGAATAGGAATAGGCAGCTCTGGCCACACACAGTCATAAATATACAAATTATTACACAACAGAATTTGCACAAAATTTGGTGGGGAGCAGCAGTACTGAATCAGTCTCTGTAAAAACAAGGCAGGGGCTGGTCTACCCTGCACATCTGATCTCCATCCCACAGTGCCTTGGATATCCTTTTCCAAATGCATTCCAGGGCCTTGATGGATTTCCCTCCACCCAGTATCTTTACTCATTGCACGATGCTTTACATTGGTGTTCTCTCTCCGTACTTTCCTCACTGGTGTAGCGCCAGTGTGTCCTAATTCACACCTACTTCCCAAACCCTGTGTCAGCTCTCAGCAGAAAAAATACCCAAGCATCAAGTTACTAAACAGAGGTTTTGAGCACTTGTTTAGCAAGTCACAGAGGTGCACAAGTGCTAACTCTTGTAGGGCCCTGCTTTCCTAACTCCTCTCAATTTCTGCTCTCCTTACCAGAGCAAGCTGTGCCAGTTCTCCACCCACGCCAGTGCCTGCAACTGCCTGGAAAACTGGTGCTGCAAACCCATCCCGCAGTGGGGCAGGGAGGGTCTGTCCCAGGTTACACCAATGGAACTGCACGTCTGCAACCTCCAAGCAAATTCGGCATAAGTGGCTCAAAGAGAGAGATTGTGTGAGCAAGTTGTAACACATTCCCACTTCCCTGTGCACCAAGGTCACCAGCTGGAATGTGCTCGCCTGAAGTTTGCTCTGGGAGAAACAGCTTGTGATTGACCCAGCGAGTCACTTCATTTCACAGATGCTGCATAGCAGAGTAGCTCCAGGAGCATTTGTGAGACTATGAAGGAAGGATTAAAAAGCAAGCAGTCAAAAGAGCAGTTTTACTCTGTCCCAAACACAGCATCATATTTGCACGCAAGGAGAAGCCCAATAACTGGAAGAATTCCATTCGGCAGCCTGGACACCCATCTGGGTGGATTTGACCATCAAAGAGACAGGCTGGAAGAGAAAGTAATATTCTGCTCTGCTTGTATTTATACACAGCTGAACTTTACATATGCACAGTCCCAGAGACTGAGTGTACACTAAGAGTATTTTGTAAACACTGAGGTTCAAGGCTTTAAAAAATCAATTTATTCAGTTACATTTCTAATCTTTCTCATTGCCTCATATGACCAAACACAATGTTCTCCACAGGGCTGACAGAATTTTAAAAGAATTTTAAAAGGGTGGAAAAATTCTTGGGGTAAAGGCTACAGAATATTTCAAATTTAGACTGTTGTTTGCAAGCATTTCGAGTATTCAGTGACTATTTCAGCCAAACCAATTCAGAGGAGGGTTTTTTTTTTTTTTCTAAATAGTCTAAATGAGTGGTTCATTAAAAATCTGATCTCAGTTACTCTGAATGCTTATCTTTGTGAGTATAGAAGTCACATGAATTCACAGAACTCTGTATGTGTACAGAAATGTGCCCAGCGAATGGGTCTGTACCAATGATGCTTTCAAATTTGGCAGCTGTTTTACCTTGGGTAGTCTTCCCCACCAGGAGTTTTTAATCCTGAACACCATCTCGGAGTTACTGAACTCTGTTAATAATGATGCACAAGGCACACACCACCATCACACCTGACATGCCCATTGTTTAGCTATCTTCCTGTTTATCACTGCTTTTAGAAAACGTCATGCAACAGCAACAAGCTGTGGCATTACCAGTGACAAGAACTCATGGCTCAGTCCCTAGGTGTAGGAGGTACAAAAACCAGTCACAGACTGATAGCTCTCATTTTGTGAACACCACACCCTTTCCTTTCCAAAGGGTGAGCAGCTTTAAAAATATAGATATGCTGTTGGGTTTGTCCTGCACGAGTCAGGGGGATTCTCATATTTAAAAACAAATATTCTAGCTATAAAATATGGCAGGGAAAAAGCATCTACTGTATCTGATGACTATGAGTTGAGATGTCTGAAAACAAAGCACTGGGGAATGAAGCACAACCTGTCACAACACAGTGACCAGCTGAGCAATGAGCCAGACAGAGTCAATACACCCATTGCCAGGAAGAGATATATTTATTCTCTGAAAACATGAGTTGGAATACTGGTAAATGAGTAGAGTCTTTATCTCTCCTCCCACAGAGTCCTCTCAAACATGCCAAATTTGCTACTGAAGTTACTTGGATGAAATCTCTTGGTCTTATCATTAATATCTACTTTTGGGAAAGAGTCTGACTTCAATTGTCAACAGCAATGTGCCTGGTGGCTTCAAGAGAGGCAAGATTTCACACCTGATATCCCAATCCTAACTGAATTACCTGCTTTTCCAGCAGGAATGAAGATTAGCTCAAAACAGAAGTTAATGAAAGTAGTCATTTTTTTATGCTCATGCTTTTTTCTTGATGGCAAAACCACTGTAAGGATTCTGATAAGCCAGCTCATGCCTCTGCAGAGATTATCTGGGAGCCTCAGTCCAAATTCACCACCCCCTAGCACAAGCTGCCACAACCCTGCTCCAGAAAGGACATGCCTTTCTCCCTGGGTTATTCATATCCCTGAGACTCATCCTCTGAAGGGTGACAGGAATTGCCTCACTTATCTCCCAAATCTGGCATGAGCCATGACAAATGCTTGTGCTGTGCCCTGAAACACTGGGAGGAAAGGTGCTACAGAAGTGCAAAGCAGCTTTCAGGAACAGAAACACATCTTTCACATGTCTTCCTTGTGGTCCCAGTTTATTTTGTAAACAGAGTCTGGTGCTGTTTGGCATCAGCATCTTCTCAGAACAAACATACAAAGCTCAGAAGTCTCCAAATGCAACTGATTTCTTAAATATTTATCATTTCACTCCAAAAAAATATTTAAAAGAAGAACATGAAGTAAAGGAAAGAAAGATACAGTTATATCACATCAACATCTCAAAGCACAGCCAGGCCAGCTGATGGAAACCACAACCACATTCTGTACCAGCCAGCACAGAGCTGTTCTCTAGGGCTTCTCTCAGCAGAGGCATCTTGCCATTGACATTCCCAGGCAAAAAAGCCACCTGCAAAACCCCAACAATTCCAAGCTAGGCAAAATCCCTTTCAGTTTCCCTCATCTTCTTCCTCAGTGGAAAAAAAAGTATAGCGGAAAAAGAAAACCACGTGGATCAAAAATCCTCACTCCTGATAAAAAAAAAATTGGTACCCTTGCCAACAAATAGATATGCACCAGTTTTTAAAAGCTGAAACCAAGAAATCAGACCTGGAGGAACTGCCACCTGATCATAACCCTTCCTGTCATCCCCTGGGGAAGTTTTTTTTCCTGGATGCCCTGGCTAACTTGCTGATGAGGTGATGAGGACCAAGTGACCTTCAGATCCATGGAAAGGGCAGACAGGCCCTCTAGACACAGAGCAGCAACCTATAACTGGCAAGGGCTGAAGCAGTTCAGATCAGTCCTTTCCTGCTTGGCAGAGCTGGATATCAGGGATCTGTGCTGGTGAAGCATTTCCTGGCATCCCTAAGAGCCATTAAAGTTTTCCAGAAAATTAGCAACACGAAGAACTGACAAGAAACAGAAAGTTTGAGAAGGGGGAGGGGTAAACATTCTCCCCTTATTTATTTATCTTTTTAAGCAAAATGTTCAGACACAAAAGTGAAGGCAGCGAGATTCAAATCACAAGGCACAGCTTGATGGGAGGCAGTTAAAGGGAAATTCATGCAAGATCCTCAGCACTGAGTCAAGACCTTTCTTTGATCTCCAGTTTTCCCAAGCCGCATTCCCACATGCAGCCCACCATTTGTTTTTAGTTAGAGAGGAATAATGAAAAATGCTCTGCTAGGGAAGAGCAACAAACAAGCCTTGCAAACATCACGCAGCAACAGCCAGTCAAAATCAGAAGAGGCAAAACCACAAAAGTGAGATGATGGCATCTATTACAGCAAGAAAGGCACAGCTGCTTGGGGATGCTCGGGGTATCTTTCCCCCAGGAATTTCAAAGTCACCCAGATCAGGGATGGATGGATAGATAGTGATCACCTTCTTGCACCATTACTGAATCTTCTCTCTCCTAAATACAGAGCCAACAAATCGCTTCTGGCACCCTGGGGTTTATCAGCAGTGAGCCATGCAGGGACTATCCTGCCTCATCCTAATTCACTTGTCAGGTTTGACAGGACCAGAGTTGTAGACAGCACAATACATCACATCATTTTCCCTTGTCATCACTGTAATTTGTATATTTTCTGCCACCTTTTTTGTTTATTAGCCCACATAATTATACTCTTTGCCATTTTAGGGACTACTGTGCAACATCTTCATGATTTGCTGTCTCCTTACCCGTGGAGCCCCAGCCTTGCCAATGTTCTTAACTCCAGTTTTGTTTGTTGGCATCTGGCACAGCATATGCTGACGTCTCACAGCTATTATTCCAGACTCTGCACATTTACGGTTACTATCAGTTATTCACAATAGGCTCTGAAAATTTTCATCACAACAACTAGAAATTCTTCAAATCCTTTAAATTAAAACTCACAATTTGGAATTTCTGCATGCCTAGGCTTGCCTTTCTTGGTCACTCAATACATTAGCAAATAGTGGTATCATTTATCCAAACACTCTGGGAAGCTGGTGTCACCACAGCCCTAATGTAGATTATATACTTCCTTTACAGAGTTTCACAGATGGAATGAAAACCAGAATGCATGCAATCCAGCTTACCAAACAGTTTCAATTATGCCTTTCATTTAGAATATTTCTGAAAACGTATCAACCAGGCCACTTCATATTTGCTTTTGCAATGCNCCCAGCTCTCTGTGAATGCCAGGTGCATGATCCACACCCCCACTCCATGTTCCTCACCCCGTGGCCCTGGGCCCTGGCCAAAGGCCAGGAGTGCTCCCAGGAGAACTGCCTTGCAGTGCCACTGCGGGAGGAGTAAACAACACCAGCAATCAGACTCCTAAGCTCTGTGGCCACCAAATGCAGTAATTATCAGGGAGGGGTTTCCACACCTCCTACTGACAGCAAGATCAAGTCGTGTGTTGATCTTGCCATGCTAATGAAACAGTAAAGCACATAAGGCACATTATGAAGTGGTTTAGGGTCAGCCATTGAAACACAACATGCAGGTAGTGGTTCTATCCAAAAGATCCTCTACTACAGCACAGCAGATCCTTGCATTTATAGAGGCACTTACCTGGAGGAAGGAGTTTGTGGTTAATACTTAAACCTCACTTAAAAGTGTGAATTTACTTTTACTGATAAAGCAACACTGTCCCATATAGGTTTAATAAATTTGAAGCTCAACTAGAAGGGAAAGTTTTGCATTGTGAATAGGGTGTGCAAGGGGGTGTGCAAGTGGCCTGTCCACAGATAAACATGTCTGCATGTGACTGCAATAAAACACCTTTCTTGGTCTTGCACTAGCACAATGAGGGGGGAGGGTCGTGGTGCAGGCAGCTACCCGGTACATTCCTTCTGGCTGGGACCCCTCCCCTTAGAGGGGATGTGTGCCTTAGACACAGTAAAAACCACACAAACAAACTTCAGGACGTCTTTGGTGAGTTTCTGCATACTCAGGCATTCAAAACCCATCCTGGACATGTTCCTGTGTCACTTGCTCCAGGTGATCCTGTCTTGGTGGGGGGATTGGCCTAGATGATTTCCAGGGGTCCCTTTCAACCCCACCATCCTGCGACAGGGGCAGACCTGGCCTCACTACAGCACACACAGAGCCACTGCAGGCCCCGCCAGCTCCATCCCTTCTCCTGCCTCTGGATCAGCCCAAGCACCTTGCACATCCCTGAACCCCAAATGTACCTCATCAATGTGTATAAATATATAAAGAAGGGGTGCTAAGAAGATGGAACAGGCTCTGCTCTGTGGTACCCAGCAAGAGGACAAGAGGAACAGGCAGGAACTGATGCATGGAAAGCTCCAGCTGAACATGAGGAAGAAGTTCTGCCCTGTGCTATCATCAAGCACTGAACAGATTGTCCAGAGAGGGTGTGGAGTGTCCCTCACTGGAGATATTCCACAACCCTGGACACAATCCTGTGCCCTGTACTCTGGGATGGCCCTGCTGGAGAGGGGACCTAGGACCTGATGACCCTCTGTGGTCCCCTCCAGCCTCAGCCATCATGGGGTTCTGTGAAATAACTCCAGTACCTTCACAGTCCCGTTCAGCTCTCACACCCTCCTCCTCTTCTCCTGGCCCCAAACCAGGCACACCTGACAGTGTTTTCCCATACTGAGGGGAAAACATTTCCCTGTGCCCAGACCCACACCTTCCCCACCAGCAGCAGCCCAGCTGTGGTGGCTTTGGTCCCGGAATCGCAGAGTCATTTTGGTTGGAAAAGACCTCTAAGACCATCGAGTTCACCCTTTGACCGATCCCCACCTTGTTACCCAGCCCAGCTGAGTGCCACTTCCAGTCATTCCTTGGACAGGAACAGGGACTCCACCACCTCCCTGGGCAGCCC
>VZRH01005616.1:22993-124446 GCA_013397555.1 Urocynchramus pylzowi | reverse complement strand
ACATAAGGCACATTATGAAGTGGTTTAGGGTCAGCCATTGAAACACAACATGCAGGTAGTGGTTCTATCCAAAAGATCCTCTACTACAGCACAGCAGATCCTTGCATTTATAGAGGCACTTACCTGGAGGAAGGAGTTTGTGGTTAATACTTAAACCTCACTTAAAAGTGTGAATTTACTTTTACTGATAAAGCAACACTGTCCCATATAGGTTTAATAAATTTGAAGCTCAACTAGAAGGGAAAGTTTTGCATTGTGAATAGGGTGTGCAAGGGGGTGTGCAAGTGGCCTGTCCACAGATAAACATGTCTGCATGTGACTGCAATAAAACACCTTTCTTGGTCTTGCACTAGCACAATGAGGGGGGAGGGTCGTGGTGCAGGCAGCTACCCGGTACATTCCTTCTGGCTGGGACCCCTCCCCTTAGAGGGGATGTGTGCCTTAGACACAGTAAAAACCACACAAACAAACTTCAGGACGTCTTTGGTGAGTTTCTGCATACTCAGGCATTCAAACCCCATCCTGGACATGTTACTGTGTCACTTGCTCCAGGTGATCCTGTCTTGGTGGGGGGATTGGCCTAGATGATTTCCAGGGGTCCCTTTCAACCCCACCATCCTGCGACAGGGGCAGACCTGGCCTCACTACAGCACACACAGAGCCACTGCAGGCCCCGCCAGCTCCATCCCTTCTCCTGCCTCTGGATCAGCCCAAGCACCTTGCACATCCCTGAACCCCAAATGTACCTCATCAATGTGTATAAATATATAAAGAAGGGGTGCTAAGAAGATGGAACAGGCTCTGCTCTGTGGTACCCAGCAAGAGGACAAGAGGAACAGGCAGGAACTGATGCATGGAAAGCTCCAGCTGAACATGAGGAAGAAGTTCTGCCCTGTGCTATCATCAAGCACTGAACAGATTGTCCAGAGAGGGTGTGGAGTGTCCCTCACTGGAGATATTCCACAACCCTGGACACAATCCTGTGCCCTGTACTCTGGGATGGCCCTGCTGGAGAGGGGACCTAGGACCTGATGACCCTCTGTGGTCCCCTCCAGCCTCAGCCATCATGGGGTTCTGTGAAATAACTCCAGTACCTTCACAGTCCCGTTCAGCTCTCACACCCTCCTCCTCTTCTCCTGGCCCCAAACCAGGCACACCTGACAGTGTTTTCCCATACTGAGGGGAAAACATTTCCCTGTGCCCAGACCCACACCTTCCCCACCAGCAGCAGCCCAGCTGTGGTGGCTTTGGTCCCGGAATCGCAGAGTCATTTTGGTTGGAAAAGACCTCTAAGACCATCGAGTTCACCCTTTGACCGATCCCCACCTTGTTACCCAGCCCAGCTGAGTGCCACTTCCAGTCATTCCTTGGACAGGAACAGGGACTCCACCACCTCCCTGGGCAGCCCCTTCCAACATCTAATCACCCTTTCTGTGAAGAAATTCCTCCTGATGCCGGACCTAAACCTCCTCTGGTGCAGGTTAAGCCTATGTACTCTCATCCTGTCGTTGCTCCCTGGGGGCAGAGCCCGACCCTCAGCAGGCTACAGCCTCCTGCCAGGGAGTGATAGAAAGGGACACGCTGCCCTGCCAGCCCGAGCCGACATCCTGAGCTCCCTCCAACGTGTCCCCCTCTCGGCCACCCCGACTCCGCGCCATCCCTCCATCCACCTATCCGTCTCTCCATCTCTTTTCCCCTCCCTCCCTCGGCCGCCGCCTCACGCCCGCCCTTCCCGGCGTCGGGGCGGAGCCGGCGGCGGCAGCAGCAGCGCGCATGGGCCCCGCCGCCTGTCCCTGAGCCCCAGCGGGGGGCGTGTGCCGGACTCGGATCCCCTCGCCTGGCCCTTGTCGGCCCCTTCCCGCCGGCTCCTCCTTACCTGCGGCGGCNGCGGAGCGAGGTGAGCGCGGCCGGCAGAGGGGAGGGCTGAGGGGACAGGTCGGTATCGCAGCGACGGTCGCGATAGTGTCGCGACAGCGCCCTGCAGGTCGTGAGGGCGGCGCCGGGGTGGGTGATGGGGCGCGCGCCGCGGCCGCTGCCGCCATGGGCGGGAGAGAAAAAGAAAAAAAACCATAATAAAAGCGCTCTTGGGTTTGTCGTGGCGGGGTTTTGTTCGTCCCGGGGCCCCCACTCCCTCCCCTTTCCCGCCCCTGGAGCTCCGCCCGTGGGGTCTCGCAGGTGGGCGAATTCTCCTGTGGCCGGGGAGCAATCACTGACAAGGAGGGATAATGGGCATTTCAGCCCATGCGTGCCATCCCCGCGCGGGGCTCGGCGTGGGGACGCGGCTTTGTGCCGGCTTCATTGTGCTGCTGCCCTTTGTGCGGCTGCTGCGGGCACGCAGCGTTCGTGTCCGGGGACAGCCCGGGCCAGGGACGGTGTGAGCAGATCCCAACAGGTGCTGCGTGTGCTCACGGAGGTGGTTTATCCAAATTATCTCGGCGAGCTTCCCGCCCAGTTGCAGAGGGAGGTGAGCGGTGGATGCCGGAGTGAGGTTTGTGGGGAAGGATCCATAACACTTCTGGGCTCTGAGTGAGCAATGGAAGCTTGGGAAAAAGGTAAATGAACCTTTGAAATTCGCACGTGTGTACCCACCTGTGGTGCTGCTTTTTCTGCAAACCGTGTGTCCCATCTTGTTCTCCCTTGGGAATCTGTCTCCTATGGAAAACGGCTGCTCCAGACCTGACCGAGGGCTGCTGGATTGTTCGAAAGTGATGGGAACGAGTCAGTTTTTTCCTTCTCTGTCCTTTCCACATGAGATTGTGCAGAAAACAGCACTTTGGACAGAGGCTTGGACAGCCTCCGTGGGCACCCAGTTTGTTGTGTTGGTTGGTCCTGGCACTGGGAAGAATGCAATCGAGAGGAATAGGTGGAAAGGCAACAAGGTAGAAGCTTAAAATATGCCGTTTAATCTCAAGAAACAGCTGTAAGTGTGTAATCCAAAGGTGACCAGACGCTCTTCTTTGAAATTAACTAAATGCGTTGGTTTCCAGGACTCTTAAAATCTATTTCAGGTGTTTAAGGTTAGAGCTTCTGCAGCATAGGCACAAATATCCTGCATGTGCTTATTGAGAACATACAGTTTCTTTCCCACAGCACAGATGTCTTCTCATTCTTAAATCAGGTTAGCCTTGAGTGAGTGACTAGTAAGTAAAATATTACATATTTTTTATGATAAAAGAGCAGTAAATAATTCTTGTGCTTGGACTGGTTTGTTTTCATGAAACTTATCAGAGCCTTACCAGGGTGCGTGCATGTGGAGCCGATGGCTTTGTAGTGTTTGAACACATTGGAGCCAGCTGCAAGAATCAAAATTCTAGTCATTTGAGAGCATATGGTGATAGAGATAATAAAGTGGGGGAAAATGGGGCCAGTCTGGCAAAATGCAAAACCTTTTACTTAGGGAAACAGAACTGAATGTGTTACTGTGGCATTAATGTCATGTATAATGTCCAGAAGAAATATTAGTCCATTGCCAGAAGCAAATTATTGGCCAATCTTTCAGCTTGTGGTCTTAATTTGGGGTTTGTTTTTTTAAAGTACTCTTTATTCAGAAACTCAACAAATAGATCTGAGGCAAGTCAGCAGAAATATCATTAGGGCACTGCTTTAGTTTTTGGGTTTTGTGTCCAGTTTGTAGCTGGATGTTGCAGTGGTTTTGTGTCTGTTGCTGCTGGTGGTTTGTGAAATATCAGGATCACAGCCCTTAACAATCTGTTTTCTGTAATGCAAAGCGAGGGAAATGATGATCATGGTGTTCAGTTTAAGGGAGATGACTGCAGTGGTGACTTACTGGCTGGAGAGAAGATCCCAGAGGGAGTGGAGGAAATCCAACAAAAAAGGGGAATAGTACTACTTTGGCTGTTTTCCCCCTGGGCTTCTGGTTCTTTTGTGAACTTCTGAAAAGGAAATGTAATTTTGCTGTCTGAGTGCATTGTTTTGCATGAAGTGTCAGACCACGTTATGGGGATGATTCCAGTCAACTTCCCTCATTTCAAAACAAACGCGTCAAATACTGTAATATGTTTGTACAAAAACTCAGTGTGTTTTGCAGGATCCCAATGTCCGTATTTCCAAAAATAAATGATGTTTTTCATACTTTATTATGGTTAGAATAGTTTTTGTAGGAGAGAAGAATTGAGATGGGTTCCCTTGGCCTTTGTGAACTGCTCTCCACCAATTAGAGGAACATGTAGGCTTTTTCATGAACTGGGGGATTATTTTCATTTTCATTTCCTCAAAATACTTTATCTTTGCAGTAGTTCTGATTCCAGTGGCTGTGACCAAGGCAAGAGCTATTGTCTCTCCTGGTACCAGGGTGAGGACAGAAAGGGAAGAAGATGTAGATAAATTTTTAAATTTTGGCTGCAGAACTAAATTGGTCCCGTGGGACTGTGACCACGGGTGGCCTCTGCCAGGTGTGGTGTCCACAGGGCCGGGTCCTCTCCCAGGTGTGCTCCTCACCTGCAGCTCCTGGATCCGGTTTCAGCCTTCGCTGTGCAGCAGCAGCGTTGTGTACCAGCAAGGCTGATGAGCTTGCTGCTTGTATGGGTTTGATGATGGGCCAGGTAGGTCCGAGCTGAGAAGGATCCTGACAGAGCCGTTCTTCCCCACCAGACTCGTGCAGGAATCTGAACTCAGCACGCTGTGAGTCTGTGCTTCCAACAGTGGAGATGGTTCTGCCTTTCTGTTCGGATCTGTTAGCTGCTCTTGGGATATCTGATATTGCAATAAAAGAGAAACAGATTGCAGTGTTTATCCACTTTTAAAGTCCATAACTGCTTTCCTTGGAAAAATAAGTCATTTTGGTATTTGGGGTGAGGCAGGTCAACAAGTCTGGGCTGTCGGAGCATGTGGATTTTCCCAGTGATTTCTATTCTTATGCTAATCCTTTGAGCAAGCTGGCTGAGCACTGTTGGAGAGGAGGGGTGTGCACATCGAGGACACTAAAGAGAAACCATTTTTTGTACTTATTGTTATGCAGATTAGGTTTTCCAGCCAACCAGAATTTGTAGAATCGCATAACCCAAGGATGTGATGCTGCGGGTCAGGAGTCATTTGGCAATTCTAACCCGGTTTGGCTGAAACTGTTCCTCTTCAATATTAATTTTGAGGGGTTTTGTTTGCTCTGCTTAGGTTTTATTTTTGTAAATCCGTGTTGTAGCTGAAAAGTTGTTATCTTTGCTGCTGGACAATTAAAGTTGGAAAACTTCAATTTTCAATTTCTAATTATTGTGATGGGTAAGAAGTGTAGGAAGGCAGCAAAACTGAGTTGCTCATTTGAATCCTTGTTCTGTTTCTGTGTGTGCCTTGCTGTGTTTCTCCCACACTGTCTGCGAGCCCTCAATTCCTGCAGTGCAAAAAATTTTAGATATGTAGATTATTGAGTAGTTTGTGCACGTTCCCAGGGAGGTTTGTGTGCCACTAGAAACCAGGTAAAAGACGTAAATCTCACTCACAAGATTTCTTCATTGAATATTGGTTTTCCAAGATCGTTTTAGAAATATGAGGTACTGGAGAAGTCTGAAGGAGATGCTCCAAGTTAGGATTTTGTTGCACAGAACAGGAAACTGCAGCTGTTTGCGGTCTCTGTCTTGTATAATATCCCAACTAATATATGGGATTTCTGCAGTGCAAAGTGCTGGGGCTGTTAAGCACGTTAAGAAGTCTCTGGGTGTTTATTTCAGTGGTGTTTTGTGGTTCTGAGTTTTATGCTCATTGCAGTAGATCCGCTTATCCATATTCGTGTGTAGTGTTGGATTCTTTGGAAGCGTGCAAAATAATTAAAAACCGCCCTTGAAACTATTTAGTAAATTTGGCTTGCTTTGCCAGCCGTGGAACAGGAAGTTAATCGTGTTTAAGCTGATGTTGACTTTTCCAATCTGATTTTCCCTGGGAAGAAACTTTACTACCTAGTTGTTAAGTGCACAGTTAATTACCTGCTGATTGGTTAAGCTGATAAACCAATGCTACCAGGTTTACTGTAATCAGGTTGGTAAATGTGCCACGTATGTGCTTCCTCATGCTATTGTCTTGCTTTATGATTAAACCCAGCGTTAACTCTCATCATGCTCACAATTTGAATGTATTTAGTATTGTCAGGTGATGATTGACACTAAAGTTACCATTCAGTGGATGTTCCTGTTCTGTGCTTAAGTTACACATGTGTAATTCTGGAGTTCATTGTTCATCTCTTAATAGTCTATGAGAATATAGCTCAGCAGCTTTTAACCCATAGTTAAAAAAAAATAAAATATATCTCCACTTTTTAAAATAGTTGTTGTAGGCACCTTTATTGTCTTTCAGTCTTGTTTCAGTAGCTATGTTGCAACATTTTGATTGTGTCCTGACATGGTATGAGGTCAGTGGTTGAAGCAATAGCTGTGCATCAGTTACTGATCAATGAATCATTCACCCTCTTGGTTATCTCAGTTACTTTTGCTGATGAAGAAGCTGCAATTGCTGCCCCTCCATCCCATCCCTGGTGTGCCTGGGGCTTTTGTCTGCCCTTATCTCAGTACTGATATTTGTGTGTAGAATACATTGATTTTTAGTGTATCCATTATTACTCATTAAGAATCAGAGAGGAACTGGAGTTTCTCCAATTTCCACCATTATTTCATTAAACCAGGACTGCAAGCACTTTGGAGCCTGGCTTCCTATGGATTTCAGGGTAAAATTAAAAGCTTAAATATCTTTGAGGTTTTTTGTTGGATGGAGGGACACTTGGCAAGCCACAGTTGTGGCCTTGGGTATTCTGGTTGCAGCTCTTCCAATGGGTGAATTGTTTTTAAGATACGTGGATGAAAGGTAGTTTGCTAAAAGTTTTGTCATCGCTTACTGGGAGGTTGAGAAAATCAGTTTCCCCAAAAATATCTTTGATGGCAAGGTGTTAGGTTGTTATGTGTAGTTTGAAAATTCCTGCTTCTTACAGAAAGACATATTTAATTCTCTGTGTATTTTGCTGAGAAATATTTATTATTGACTAAAAACATTTCTATTGAAATATTAAAATTAAGTTGTTGTGCTTTTTCCCCCCCCACATTTAATTTCAGTAACAATGTTTCCAGGCATTTGAGAGATGAACTTTTTGGCCTCCATACTCAGAATGCTCAAGGCGTCTGTGAGTCCTCTAGGGAAAAAGAGAAGGTACAGTGCTTGGTGTTTTGAAAACAGTTTGGTTTTGGTGCCAGTGTAAAACCAAGAAGTTTTCCAAATCAAAATGTTATAATTTGGCCATATTCTTACAGACTTCACTAAGGCATAAGTGTGGCTGTTATGAAGAATGTAGCTGGACAAGCCTGTTTGTGCACAATTTTAATTGCTGCAAGAGTCTTTGAGTGTTTGCTGATATTTACCCTTTTCCTCCTTGTTATGATTCATGAATGTCTTCATTAGATTTCATAATAGCAGCCTTGTGCCAGGCCTTTTGTGTTTGTGTTTTACAAGAAGCATCTCTAGAGAGTCAGCTCCCGCCTGCTGGGAACAATCAGTCTTTTAACAGGGTGATTTCAGTAGTTTTTAAAATTTATTTTGACTACAGAAAGACTATTATCTTGCTTGATAATGCACCTTGCTTGTTCTTCCCCCCAAATTTACATAGCAGTGGGTACAATGTGGTGGAATCTTTACAAATTTTATCAACAATTTCCATATCAACTTTTCATGGACTGTGAATACATTTCAGTAGCTGTTTTCTGTTACTTGCCTTTATGATTATCATCTTATCCCTTACACTCTGTCTGGGATAGAAATGAAAATCACTGTTTGGGTATCATGATTTGTTACTAATGCTTATATATGTGTATTTATAATGTATGGATTATGATACCACTTTACAAAAATATAAAATGTAGTTTTTTTGTAAAACAAATGAATGACCAATAGCTATAAATATTCAGATAAACCAAGAAGAATTCTTTGGCACAATCTGTAAACCAGAATGTGTTGCTCCTTCCTCGCTTCTAGGAATCTGCAGAGGTGTAATATGTTCACTGATGGTTGAATCAGTAAGGCATGCTTGATTTTTATTTCAGCAAAAGTTCTGATAACTTATTTTTAGAAGTGTAAATGACATTCTGTAGTTGTCCTGTTGTATGATGCACAAGGCAAGCTTCAGACGTAAAGTTCAGTCATTGGTAACTGCTGCAGCTTATTTCATTGAAGAAACAGGAACAAAAGTTTGTTTGTAACCACTCTGGAAATGAGAACAAAGGCTGCAGGGACCTTTGAACCCTTGTGGCTGTGCATCTGAAGGAGGAATTGTTCAGGAATGGGAAAAACTGCCAGAAGACCAGAGATTTGCTTTTCCCGACAACTTTCTCCAGCAGTGTTCAATGACTGCATTTAAAGCAGAAAAAAAAAAAAAAAGTTGGTTAATTGGAAGACTCCCTTACTTATTCTTCCCACCGAGCTCTGATTTGATAATCAAGCATGCTGGGATATGGTTATTCTTACCTTTTTTTTCACCAAGGCAAGCTTTGAACAAATGAGTGTGTGTGCTCTCTTTTTTGGGAGAAATCTTAATGATTGATTGCATCCTTAAACATTTTGTTCTCTCTCAAATGTTCTGTGCTAGAGATTCTGGCGTGTGAAGCAATTTGTTTCCCCTGCTTCCTGGTGTTGTTCTGACTTCACAATTATTTTTCATTCTCTGGTAGCTGTCTCCTCAAGGAAGATGATAGGGAATTATCAGTGTTCTGAAGAAATTGTTACTTCTTTGCAAAATGTGTTGACTGGCACATTAGGTCTCCAGTGGGTTGTCCAGCATGAAGGTTCTGCTGCAGGCAGTGGTTTGTGCCTTATCATTCACCTTCATGAATTTTACAAGGCTTAAGCATAGGATGGGCTGCACTGGATGAACAGATTCTCCAAATTGCTTTGTGCAGAGGGAGAGAAACCAGTATTGAGGGTTTATTATTTTTCCTTAAGTAGTGAACATAACATACCAGCTGGAAGAAACAGAGTTGTTCATTTATATTTCTCATCCTGGACGTGCAGCTCATAAGTGTGCTCAGGCATGCATGTAATGTGCATGTCTGTCCCTCCTTCTCCTGCTGGAGAAACACTCTGTGCTGCTCTGCAGTTCTTTGAACAGAAGGGAGAAGCTAGGTTTGCCCCTTAAGAATTGAATTAGGTGCAAAACAAGTGGAGGCATGGAATGAGACCTGGAATTTGGTAGTCTTTGTGCAGTCACCCTTGGAGAGGATGCTTCACACCAGTTTGTAGCCGGGTGATGTTCGTGGCTGCAGCCACCTGAGTGAGAGCTTTTCTCGGGGTGTTTCCTGCATACCTGGTTCCCAGAAAAGCACAGGAGGAATTGGGAAGGCTCCAGATACCAGAATGAAGAGTTAGCTGTCGGGTATGATTTGGATGACAGATAAGTATTTTAAGCAGTGATTCTTCTTGCTGCTACAGAGGAAGAAAAATCCATTTTTTTCAAATTATCTGGGGCCTCCAGTCCCTCACCCCTTTTTCCTTTTCCTTGAGGGATGCACACATGGGGTGGCAGTCAGGGTGAGGCTGTTGTAGATCCTTGTCGTGTGTTCAGCCTGCCTTTTCAGCTGTCCTGAATGACAGCAGCTCTCAAATGTCTTGTCTTGTTCTTAAAAGTGTTGATCTCTTTCTAACCTCTGGCTGCAGTTTCTATGAAATTAGGCTGGGCTGTGGGGAAATTCAGCTTTGTAAACCTGGTTCCCAGGAGCATAGGAAAACTGTGTGGTGGTTGCCCTTGTCTTTGAAGTTCTTTATGGGATATGAATTGGTTGTCACTGTGCTCTTGACTTTCTCCCCTGTTAAGATACGCAGCAGCTTGATCTGCTCAAGTAACCTAGGTTCAGTCATCCGTACACAGAACAATTGCCAATTGCATGAGGAAGCCAGTACACCCGTGCCTATTTAGTTATGTAGCCATATTGTATTAATTTAAGAAGAATGTAAATGTCTGGAGTACAGCTTAGGAGTTTTCTTAACAGTTTCACCTAGATTGTGAGAAAACTTAGTTCTGTGATTGCATCCTTTGCTAGAGGTACTCTTTGCATTTCCTGTTTGGCAAATGCCAGGGTTAACAATTAAACCACAGTTAACATCTATGATTAAAAGTGGAAATGAAAACATATAGATCGGTGTTTTAGAAAACTTAATTTGTCAGTTCTTATCTCTAGCAAACGTGTGGAGGAGGGATGCCATATGGCTGCTAAATATAACTCAACTTGCTCCTGAAAGCAGTTGAAAAAGTACAGAAGTTCACAATCTGGTATCCGTGTTGTTAATAAGAATGTGCTGCAAACTTGGACTGCAGACTAAGATAATTGGAAGAGAGCCAAAAGTAATCCAGTGAAATGTAAGTATTTCCTGTGATAGGTGATGGGGCTGACACAGTGGGGAGGTGATCGGCATCCTGCAGACACTGGACCCTTTCTCAGAAGTGTCTGTGCAGTGGAAAGGTGGCAGGAGCTGCCCAGTTACACCAGTTTTTTGCTCACCACCCTTGTGGTCCAACAGCTCCTATCCTTGTTTGCTTTAAATATTTACACTGCTGCAGCCCAGTGCTGGGATGGTGGGGAACTGGAGCTGCTGGAGCTGTGTGAATAAGATCAGGAATACAGGGCTGTGGTGGTAAGGCTTCAGAGAAGTTATTCACAACTTTTAACTCTGTTTTTAAAATTTTTACTAACATTTGTGGTTTTTTGTGTGGACATGCTGCCAAAATACGTGTGATCCCATGTTTTAAGGATACAACTATAGTTGAAATATGGAAGCATAGTAAATATTTTCAAATTGTATCTGTGCATGCATTTGAAGGAAGTGTAAGTTAGTCATACACTGTGCAATGGAGTATTTCTATGTATTTTTCAGCAGTGGATATTTTTGTGAAATACTTTGATTGTGAAATACTGATCTATAAAGGAGATTAGTAATTTTCTAATGGGAAAACCTGTGGAGAAAGCAGAGCTCCAAAATACTAGTGATTTCCTCCCCCTCCAAAAAAAGAAAGAAAGAAAAAAAAAGAATTACACACCGTGCCATACTGTCATTCTCACTTCTCTTTTTGAATGCAGATATCCAGAATAGGTGTTGAACTGATTTAGCAAAGTGCTTTAGTATGTGTCTAGTGTTATCCTTTGAATAATCCAAGGACTCCTGGTAGGATAAAAGGCATTGCTGAACTGAGACAGAAATATCTGATAGGAAAAGCTTATCCTGGAAAAGAATCAGAAGAGAAACTGTATTGGTTATATTCCTTCAGGCCTTTAAAATATTTCAAAGGGATGAGTATAGACTTTCTGATGGGGTTTTGGTGGCTAAAAATGCAGTTATACAAATCACAGCTTGTTGGGGCAGGGAGAATTAATTTATGCACTTGAACATGTGCTCGTCCACTGTTTTCTCTGAAGTTGAATTATAGACAACAAGAATGCGCTTTGTTGTTCTTTAATAATAAATAGCAGCATAGCAGTTTTGATCTTCAAAGCACTGCTCAGACCTTAATTAATCTTCATAATACTCCTGTGAGAGACTTAAAAATACTCCCTACCCTTTTGGACAAGGAGCTCCTTAGCATGGAGATGATGGAGATGTTGGAGGGTTTGCTCTGGGCCACATTGTCAGGGCCATCTGGGACAGTTGCTCAGAGATTCCTGGCACTGGGAGCTTTGGCTGCTTCTGGAGGCTGTGTTGCTTTTCTCATTTATGTGATAAAATTTCAGAAAAATTTGAATACACAAAAAACTGCAGTTCTTTAAATTATTTTGGATTTCCAACTGAGTGTTAACTTATGCATATGCATGTTGGAATTTCCCTGTTGAATATTCCTGTAGGCAGGAAAGTGGAGAAGGTCTGTGTTTGTGCTGTTGTGTGGGAGCAGGTATGGAAAACTGCACTTCAGAAAGCCTGGGTCACAACTTTGGTGTGACAAGGTAGAAAATAAAAGTATGTAAGTCTTTAAAGGAGTCTGTAGGACACATCATAAATACATAGAAAGTGTCTCTCAGTCTACCTTCCCTAATCTTCCTAATTATTTGTGTTTAAATTAAGGAGAAGAAGAGGAATTAATGTAGATACTGATTTTCAAGGTATTTCCAAGGTAAAGGTTTCTTCAAGGCTGATTGGAGTTTCAGGACAGATTTAGACAGTACATTGCCTACATTTGGAGAATAAAGTACGAACGGCACAATGAACTGAAACTGTTCAACTCATCTGATGAAACAGTTCAGAAGGAATTATAATGTAAACTCCTGAAATAATCCCGTGTGACCAGTGGGATCCAGGCTAGTTACACATGCATTTTTCTCACAAACAGCGGGAGGGACTTCATTGAGAACTGGTTACTGCTGCAGATAAGGAACCCAAAACATGAGCTGTCAGGAGAAATGCAGAGGTGTATCACATCTGTGTTTGCTTCTGACATAACAGACCCAAGGGCAGAATGTTTAATGTTTTGTTTAATACTGTGTAAACTCAAACTAGCTTTTCAGAAACTGGGATGCTTCAAAATCATGAGCAGCCCCTGACTGGTGTTTTTGTACTGAGCTCTGTGGATGCTTTGACGTTGTAATTTCTGCTGGAAGGTGCGCCAATTTGCATGAGGAATGAACGTGGGATTGGCTGGTGAAGCAGAAAGCTGACAACCCATTAAACAGGTCTGAAGGATTCCTCAGCATGTAGAGCAAAGTCAGCAGAATCTTGGAGCCAAACGCCAGAAAAGCCTGGTGCACTTAACCTGGTGACCTTGTCATCTTGGAGAAACCTGGCAGGATGATGCTCCCAGCACTCCTGGGGTGAAGGTCTTTTCAGCATCCCCTGCTGAACCAATTATTTGGCCCATGGGTTCCCAGGAGAAATCTGTGAAGTGTTTAAATGTTTTTTTAAAATTCATTAGAAATGCAGTGACTTATGCTGACTCAAGGGTCCATATGGATACTTCACTTTGTTTTGAATGCAAGGTGCAAATAAAATGTCCAAATGGAAAAGCTGTGAGAAGTTTCAAGAGTTCTGAACTATCAAGTCTAATCTTCTATTCTAAATACTGTTGAAATTTTTATTAACAAAATTCTGCAAATAACATGTTTAACTCTGTTGGGTTTATGTGTCCTGTTCTTCCACATTTTTGATACATTAGAGCAGTAAATCTTGATTTAACAGAGGCTGGAATATATCCTTGTTGTGGAACTGCAACCCCATAACCCATACAATGCATGAGGGGTAAAATCTTCTCTCGGTCTTTCTTCTTTAACTTGTTACTTCATTTCTGGAGGCTTCTCAGAGGTGTTCAGAGGAATAAATTAAATATCAACAAACAAGTTGGAAAATAATTTGTCTATTTTAGTTTCCCAGGTACTGTGACAATAAGGAGGGTTTTGATTGCTGAACAAACACGTGGTTCTGGACCAGCTGTGTCTGATAACTGATAAGTGAAACCCCATGGCATATGCTTTGGGACAGGCAGAGATCTTCTGCCTTTCTGAAGCACACACTGCTGAAATGCTTCTGGTTAAAAATGACTGCAATTATTGAACTTGCCTACCTTTCACAAGTTTTTAAATCTATTTATCCAAACAGCAGTTTCAATGAGATGATAGTAAGACCCAGGAGTTGTTTGTTGTGGGGTTTTCATGCCTCCTTGAACTAATTTCTGGCTCTAATTGTGTGTATACATGTGTAGTGCTCCTGCATCTCCCAAGAAAGGTCTTTTCTTCCCTCCCAGCAAGGCATTCCTCATGCCGTACAGAGCCAGCTTCTGGGAGTGTGGTGACACTTGTATCTTCTTAAAACAAAGAAAAATGTCATTCCTCATTAGCGTTGCTGATAGTTTACCTACCCAATAAAGACTTTTAGAAATGAAGATGCAGGTATTTGACGTGTTAATTCATGGGCATGTATAGATGAGTTAAGTATTCACTTCTAAGCCTTCTAATTCTTGCCTGAAATTTTATTAGCACATTGCTAGACAAAGTGCTGTAAATGAAGGGCTAGACAGTGTATGGAAATTTGAAAGTTCTCACTGTTATATTTAATTTTCCTAAATAAATTCATAGGCAACTTGTTCTCTCCCCAAATGCTGCTTATTTTAAATCAGACTAATCTGTGTGGTGTTCAAATCCATACAGCAGGCCTTGTGAAACTCAGGGAAGCGGTGTGTGGATTTTCTCCTGTTGGTTCAGCAGCTCTTGAGTTCAGCAAGTCCAACAAATACTCAGTAACTCCCAATAATTTGGGTTGTTCTTCTAGTTTAGGACAGTGGTAAAGAAATAGTCTTTGTTTCAAATGGGAGTAGTGTGTGGGTTCAGTGAGTGTGGTCTTAACTCTGCTCACATCAGTGGCACTGGTTCTTTGTGGAGTAAATTAACACCCTCTGAAAACTGAAGCCCTGCCTGTATTTGCCTAGTGTTTGAAAGGATTAATGCATGGACAGTGTGTGGATTTTCTTGTGTTACTGCTTGTTCCTGCTTGTGGGGAAATCCATACGATTCAGAGAATGGTTTTTGAGAGATGATTTGTGAAGGTTGTTTGCTGACTGACATATGGTGTGGCATACGGTGCTATTTACCACCTCAGAGTCTGAACTTACAGGGAAATTATTTTCTTTTTTAAACATTTAACTCTATTAAGTACTTGTAGACATCTTCCAACATTGTCCTGGCCAAGTCAGTTTACACTTTCCTTTTATTTGGCTTGTCCCATCTGTTTGTGGCTGTTTTCTTCCTTTTTTTTAATTCTATAAATAGATTTTAGAATTTCAAGGGCTGAGAGTCTCAGTAGCATCAAGCACTTGCAAATCTCTCTTAGCTTTTTACCTGCAGCCTCCAAGGTGTCTTGTCTCAGACCTTGCTATGATGTCAAAATGGAAGCCAGGCCAGCTACTGGACTGGAAAAAATGCTAATACAGCCTAGTTAACATTTTCTTTCCAAGTCATCCTAGTTCTCCCCTGGAATAGCAAGTTTTTGAAACAGTGTTAGTGAAGATGAAGCAATGATGTCAAGAGGTGCCATGTTTTTGTTAAAAATCTGGTTTCTAGAGGAAGAAGAAAGAAATAACAAGGGACAAAATTGTTATCTTTAAACTTGGGAAAATGGAGCTTTGAGATGATGGCATTTCTGGAAGAGTACATCAATCCTTTTTGCCCTGGTGGGAGATGTTGAAATAAAAAGGCTTCAAAGGGAGAAAAATGCTCTGGGCTTTTCAGGCACAGCTCTTGATACCATGGAAGTTGCTGGTGGGTTTGCTTTCTTCCAGCTGGGCCTGTGTAGGTATTGTAGGTATATAATGAAGATACTATTTATTTGCTTTTATATTACTGCTTTTTCAACAAATACTTTAAGTTTTTCCCTTTTATATGCAGAACTGCAAATCTTAAGAACATGAACAGAAGTGAAACAAATGTTCAAGTGTAGATTTACATAAGAGACATGAAAAAAGGACCTGAAATACACAGGGAGATGTAGAATGGCTTATGTTTTCTGAGCTTGTTTCCATCTCTCTGGCTTATATTGTGTCATTTCTCTAGCAGAGATGCAATTTTACAGAAAGAGAAATTAGGAATGTATACAAACATTTTGAGAATATTTCCTCTGCTCCAGTTCTACTTTTGCCTCCTCCAGTCTCACTGGGAACATTCTGATTGAAGTGTGGGTCTACATCCTCATAACACAGTGTCAGGATCTGTGCCACTTCCCTCTGAGCAATCAGTCACCTTGTGAACATTCCTGTAGAGAGAAAGCAATAAATGTTTCTCCTCCCCCATTCCTCGCCTATGCAACTCTGCCTTTTTCTTTTTTTCCCTGAGTCATAAGGAAGTGGTGGTCAAAGCTCTCAGCAGTAAAACTGTATAGACTACTACAGCTGCTGCTTAAATGTTAAGGTGGTAGAAAATTTTGAAGTGAGGGTCCAGCCTGCACCAGCTTCCTGTGTTTCCACTCTATCCCAGCTGTATGGATAGAGAATCTCATTCCAGGATGCTAAATGTTGGTATTTGTAATATTTTCAATGCAAATGGTAAGCAGCATATAAAGGAAAAGGGTTACTTAGGTTATTAAGTTCTTTGTGGCGTGAGGCTCTTTCGCACAACAGAAAAAAGTATTGTCTACTTATTGAAAGCTTTGCAAAGATTAAGAGATTCTAAACAGAAAAATCTGTGTGGATTTGTCATTTATAAGTTTGTTTCTTCAAACCAGTGTTTATAACATGCAGAAGAGATTAAGGATGTCAGGGTTGCACAGTTAGGAGGAGGCAACGTAGGTATCTAGTCTGATGCTTAAAATACAGAAGATAACTTTTGGAGGCTTTCTTAACTAGATAAAATATCCTTGTGAAAGCATTTAAATGAGGGCTGGTTTTGCTTACAGAGACCATACATTTGAATAAGCTTAAAATGTAAACACAACTGCATGCCTTCATGGAGACATAAACCAACATGCCTTACATGTTCCCTTTCTCTCCCAGTGGGACTTTGTGCTAGCCTAAGTTTGCCAAATGACACCTTTATGTTGGTAATCAGGAAAATTGTCAGCGTTTTGAGGTAAGTTTGTGTGTCGCCCTGCATACTGAAAGTTATGTACTTAAAAACCTGGTGCCATAGTAAAATCAGCTGATTGTGGTATCAAAGGGTTCCCTGCCTGAAGGAATATTGCAGTGTCATCAGTCTGGTAGTCTTCTCCTTTTCCTGTCTGTAGATGTTCTTTACGGGATCTTGGAATTCAGTGGAGCTGGAAGGTGACACACCAAATGGAAGAGACCTTGTGCTCACAGCTCAGCCATTCCAAAAAGAGGGATAGCGCAGGAACATCCACCTGCCAGTGGCCGTAAGGGCCTCTGTCTCAGTGCTGCTGGTGTTGAAGGGATGTCTTTGTGATGTAAGTGTCACTGGGACCCTGCTGACCCTCAGCTGGGAGTTCTGCCCCACAGCAAGGGGATCGTGAAAACGCGTGATCCAGGTGTGTCAATGCCTAAACCCCCGGGCTTGCTGTAGGGAACGTACGTCCATGAGGAGGGGATTCCATCAAGGCTCCAGCTGCCTCCAAACCAGTGGACAAGCCAATTTAAGGTGTCAACAGGAAAGAAATGTATTTGAGGTTCACCAGACCCAGTTCCAGTTGGTACTTTCTTGCAAAGCCAGATTTCCTTGAGTTTCACTTCTGACTCCATAGTCTTTGTCACTGGGGCACCAACTGCCTGCCAGGGGCACAGCTGTGACCAGCTGGATGCTGCAGCCCTGGACCTCTGTCTCTGTCTTTCCTTCATTGCTGTTACATTTTTCAGGGTGTATCAGATTCTGTGTGTTTTATTAAAGTGTGGCAGAGATGTCTCATTAACTTCCCTTGAGATATTTCTTTGTAAAACTGCAGAATGTGCTGCTTTGCTTCAGCAGAACCTGAAGGCTGAATTTGAACATTTTCCTAAGGTTCTGAACAGAAACCTTTTTGAAGGTTAAAAAAAAAGGGTTGTAAAATGAATTTCATGTTATTTTAAATGTCAAATAATTAATTTATTTAGCCATGCTATTAGAAGCTTTTTAGATTGCTTTTTTTTTCTCTTCTTAGTGTAGAAAGGGGAGATTAAATGGCCATGTTTGGGGATAAATCTCTCTGAAGTGGCATTAATAAACCTTTCCTCAGCCTTGATGTCCATCCTTAGGAGGAAATGTTGACAGAGCAGTAACGTTTGTGCGTCCTTTGATGTGTGAGGGTTTGACATCTCCTCAAACTCACTGTTGCTTTAAATAGCCCCAAATATTACTTTGAAGCAAGAGGAGCAGGAAAGGCGAATGTCTGACAGACAAATTTCCTTGATAACTTCCCATTTAGCCAAAAGATAAACTGGTTTTCATCTAACATTCTTCATTTATAGCAAGACTGACCAGTTGAGACCCATGTAAAGTGTTTCTACAACATGCTCCAAAATCAGCTTCTGAACAAATAAATCACTTGCCTGTGGCTGGTTTGTTTTTTAATCAAGTTGTAAATGCAGATTCCTGAAGTAAATTGCTGTTATTGAAGCAATTTTATTTTACGCTAATTAAAAATATAGGACCGCTACTTTATATTGCCAGCTTTTGAGGGGTGGGTTTGCAGTGTAGTATTGAGGCAACTGTTTGGGTTTTGCTTTTTTTAAAATTTCTTGTGCAAATCTCTGAATCTCTTCTGGTTAACTTTGAGTGGATTTGTGCTGCTGTCCTTTGAAGAACTGAGCAGTGTGTTTTCACAGGTGATGAAATGGGAGTGTGTGTATTTTGGGTGCAGCAATCCTGCACATGCCCTGTACAGCTCAAGCCTGGTCTGTACCATGACACCTCTGTGGTGTACAATCACTATTTTAAATGCAAAATATGATAAAGAATTGCTGTTGCCGAGCAGACACCTATTAAGGTGAGTGGCCTTTAAATATGATTTACCTGTTGAGTGTATCTGTCTTCTGAATGTTGTCAACAATATTTCTGAATTACAGAATTGTAGGGACAGTGGAGGGGGTTGAACCTTAGAGTAAGAAATTTTTAACTGTGCTGTTTCTGACAGTTTAAATGTTATTGACCAAAAACATATTTATGTTTGTTCAGCACGAATGTTCTCCTCTGTAAGAGTCACCATCTGTTTCATTTCTTCTGCATCTGTGGGTAGTTTTTGTTTTTTCTTTAACTCTGGGTAGACTTATTTTTAGAATGTATATTAGGTGATTAGTAGTTGTGGTTTGTTGCAGGTTTTTTTCTTTTTACAAAGAAAAGAAAACTTCAATTTATTACTTAATATAATTTTTAACTCTTTCCCCCAGTGGTTTGATACTCCCCCACTGTTTGGTTATGGTATTAAGCCATGAGCCATCAAGTTATTTCAGCTGCAGTGAGAGATTATCATCTTCTCACTGCCTCTTGCTGTCCCCCCATGCTGGCACTCCGTAACCCACTTCTGCCAGAGCTCTCTGGGTTAGCAATAGCCCAGACCATAGGGAGAAGTGCAGGAAATAAGTCCCAGCTACTCCTGTCATGTTGGGCCAGCAGCAGCAGCAGCATTGAGTTCAGTATTAACTTTAATTTCTGTGTGTCTTTCCTGCAGTTGTGCTCCTGCTGACTTCAAATGGGTTTGAAATTGTTCAGCATTTAGGAAGAAACAGCAGCATCTGGTAAAACCAACACTCAACAGTGTAGTGGTTCCAAGGTCTCCCAAGTACTGGAATAGAGGTCAGTGTAGGAAAACTTTTCAAGGGTATTCCAGTCCCTGAAGTCTCGGAAAAAAACACTCCCAAGTGTAAATGGAGATTTGTTAGGATCAAAAAATCTTTGGTATGGCAAGCAAGATGCTGCGAATAGTGTTGTTTATCAATTTATTTATCTATTTAATCTCCCCCCAGGGGATTTCATAGTTATCTGCCTTTTAGAGTTAATTTTTGAAAGGATTTTTTCACTTTTCATGGCTGTTGATGATCATTGGTTATTTCTTTTAAGAATTGCTAAAGCACCACTTTTCAAAGAATCACAGAATATTCTGAATTGGAAGGCACCCACCTGGATTATGAAGTGTAGCTCTGAGTGAATGAGAGCTGTACTCAGGGGAGTACAGGGATTGAAGGGATTGAAGCCACAACCTTGGCATTACTAATTTTGCACACTCCTTTTAAATGTCTTTTTCTCATTTGAGAAGAAAGCATTCATTATATGCCTTGTGATGTGGGGTTTGAAGAACTTAGTGGAATGAACATGACACAGCTTGAAATGATACAGTGGAAAAAAATCCCTGTCTCAAGGTAGTTTTAAAAACAAATTAATTTTCTGTGCCTCTGACTGATTTTATTGTGGTGCTTTGGTGGTTTTTCCCCTTCTTGTTGCTCCCTTTAAAGCTTCAAGAAGCTACCAGATAACTTGTGGCCTGAGAAAAGCACAGTGCCTTCATGTGTAGCTGAAATTTCCTAAGATCTTGTCAGTTTTAAACAAAGAAAGAGAGAAGGATCAGGCAGGTGCCAATAGTGGCAGTTTCAGTCAGTTTTCTTGGTTCCCATGTACGTACCAGGAGGATGTGTTGTAGAATATTATTTAGGATGATGAACCCGAGTCAAACAAGGATATTTCTAATTCAATGTCTGAAGGAGTCATTTTGTGGCTGTGAGGATGTTTGAGCCAAAACCTGAAACCAACTTGTTTTCCTATTGTTGAGCTGTTGGTGATTCAGTTACATTTTGTGACAGGTTGGTTGCAGCCTTCATTAATGAGTGTTTTGAATCCTTTAATTGAACTCTTTCTCATCATTCATACATTCAGAAACTTTTAAAGTGCATGGAGGGGATGGGGAACAATGTTTTTGACAGCATTTCATAAAAAATAAAATCACTGTCATTGAAATTTTACATTCAAGACCAACAGGACTTTAGGGCTGTATCTTCCTCACATGGTTTTATTTAAAGACTTTTTATAGTTTCTTTTCTTTGCTAATAAACTAGGTGGTGTACAAGTTAAATAATTTAACCATCTTGTTTTTAAAAATGCATTTTTAAAAATCCTTTGCCTGGTTTATCTGCAGTAGAAGAGAATCTGGCCAGCCCAGCCTGTGCTCCAGGCTCAGCCCCTTCCAGCTCTGGGGATGAGCTATGCTGACTCCTGGGAAAGGGAAAGTTTTCAAGTGAGTGGGTTTTGCTCAGCTCCCTTTACAAGCCTTCACACTTCTGGAGGTGCAGAAAGCCAAACATTTCAGCAACAATTTGCTTCGTTCCCACTACTCATTGAAGTTGCAGATGCACTTGATTTAGGAGGGTGCTCCAACACTGCGGAACCATCAGCACAGCCCCACGGGTTCAAGGGAGGGCATAGATCTAACTTGAAGCATATGCTAAGCTGAAATGGGATGTAAACCAGGATACTATTGCATTTTGTCAATTATACCATTGCTCTGTACTTTTAGGAGTAAAAGGGCATTGTCCCCATGCTTGGTTATTCCTCTTTGTTACATTTTAAGATTTATGTATTTCCTTTTTTTTTTTTTTTTTGAATAAGAAACTTCATAGTTCTGATCCACTTCTGTAGTTGAACTATATAGAAGAGACTATATCCCCAAGATAACATATGAAAAAAAGTGGTTTGGGTCAGTCTGAGCAGGAAGACATCTCAGAACACTCATAGCTCAAGTGATAAGGGAGAATTTTAGACAGAAACCTGCCAGGTTTGAGTGACTCCACTGTGCTGACTTTCCTCTACTCATCAAGAGATGTTATACATCTGTTTGAGTTCAGGCCACAACACTAGTTCCATTTTTCCACCTTCTTTCTCCTTTTATTAGAACAAAATTTTGAAGCTTATATTGCCTGGTCTTGCCTCTTTAAATATAGATTATTTTATCTGACAAATGCTGGATTTTGGCTGCACCTTCTCTTCGGGGGACTTGTGTATTTAAGAGGAGGTCACCACTTGAGCGTGAGAAAAAGTGGGTTATTGAATTGCAAAAGAGCATACTTGTCTCTTTGAATTCCTTTGAGAACAGCCTACTTTATGTGTATTGCTGTTTGGAATTGGCCCTGTGCATTTGGCAAGCACAAATGGAAATGGGTAATAGAGCCAGAATACTGTACTCACTCTTCCTTAGTGCTGCATCCTGGAGTGTCTAGGTTTTACTGAGGTATTTAGATTATTAAATTAGTGAAATGTATGTTTGTGTGTATTGGAAGGAGATTTTAGTAGCCCACTTTGTTTCAGGGTTTTTGGAGAGTCAGAATTTTTCACCCTATAGTCACATTGAATAAATCATGACATTAAAAGTCTTCTTTTAAAATAGAATAATTTATGCCTTGCAGCAAATACTTTAGCAAGATGAACTTATTAATTTAAAAACTTTGGAGACCTGTCTCTGTTTAGCATGTTGTAGTTATGATTTGTTTTCCATGGATGTTAGAGCAAAACAGTGGTGGCTGTTTATGATGCAAAGGGATGGCCTCAATTACAGAAAAAAATAGAACAAGGATATATATTGAGGGGAGAATTCTCATTATTGTCGTGAAATTTAGCATTGCTTTCTGCTTCCACTGAAAGTTTTAGGAGAACTTATGTTCAAAGACCACAGAGAAGCACTGGGCACACAGAGCTCACAGAAAAGAATTTTGAATTATTACTTGGAAAAAAAATCTGTACATTTCCTGTCTTTCCTGGCTTTCCTCCAGCTGCTGTTGGTGACATCAAAATAAACTCTGACTTTTGGGCAAAGGTGGGATTGTGGGTTGGATCAGATGCTTATTCCAGCTGTGAATACTTGTTTATTCTGGGGCTTGCAATCATTTTTGTTTATTGCATGAAGTTCCTCCTCCCTGATCTGCAGCTACAAATGAGGGTTCCCATATGCCCTTTTCCTCCCTCTGTGTGTGTGGAATCTGTTCCTGCAATCGATGGAGTTGGAAATGCTCAGCACAGCCTCCAAGCTGCTCGTAAAACCAAGTGAGTCTTGGAAAATGGGGCCTGGAGGTCTCGGAATCAAATGTTTCTCTGCATTACTTCAAACATAAACCTCCAGCAGCTCATCCGTTATGATTTGCACAGCACACTTTGGGTTTTAAAAGCTCCAGCAGATATGAAAGCATTGATTATTGGCAAACTAATCATCCCAAATTCATCTGGCATTTCAAAGGCTTTCTCTAATTGAGCTGTTTAGGAAATTGGTTAGTCAGAAGATATGCAATGATAACACCCATTTTCTTTGGGGAGTATTTTTAATTCATATGTTGTGTATTTGATACTTAGAATCAAATAATGGGGAGACTAATAACTGCAGAATGTTCCAAAGGGAGCCCTAAGCAAAGTATAGGAATTTTCCTGCCTAAAAATTGAATTTCTGGGCTGGCAAATGAGTGTTCTCTTTATTCCCAGACTGATATTTAAAACGTTTTAAACTTTGCAGCATCATCCTTGTTTTGAGGTATTGTCTGCCAAGGGCTGTCCAGGTGTTATTTCATTTTGGGATTATGAAAATACCTGAAACACAGATATTTAACCGAAGTCAAGCACTCAGTTGCTTGACACACTACACCTGGCTCAGTGAGATTTTGCCAAAGAAAGGTTTCTAGAGAATTGCTCCCCAGCATAAGACAGTTGATGTTCTAGTTCTCAGCTCCTTGTTCTTTAGTTTAAATGCTACTCTTTCATATATATATAAGGTATAAAGAAGCTCAAGGAAGAGCTACTTAGTTGTAAAACTGCTTTAAATTGTTTGAATGCTGCTTAACAGGCTGCTGCAGCTTCCAGTTTTAAGATGATTTAGCAACAACAACAATCTGTGGTGGTTAAGCTGCAGGAGTCACATATAACTAATCTTTTTTCCAAAGTCTTTTTGTCATGTTTATTTTTAAATTGTTTATTTCTGAGTATTTTAAATTCTGACTGTTTGGCTACGTCTTATTTTGGTTTTTTTGTAGAGTACATACACAAAATACATAAAACTTTGCAGTTATGGCTTTAGTGTGGAGCAGGAAGTGGAGTATTCCCATCTCTCATGCAGAGGTTCTCTGTAATGAGGTTTCAATCCATTGCCCTCCCTGGAATTAGATTTCTGTAAGTGACCACCTTGTGTGTGATGGCTGGAAAAATAAATAGAATAAATAGGATAATGAGAAATTTGGAGTGGAGGTTGGTGTACAGAGGTTGTTAGCCAATATTGCTGACGTGCCCCTTAGATTTCAATTGTAAAGTCTTTGACAGAGAAGTAGGGGTGGGGGATGAGATGGAATTTAGCTGAGCATGGTGCTGTCTCATTTTGCTTGATTTGCATTGGATATCTGCAGAGCAGGACACCCAAGGAAGCTATGCTTTGCAGTGATGCCATTGTGGGTTGGTGCCTCCCAGCACTGCCCTGGAGGCACTGTGTCCTCCTGAGGAGGCACCAGGCACGTCTGAGTTGGTATTTAATGCAAACTAAAGGTGTCTGAAGGGCCATCGTGAGTTTCACGGGCCAGTTGGCTTAAACTGATGCATCTTTATGGATTTTTAGTAGAGCTGAAAACCAGGTGTGCCTCCAGTCCGGGTTGTCTTTGGAAAAACTGCATCACAATAGCGTAGGACTGTGTGTATATGTTTATAGTAATCCATTAAGAACCACAAACCACATGCTGTGAATACATTTACCTAAAGCATTGTTTAGTGTTCTGCTCTGATTTCTCTTAATGTTCCACTCTTACTTTTATAGTATTGGTTAATTTACAATTTGTTTAATATATCAAGTTCTAAACCCACTTAAAGGCAGCATAAGATCTTTCAGCTGAGGTGGCCATTATGCCTTGAAAATACTGGGATTTCTCATATTGGCATTAAATTCCGAGCTTTGGCATAGGCTGCAGATGTCTTAGAGATGTGTATGAGATACCGGATCTTCTAGACCTGGGAGGCAACTGTGAGAAACAACTGCTCACTTTGAAAATTTAAAAAGGTTTATTAAACCTTGACAAAAATACAACAAAAGGACTACATAAGGAAAAATTCGCAGCGCTGGGAACTGCCTGCGTGCATACATGGCCGGTTCATCTTCAAGATGGATGCTCGGTCTTTTATACCCCTGGGGTTGAATCAGCCAACCCTGGCCCCTCCCAAAGTCTGTCAGTCAGCTCTTCCTTGCCATTTATCGGTGGAGACTGCTTTCTTGTAACTGGATTGGAGGTCGGGTGTTGCCATGCCGCACCCCCCTAGCAACAAGCTTTTCCATTCCCGACTGCCCCATGCAAGAGGTATTTGTGCACACCTTCTTTTTACCTGTCCTAGACAACCCAGGCTGTCTGATGGCAACGATACAGAGTGGGGGAAAAGGGAACTATGGGGAGAACAGAGGACATCTAAACTATAATAACATAACTATACATCACTAAAGCTCTTCTTAATATTCACACAGTAGCCATCCCTTAATTGTGAGAGCCAATCATCTCATTATCCATCTGTAACACGAACTGGAGGTTACCTGGAATGTTTTGACCAGAACTCTGTTCCAGGTTCTGTATGTAGCTCAGGATTTTGCCATGGATGTGGCCAGACAAAGAGCTTTGCTCCGGAATGGTGGATCCTGCTATCCAGTCTGTTTTCCGAGACACCAGAGGCACCTGAACCAGGATATAGTTCACTTTAACTGTTTGTCTCTCACGATCTGTAAACAGCTCCTTTTACCCAAGCAGTTCTTACAGGAATTAATAACTGAACAGCTGAATTCAACTTGTGCAGGTAACAAGCACATCAGGAACAGGTACCTTTCCAAAGGCTTTGTCTTTCTCTAGTTAGCTTGCTTTCCTTTTCCCATAGGTTTTTAGTTAGATATAAATACTTGGAATTAGGTTTTTTCCATGGTTGAGCCTCTCAATGGTTCTAATGGTGCTGTTGAAAATAGTAAAAAGCTTTCTGGAGAGGGATATTCAAGCAGTGTATGTGTTAAGCCTCTTTCTTCCAAGCTCTAATTTCAAATCAGCATCCTATACAGATCTGCTACTGCATTTCCTTAATCCTAAACAGTTCAGNCCCCCCCCACCCCTTTAGAGGAATTTTAATTATTTTTGGTAGCACATGTGTGGAAAAAAAAAGTAAAAAAACCGCTTTTGCTGTAGAGTGAATGACAAGTCATTGCTATTGTCAGCTCTCAGTGGGTTACTTGCATATAAATAAATTACGGGGGGGAGGGGGCGAATAATCTTTTGTTAACGTTGCATTCTGTTTCTCGTGGCTGCTATGGCAACACATGAGCCAGTGCTGGCGTGGAAAGCTTACTGGCACAGCAGAATGGAGTGATGAATTTAGCAGGAGTAAGAAGGGAAGAGCAAAAATCCTTCAGCAATGCTGTGAAATGAGTCACCAATTAACCCGCAGATGGGGAAGGGCTTCCACATGTATTTACAAATTATTGAAATCAGATTTTGGCGATTATATTTGGAGCAGGAAGAGTGACAGACTGGAACTCTGGGGAGCAGTAAATTAGACTGTGTCTTTTGTGGACGATTCGGACTTCCTCCCCCCCTCCCCTTGAATCAGCTCTTTTGTGTAGCTCATAAAGGTGGAATTTGCTATCCTGGGTGTTTCTTAAGTGGAGTTCTCAATGACTGCACCACCACACATTCCTGCCTCTGGACATTGCCGAGAAAAGGCAGTGAACGACTTCTGTCCCCTGCCCTTCTATGATTTTGGGCTATAAGAGGTGCCTTTTCCTGTTTTCTCCTGCTAGGCTGAAAATAAAGGGGGTTAACCCTCCTTCAGAGGATAAATAGTTTTAACTCTCCTTTTTTCTTTTAAATCTTCAATAGTAGAAAGCACCTCTCACACACTTCAAAGCTTGGCTGGAGTAGCAGTCTCAGTCATAAATCAGGATTTCATTGGGAAGGGAAGGTTTTATTGGAATGACTGCAAAATGTCATCTTGTGCTATGCCTGGCTTTAGGTGATACTTTGAACTTGATAAATGTGATGAGCCCAGTTCTGCTCCTGGCTGGTTCATGACCCCTACTTTTTAAAATCACAAACTTTGGTTGGGTGGTGGGATATTTCCCCCCACATCTGTTCTGGCATGACTTGTGTTATCTTGAGACAGGGATTACTTTGAGCTCTTGGGGAGAGTACTTGTTATCTCAAGTTCCTGGTGAAACATCAAGTGGGCATTCTAATTGCTGCTCCAGTGGGGGTGTTTGTGCTAAGGAGAAAGTTCCAGAGCATGGAATCTTCTCTGCAGAAACTTCACCCGGAGCTTTAGCATTGCGGATGGCGTGTAATGGAAATGGTTCCACAAGTTAGTAATCGGATTATTTACTGTCAGTAAATAGTGCCAGACAGTGCAAATTGCACAGCTGTGAAGTTTTTAGCAATATGGAGTTTTCAAAAGCCTAGAGGGAAGGAATATTGGGCACGAGAGGAGAAGTAGAGAGAGGGCTTTCCCACAGCAAGGGAAAGCTTGCAGGGAAAATCAGTGGAGGATGTTTAGAAGGCTGTCAGAAGGGGGTAGAGGAGTGACAAGAGGCTTATTATGAAAGAGTTTTAGCAAGAAAAATTAGAGATGGATGAAGGATCCTGTGTGAAGAGTCTTTTGGCCAAACCAAAGGATAAACAAAAAAATATTGTAGGGGAAATCACTGATGTTATAGGTGATGCTTCCCTCTTGAAAACTGAAGTGCTGGGGGAGAAGGTAACAAGCTACAGGAGGCACAAAAATGCCTTGTTCACTGCAGACGCAGATTGTAGGAAATAAAGTATCTTTGTGTACCTTAAAAGGTCCTTTTGGAGATGTTGTTGGCACTTTAAAAGCTTCAATCTGTATTGTCTCTTTTCAGATTCCGACTTCATTATTTAAGGGGGTCGAACAATGTGGCTTGACTTTTGTCAGAGCTGGCTAAAGGCTTTTCTGGGTTTTTTTCTTTGTGTTTTGGTATTACTGATACTCCCAAATGCAGGCAGAAAAATACCTGAGGTTGCTTTGTGAGAGTTGAAATAGATGGTGATTGGAACAGGTGGGAGAAGAATTAAATGCAGTGAAAAACCAATTTTTATGTGTTCTCCAAAACTGAGTAGAGTTCTAAATACTGGGAAATGAAATTTGTGCCTCTACTATGTGCTGTGAGCTTGTTAAAATAAGTCCTCTGTCCCACCTGGGCAGGGAATGTGTCCTTGCCATCCTTTGGGAAAGAAGTTTGCTTTGACAAAGTGAGAGGCTTTGTGGGGCCTTACCTGCCCTGCTTGATTGTCAGCCCCTCTGGGGACAGACGGAGCGAGTCTATAAAGGACTGTTGATTTCCATTTTCCAGGACAGGCCTTGCAGTAGGACGTGGGAGGGGAATACTCATGGGTCCTTTGCAGCCTAATTCTGCTCGTGGAATAACCTTATTTTGTGAGATTCTGTATTTTGAGATGTGCCCTGAAGGATAAGGCTGATGGGCGTCACTGTAAGTCCTGCCTCAGTGAGGAAGGAGACCAATCACCTTGCCTGCATCAACTTTGTTGGTCGTGGAAATAATTTTTGTCATTGTTTGAAAGACAGTCCCATTAAATAATGAATTTCAAACTGTGCTGCTGTGCAAATGATTGATAGTAACACCTTTGACTATTCCTGGCTCACCATTTCCTTTCTCAACTCTACTTGTAAGAAGTGTATTTCATCCCTAGACACTTTTAAAAAATTGTTTTCTGCTCCATAAACCAGCACAGTGCTGAATCTCTGATTTGAGCAAGAAGCACCTTGTTAGAGGTGATGGTAAACTGAAGGTAAATTTTCTTGCTTCTGACAAAGTTGTCCCTTCTCTTGACATCATTTTACCATTCATGCTAAGGCTGGCTTTCTTCCCAGATAACTGAAAAGCAAAATTATTTCTGAAGAGTTGGCATTATGGCTTTGGAAATAATTTAAACCAAACCAAATTGCAGATAGGGATTTAAACATGAAATATTTTTGCAGTACCCACTTCTATTACAACCTTTGACTTCTCAGCCCCTGTGGATGTGGATGTGGGATGAGCTGAATTTGTGCTGCTCTCTTGGTGGAGGACAGCGTTCACTGCCAGAAGAGGGGTGAAACCATGTATTGAGAGAGTTCAAGTGCTACAGAAAGTTCACACAGTTACTTACAGCATGTTTGATTTGGTGAGGTCAGGACTTTGTAATTATTGATCTGATAACAGTGCTGTGAAATAATAAGGGAGCTGTCTCCAGTCTGGATATGGAAAAGCAAAAGCATAGAGGAGAGAAACTCTAATAATTTGAAATCATTGGGAAATAAAACTGCTCAGGGAAGCCTTTCCTGTGTCAAACCAAAAATAAGTCTAGAGCTTGAAATACTGAACAGGGATGCCTGACTTGCAGGATGCTCTCTGTGATGTTACTCTCATTTTCTAGCAAAAATCCTGCTGGTGTCATTATGGTGTTGGTAATAAATTAAACCTGAAAATGTGCATTTCCTTCTTTAAAGCCATTTGCACAAAATTTTCTCAGTTCTGAGTAACTCCAAAACAGGCTGGTTTTTTTTTTTTTTGGGTTGTGGGTTTCATTTTATTCTTTTTAATCTGGCTATTTGAAAGTTCACTTTCTGACCCTTTGTACAACACTTCAGGATTTGGGTGTTTGCCTGAGTTTTGGGTTGTGTTTTTTCCTGATTGGAGTGAAGGGACTGCACTAAAGAAGTTGCTCTGAATTTTGTTCATTTTCATAGCCAACTAAGAACTCTTCTGACTGAGAGAGACCTTCAGCCTTAGCTCTTCTTGTGCCCGGATCTGTTGTAGTACTCATGTTCGGCTGTTGGAGGATTACCCTCTTTAGCCTGTGTTTTCATACTCTAAATCTTCCCCAGCTGCCTGAAATGTGGGTGGACAGCTCAGTACATTTGTTTTCTGTGGAAGGGAAACAGCTATTTTTGGCTCCTTGCCTTCCTTGACCTTTAGTACTATGAGGGGCAAACTACAGAGATCCCTTTTTGAGCAGTGTACTGTCAGCCCTGCTCCCAAATGCAAAAAAAATTTCCTTTTTGCCTGGCAAGCCCTTAATATGCAGATATAGCAGCGCACCTGGAAGGCCTTAAAAAGCTAGGCAGGATGAGACACGGCAAAACCCATTTGTCTGAACACGTTTCAAATTCCCTACTAAAGGGAAAGTGTTTGTACATTGCTCTCCAGAAACACTTATTCTCCCTGCTCTTTCCAGTGCTCCCTTGGGCTTTGTAAACTTTCAGGAATATTTTGTTACCAATCAGAATGCTTTTTATTTTTATTCCATATGTTTTTCAGTGTCTGCAGGTTGTGACATTCAAGTGGATGTGGTTTCTGTATTTTTCTTAAACCTTAAATCAAACATATTTGTGTGGTTAAAGTGGGCTTAGAGGTGTGATGCCCTCGAGGTTTGACATCCATTTTGGCAATTTAATAGAGGATTCTACAGTTATTAAGTATCTCCAAGTGCCATCAAATATGAAGATACAGGAGACAAAACTTCATACTTCCTGAATGCTTAGAGCATATAATTAAAAGAAAAGAAAAAACGTACAAAGATCAAATATGCAAAATTCTACCCCAGCCCTGCAAATCCCAAAAGGTTTGACCAGGCAACTAATGTGTTCCTACTTCTTGCTAGTCATAAGATATGAAGTTGTAAGATTAAGGCGATAACTGCTTTGCCCTTTCCCCCCCATGTAATTTTAGCTGTGAGAAGCCGTTGCTGAAATTCTAAAAGAGCATATATTGAATTATATAAAGCATTAATCTTTAAATCTAGCAGATCTACTGGAATGTTTGGGATTATTAGGCTTTTGTGGTAGCACATGTACTCGTGTGGATCTGGTGCTCTCACTTACCAGGCCTTAAGGGCTGTCTCTGATGTTATCATCTCTTTATTTTTGATAGGAGAGAGTTTCCAGCCAAAACAGTTTTCAGGCTCTGAAGCTTTTAAAAAAAAAAAAAAGAGCAAGCTTAAAAGAAGAAAACAATGAGACCAGTGCTAATTGTTGATTTCTTACAAGCAGGGCTTTCCTGCAGGGCAGGGGCTTGGGGGTGTTCAGTTGAAATTCTGCACTCCAGAATGCTACAGGAAGCTTTTTATGGTTTTGGGCAGGTTTTTGGAGTGTCTGAATGACCTAGCTTCCTTTTGAAAGGGCAATTTCATTATTTAGTGTGAATTTTATGCATTTTTTAGTGAGAACACATTCAGCAGTACCTTGTTATGCTTCTAATGAGGGCCAGATGTGTTTCTGCTGCAAAACCGTGCAAAAAGGGACTTGCAACAGAAGTGCCTTTCCCAGGGAGAAGAGCAGATCGTTTGAGGTGAAGGTATTAACTTCTATTAATAATTAGAGGGGGGAATCCATGGGGATTGTTGTGAAACCACGGGCAACACTGATTTGTACAGAGACAACTGCAGGGCCCTTTATAATGAGGGGGAATGACACTGCAACTCTCTGAAGAGAATTACATGGCAAATAAACAACTTATGTCAGCTAAGTGGTGTTTATTGCCATAATGGAAATTAATTTCAAGGGCTTGAGGCAGAGTGAATGTAGCCCAGCGGAGCGGGGCATTGCACAGCGAGGTGTTCCTGTCCTGCCTTTGCCAGGCTCCTGAGTTCCCATGGAGGGAGGGAGGGCACTTGCTTGCCTGTCAGGTGACATGCTACCAGGTAATTTGGATCCATTTGCTCAGTGGTGTGTTAAAGACATGCTGGAGGACACTCACATGTTTTTAATTACCACGGTCTGTGCTGGCATAGAGAGACTTGGACTGGGAGAGTGGCCCCTGCACTCCAGTTAAGAGACCTTAATTTGGAACCTGCTTTATTCACTTACCCAAGTTCTCTCTGTTACCCAGACAAACTGCACTTCTCTGACTGTTTCCATACAGCAGGAATGATAGCACAGAGTTTCCTGGCTGAGATAAGTGCATTTAAAAGGCTGTGGTGCTCCCATGTAGTGTGGAGATAGGGACTATATCAGGAATTGTCATTTTTATTTCATTTTTATTGTTCCCATTGACTGTTTCCACAGGCTTGTGCGTGGGCTCTGTGCCTGTCACCACGCTGTACTCCCAGCAGCTATGATTTTCCTTCTGCCACTGTGTTTTTTGAGATGCTGTTTCTGCCACTGTTCTGGAAAACTTGCCCAGGTTGCTTGGATGAGACTGAAGCCTTGTGATTAAAGGGAGCATCTCTGCATTAGTGCATGATCAGCATAACTTTAATACAGAATGTAAATCCTCCAAAATGTATCTCCTTTTGAGTGTGCTCCTGACTTCCTCATGTCCTCACCAGGTGGAAGAAATGAAAATTGTATTTTGAAGGAGATTCATCTGGAGTAACCCTGTGTTTGATTTAAAATTGCTGCACTTTGCAGAAACTTCTCATTCAACTGATGAACTCTTTGACAGCAGGTGAAATTCTCTCTGAAAAGACAGAATTTTGTGTTTCCTCATGGGAATGATTTCATATATCATGCCTGAGGCTTGAAACATCACCCTGATTTTTCTTCAGAAGGCCATACCATAACTATATATTTCAGCTGTGCATTAACCTTGTTTTGTTCTTATAAAATCCAGGAAAAAAAACAGTCGGAAGACCAGAATAAGCATGTTTTATTAAATCTTTCATATGAGTGAGTAGGAGTTGGTCCCATTTCTTCCTGTAATGTCAAGGATTTCAAATTGGGAACAGTTTAAGCTGAATTGAAGATTAGTAGCTGGGTCAGGATGCATGTGGATAACAATGTATCCTTTCAGAGAGAAGCAAACAGATGTCCAAGGAAAAATAATAATAAAAAAGATTAAAAATGACCTTTCTTCTGCATTAGGTGCCATGAGAAGAGGAGAAGCCCTACACAGGGAAAGTTTTGATCCAGAGAGAGGTACTCAGGAAGTTCAGCCATGTCCTGTTGCAGAAATAGCTCCTGTGATGGACTGGCTGTTTCCTAACTGTGTTTTCAGCAAATTTGGAATCTTGTATGAGCATTTTAAAGCATTTTCTTGAGTCACCACTTGGCTCGAAGTCCCCCCTTGTTTGTTTTTGAATGAATACCTTGATAGGAAGACTCTGGAGCAGGGAGGCATTGGGATTGTCATGGAAACAGGAGCTGCAGCACTGGCTTCCAGCCAGGTGATTCATGGCTTCAGTGTGGGTGTCTGGAAATGAAATAAGTTTCAATTCTCAGGTGAATCAATGAAATAGTATTTGTGTTTGTGTTTTTATTTTCCCCTAGGAGGTGTTCTGAACATCTTCCCCCCATATCCTGTTTTATTTCTACCATTTAAAAAGGTAGGAAGGGTGTTCCCTAAGTATATACTCAGCATCTGAGCAGTAAATACAGCTCTGTGTGGAGAACACTCACCTGCCTCTTGTTTTCATTTCAGCTTACCCTTAAATTCAAAAAATACAAAACCTGTAAGCTGGAATTTGGTAATGTAGTAATTTGATTTAATTCTGGGTGAGTTTGGGAACAGGTTTGTGCACGGTACATGTGAATGTGGTCTCAGTGTAGAACATGAGAATGAGGAAATTGCAGATCAGGGTTTCTAAACGTAACCTCAATTTCTATAAATGGTGTTTGTGCCCGCACTGAATCCCACGTTTTGTTTATATTCATATAAATATAAAGTAAGTAATTGCAGGGCACACAGACAAGTGTAGATGTGAGCAGCAGGATTCTGCTGTGGGCACACGTAGTTTGGGGCACTGCTGGTGCTGAGAATGATTGAGTGGCTCATCTCTGAGAAGTGCCAGGAGGTTGAATCCTCCTCTTTAACTGCAGGATCCCTTCAGTGCTATATATGATATACTTCCAGAGCCTCATCAAATCCCTCAGTTGTATTTAATAGTACAGAAATTGAGTGGAATTTTAGCCTCACATTTCATACCCAAGATGCATCTTCAGGGTTCTCTTTAAAATGAAAGAAATTTATGGATGAAGATACTTTATATTGTGTTCATTAGGAGGAAAAATCTCTTGCTTATCTGCTTTTATTGGTTTGTTTTTAAGTTGCTGCCACAGTGGCCAAAGAACTGTGTTGTTCTGTTTTTTGACCTTTGTGGATTTGTGGAAGTGGATGGGTACGATATAAATGTACTTAAGCTTTGGGAAAAACCTTGTGTATCAAAATTTTTCACTGCTGTCTTTGAGTTGGGGGTGTCCTATCAATTAATAAGGAATCACTCCTGTCAGTAATTAAGACTGCAGAGAGGTGATTTAATAGGTTTTATGAATTTAAATGCCATATATTGTTACTGATTGCTTTTCTGTTTAAATCTTCAAGTCAGAGACAGGGTGACCTTTTCGTCCATTTCTTCCTACTTATGCTTTTGCTATCAACTCTGTGGTTTAGGTGATCAGTTTTTCTTTTAATCATTTCTGTTGCAGTGGGCTATGCTGTTCCCTGGGTATGATCAAAGAGTTCATTTTGTTGCTGGAGCTGTGGTTTTACCTTCTGTTAGGACTGTTACAAATCCACATCTCTGAGCTCTTGGAGTAGTTCTTTCACCAACTATTTGTCAGTGCACAGGCTTTGATGTCTGGTGTTTTTGGTTAGCTGCTGCTGAGATCATTTATCCTGGGGAGTTCAGCAGGTTTGTGGGTGCTGCTGTGAGTTTCACACCCGTGGTGTATCACTGCTTTTGAGGTTTTATGTGCCTTCTCCAGTGTGCATAAATGGGAATATTCCTGTTGCCATCCCAGGTGCAGTGGGGCGGAAGATCCAGCCTGGGTGTCTTTTCTGTGGAGGAACAAGGAGCTGGTTTGCATTGCAGCAAGAATGTGATCCAGGAGGATTTGCTGGGACCAAATTCTCTTAGCTCTCCCATCTTGGAATCTGCTTCCAACCCTCCCCCTCTGCCTTTTAGTTTTCATAAAGCAAAAGAAGAAAGTTATTATTTCACACAATTGTTTTGTTGTATTCTAAGCCTCATCTGTTTACATCATGTGCAACTGAGAGAGATTAAGTGTGGGGGAGAGGGGAAAAGAAACCTCCAGGGCCCTTGTGGGGCTTTGAGAACCACTTCTCTATGTTTCTGAGGTACCCTAAAATGCCTCTTCTCTAATATGAGCTGCTCTGTGGGGATTTTCTTAATCTTCTATTAAATTAGTGGGGCTATTTTCGTTTGGCTTATTTTGATTGGGTTTTTTCCCCATGTTTTGCTCTACTGTAGATGTTCTTCATCAGGAAGCAAAGCTGTGGAAAAACAGGGAGATGTCCCTCTGCCTCCCTGTTTTTCCTGCACTGTGTATTGGCACTTCATTTGGCTGTTGTGTTTTATGAATAGTGTGGCTTTTACATCATTCCAATTGGGAACAAATGTGGAGGAGGGGAATGAAATAATCCTTCTCAAAGGCATCTCTTGCTGCTGAATTAGTCAGTGCTGTGCTTCTGCCTCACCTGATGAAACTGCTGGCTCATACCTGCCAGGGTGAATGTCACCTGGCACCCCTGGGATGGGTTTAATTTTAGATACTTTAGGGTCGACACTGAATATTCTATGCCGTTCTTGTTTTACTCAGACTCACCAGGATGCCCAAAGAAGCTTATGTAGAAATAGGTTCCATAGAATACCTGACAGCAGCTGAAGGAGATGTGTCTGGAGGACAGCAATGTTTTATTCTGACTGCTGAGAAAACAGAATAGCAGCACAAGTACTTATATTCCTATCACTGTAGTCAGATGGGAGCAAAACTAATCAGTATTTTTAGTATGAAAGTAAATTTGGGATACAAAGTAAAAAAGGCACACAAATTATGGCAATTTTTGATTCTTTCTAGAAAACTTTGGTGATATTTGATTAACATGTCTTGTTAAATGCAGACAGACAACAGAGCACATCATTCTTTTGGAGAAGAGGGCGCTTAGCTTTCACAGTTAGGACAAAGGGCAGGATTTGGAGGTGAAGAAGGAGTGGTGTGTCCCTTGATAACCACATTTGACAGCATAGCAGCTGTGCTGGAAGAAACTTCATGTGGACAAGTTCTTCTGCAGAGCTTTGTTTTTCTTTGTGCCTAAGGCTGCTGAATCCACCTGATTCAGCTGTTCATCACCTACGTGTGAAGCTTTTTATCCTTAATTTCTATAAAATCAAAACAACAAAAAAACTCTGACATGTAGGTTAGGAATGGATGTGACCTATTGGCATATTTATGTAACTAAATGGAATATTTAAAACTAGGAGTGTTCAGTTGGTTTTGTGTGGGGTTTTTTATTGCTTCAGCCAAGTCTAAACCTTTTATATTGTACGGAGTCCCGAAATTTTCCCCAAAAACATTCCAGTCACTGGACCAGATTAGTGGGGTTAGAAAACCACCTCCTCTGGTAGGATACATCTGTCCCAACATCCAGTTTAAATACTGGATGACTGTCATCTCTGGGCTTCCTCAGCAGCTGATGCTGATGAACAAGCACCTCCCCAGGGTGATAAAGCTGGCCTGTCTTTAATTCTTGCCTGAGGTTAAGATTAATTCCCGTGAGCAGTGTGTCAGCATTTTTGCACTGACTCTAAATGTAATCTAGGATTGAGTGGTTTGCACCTGGATTTCTTACACAAATAGTAATAAGTGTTTAGCATCCCTATATTGCTGAACAAGGTCTGCAGGTAAAATACAACTTTTTAAACACTATGCACAAAAAAAAGAGTTCTAGAAAGGCTACAGGATTTCAATGCTAATCAATACTTGATTTTCTCCCATGTCTCAGAGAAGATATTTTACCTCATCTTGAGCTCTGAAAGGCCCTTTTGCCCCTCTTGAGAAGAACTGGGGGGGCTGCAGAGACTAGGATGTGATTGAAGTCGGTGGTGGAATTGTCCTTCTGTGCGCTGAAATTGTGTCTCTTATCCAGCTTTGCAACAGGTGAAGCACAACAACAAACTGCAAATTAGCAAACAGACCCTCTTCCCCCTTTTCCTTCTATTTTTCCCCTTTCCCCCCTTTTTTTTCTCCCTTCCCCTCCTTTTGTTCCCCTCTCTTCTCCCCCCTTTTCATCCCCTTCCCCCCCTTTCTCCTCCCTTTTTCCCATTTCCCCCTCTTTTCCTCCTTTTCCCTTCTTGTTTTCCCCTGCAGGAGATGTTTGGATGCTTTGCCCAGGATCAGCTTGGCAGGAAGGCTGTTCCCTGCTGGGGCCACCTTGCTCCTTGAAACGCATCAAATGCTTTGGAAGTGACCATTCTTGGTGCCTTTTGTTTCTCTGAATTGCGCACGCTCCGAGGGAGCTGGCGCAGGGGAATACAGAGGAGTCATCTCCGGATGAGCCGGCCTGTTGGTGCAAGAGCTTGCTTTACCTTGAAACTTAATGTGAAGCTTAGGCAGAGCTGAAGATGAAAGGCAGTGGGTGAATGATGAGTGTTCAGTCATTTCTAATGCGTATTGCTGGATCTGAGGGGCCAAAGTTCAGCCAAGATGGCCTTACAACTCACATACTTGTACTGGGCAAGTGAAACAAAGAAATCACAGGGTTGAACTTCACTTTGTATTTATTTCCCATGCTGGGTTGGGATGCGTTTGTAGCGTCAGTGTTTGGTTGTTTGGGGTTTTCCCCCTTCAAAACTCAAGATAAAGTTGGACATTTGGGAGAAAGGGCAGATCTTGTCAGCATTTTAAGTTAAAATAGCAGAATTTTCCAGGAGGACTGAAGTGACACTTTTCTGCTGTTGTGAGTCCATTGATTTTACAATGTCCATTCCAGGATTGGGAAGCTGCACATTTTCCTTTGCGCTTCCCTCTAAACAGCTTCTTTTCTTCAAAGGAGTGAGTACATCAGAGAGCTTCAGGCACTTGAGTTACCAGGCAGCTCCAGGTACTAAAAATGGGCAGGGAGCCATGAGTAGTTACTGAGAATTCAGCTGACAGACTTAGAAAGAAACTGTAAATTGAGACAAGTCAAACCAGCTCTGAACAGGCAATGCCATTATTTGTGTTTCTTTGTTTAATGAGTGATTATTTATTTCCTGGGAGTACATTTGTGAAAGGGGAGTGTTTTCCATTTTCCAGCCACATTTCAGTGATGTGGTCAGCATAGCTTGTGTTTTGGTTGGGCAAAATACGAAGCTTGTTGAGAGCCACATGATCAGCTTGGAAAAGCATGCTGTTTTTCTGGGATGTTTGAAAAGGAAGCCCCTCTGTCTTCCTTAAATACACTTATAGTATGTTAAAGAATTAATGGCCCTGCTCTTCTGCCTGTCTGTTGTCCTAGTTCTGCAATGCCATCACTTTTACATGGTATGTAAATCTCTACAGCCCAGAAAAACAGCTGAAAACTCATTTGACTTGGATGAAAAGGCATTTATGTAGGTATCAGTCTAAAGGCTGGCAAGATAAAAATCTTATCTTGCTTGAGATAAAGGGGTAACTGGAATTCAGAACAGGCAGCACTAGTTTAGTCAGCTGTCAAAAAGGCAAAACTCTGATTCAAGCTCTGAAGGCCAGTGATGCTTTTTTAATAGCTGCTATCTTTAAAAGAAGCTTTTTTCCTTGGTGGCTGCTCCTAGAAGGTCAAAATCCCCATACTGTCCACAGTGGGGGTCCTTTAGAAGCTTGTTCTATGATGAGACCTGTGTTTGAGAGTGGTGCGTTGAGTGCACAAATAAGAAACAGTCAGAAATAGGAGTATTCTTTATTGTTTAGGGTAAGAAATAGCTGCCACCACAGCAGGAGAAAATGGAAACCAAAAGGGAGCAATAGAAAATGACGATGACAGCGATCATCAGCGATGACAGCGACAGTTGCTGCTGGTGTAAACAGTGCTATTCATTTTGGATAAAGCCCAATCATAGCATTTCCAAGAAAATGATGATTCTGCCCCACCTTCTACCTTCTGCCCCTCTTCAAGCAACCACACCAAGTATGTTGTGATGCACAGTCCTTGGTTCCTATATCTGGATCCTTTTTTGCTTTCCTTGGGGTTTCTTTTCTTATTCCAGTGCTGTATTTCTATTCTGATGTTTTTGTTATTGCTCTCTGCTCCCTCTGATTTGTTTGTGGTGACAGTTTTACTGTGAGTGGATGTTTGGGGGACGTTTCAGTCAGCCCATGGTTACTCCCTGTCTAAGAGGGCTGATGGGGGAGCAGAAGCAGAAGGTGAACTTCTGGGACAGCTCTGGAGCTTTGGGGAAGATTCTCTCTCATGGTTTGAAGTTGCTGCAAGGGACAAGGAAGGAACTGGGAATTAGGGCACATCTGGGGTCATGCAGCTCTTCCTTCCCTGGCTCTCATTGAATCATTCCTTTCAGTTTCTCTGCACTTGCAGTGTGCTGGAAATTCACTTACTCTGTGGAGTACCAGAGCTTGGTGCCTTTTTGTGCACATCCTCTGGCACTTCCAGGCACATCCCAGTGGTGTTTTCCCACCTCAGTGTTTCTGTGTTGCTGGTAGGGAGCTCAGCTCAGAGCCACAGAGGTGTGGATGCTTTGGAGCCCAACCTTCTTACACTTCTGCAGTGCTCTTCTGCTCATATTTTATACTCCACTGGTGAATTTGGGCTGTGCTTGTTTCTCCTTGGCTTTGTGATGGTTTTGGCTTGATGTTGCCTACTCTCGTTTGAATGAATTCAAAACTTTCTGAACAGCCTTGCAAGGTGGAAGTTGCATCTGCCTTTGCTGCATTTATTCATTTACTGTGGTGCTGGGAACTCACTCTGCTCTGCAAGGAACTGTTCTAGTTAGAACAAAGTTTTCTTGGAAGCCAAAAGCAAAATGGTGCCATTTAACTTGAAGAGAGGCAAAATAGTTCTGTCTGGGCTGTAGGAATGACGGTTGCCTGGGGAAAGTTAATACTTCCAAGTACTCCTAACTCTGTTTTTACATCATCAGCGACTGTTTATGCTCTGTCAGCTTGAAGTTAGATTATCTGAAGTGTGTCAAGTCAGAATGGTGTCATTGCTTTTGTAGTCTCTCTTCTTGAATGTCACCTCATCTACTACTTCTTAATTCCATTTCCGTCACTCTTTCCATCCCTCATCTCTTTCCTGGCTTGCCAGACGGCACTGCAAAATGATCAGACTTGCTTTCCAGTTGAAGTCACTGCAGCTTAGCTCACAGCCAGGTTTTGCAGCATTAGTCAGGAAAAGTTTGGCAATAGCCTGACGCAGAACTCCGAGGCAGATGTGGCTGCCTGCATGGGAGGGATGTGCAGGAGAGAAATCCAAGGGTGTTTTTGTGCAGGTACCGTTACAGATAAGGGCACTGGGAGTCTTTCTTGTTTTCCTCCCTTACAAAAAATTTCAAAGGTTTATTTTTCTTTGCTCCACAAACTGCTGTCTTGTCTCAGGAGTTACCAGAGGAATAAAAGTTTCCAACAAAGGAGGGATGCAAAGCATAGAAATGCAATTAAAGTAGCAAAAGGGAGGTGCAGGGAAGACAGATTTACCCATTTGGAACTGTACATTATGTCAAGTTCTAAATCAAAACCTTGTGGGGTTCTTCTGGTTTTCTTTGCCATGTTGTTTGTGAAAGGGATTTTGTGATAACTCACCTAGAGCAGAGAAAATTCTGTAGCATAGATAAGAGTGCCTGGGAGGGAGGAAAAAAGAAAGACCTGGATGTAAATGAGTAAAGAGTTTATTCTTGTGGGTTTTTTCCCTCGGGGAATGTCCACATGAGGTTCTGAAACAGAGCTTTCTTCTCTTGATTTTCACTGCTGGGATTTTGTGCGGCACTGGGGGTGGCAGTGAAAGGGGAGGCTGGAAATGGTGGTGTTTTCTTGAGTAATAAAATAGGAGAGAACAAAATTGGAGATGGGAAATAAGGCCAGGTCTCACCAGATTTGGAGATCTCATTTGAACCTAAACACAATTGTGCTTTATGTCACAGCAAAAAATCCCAAACCCAGCCAAATTCTGAAATATAAGCCTCTACTGCTGCTGAGAAAGCAAATATTAACTGCATTTTTATTAAAGGGAAGTTGAGTTTTTCAGTGTATGAAATCACATTCTGTCTTTGTGTTAAGTTTGAGACACCATAAAAGCCTCTAAAATATTTACCTTGGAATTGTGTTGGAAAAATTATTATATAGAGCCAATATACAATGTGTTTTTCTCTGACGTTTGAACTTAAAAATGGGTTTCTGACTTTCTTTAACTTTGGAAATTGCCCTGCTTTATTTATTTATTTATTTTTAGCAAGCCAGTTCATGTATTAAATTGAAATCTGTACAAATTACAGTTAATTATAGTCAGCTCAGAGTGAGGCCTAAAATAGGTTACATGCTGTTTGGAATAAAATGTGCTGAAAATGATTAAACCTGAATCAGGTTGGGCCTGAAGTCCAGAAATCTCAGAAGTCCATTCTGAGATGTTTGATCCTCCCCTGGCTGCTGCTCTCCCATCTTCCTCTTGTCTGCTATGGCAGGTCTGCTGGCTGGGCAATAAAATGACAAGATTCCTTGGAAGGAAAGAAGGAGGATGTGAGACTGTTGAGCCTTCTGTCTTCAATAAGAGAGGCTGAAATGGTTTCTCATTCCTATTCATTTGAGACCAACCAAAATTCTTCCTCAATATTGTCACATTATCCAAGTACCAAGAGGAAAGATATGCTATTTAATAAAATAAAAAACCAGCTAGCACTAAACTTACTTAATTCTTGTCTTTTTCCCCCTTGGAACTGCATTTTGGGTCCTGACTTTCAAGGGACATTTGCTGTCCCCCCTGTTCGGAAGGGATGGGGGCAGAGCTGCTTGGTGAGTCAGCAGGGGCTGCTTAACCCTGGCCAGCTCTGTCATGGTTTTGTTTATGGATGATACACAGTCTGTGGCTGCTTGTTGTCCTTCAGCTGAATTAGTGCTTTATGCCAGTTTTTATTATTCTGAATGCTACTGAATTAATTACATTAAAACAACTTCACTAGTGACCTTGAGCAAAAGTTATTTCCAGCAACGCATCTTCCTGCATTTAAGTAGTGACTTAATGAATGCCTGCACACTTCCACTGCTCAGCTATTGTTCCACATTCCTGCATGCATGTCCTTGATGGGAACTAATTATTAGTTTAATTGTATGCAGAAATATTTATGCATTACATTTTTTTGAGCATTATTGCACTAGGTACTTGTAAAATCATCTGCCAATAAAAACACGAGATCTAAAAGGGCACATGCAGTAGGGACTGACCTGCAGGTACACCTGGGAAGCTTTTTGGAAAGCAAATTACTTGAAAAATAACTGTGAACCTGAGCTTAGTCATTCTGCTTCCTGACCAGGTGTGACTGCAGTGTAAGTAGAAGAGGTTTTGTTCTTTATCTTGCACAAATCTGGGTGCTCTGTAAACCCAGCTGTTTTTTTCCTCCTGTTCTCTCCTCCATCACTGACCCAAATTTCTGTGTAATTGGTAACAGAATACTCAGCCAACTTCTGTGCTCAGGTAAGGCTGAGACTAAAAGCCTGCCCTCAGTGAGTGGTGCAGCGCTGGCGCATCCTGGGGGATCTGCTGTGGTGAGGAGGTGAAGTCTCAGTTGTGTTGACTTGGTTTTGTGGCTAAAGGAGGGAGCGCATTTGACCTTGGGCAGCTTTCAGGACCTGTGTTGTTGGGCAAGAGGCTGTTTGTGTGGAGTTATTTTGAAAGATAAAGCTGGTTCAAACTCTGTTCTTTCCTAAGAGGTACTTTCTAATAGAGGTTGAGGTGCACATGGAGGAACCTGAGGAATACACCCCACACCCCAGCCCTTCAGTTGTGGCTGACAGAGGCTGATACAGTGTGGGAGGCCTTGAGCTCCTGACCGGAGGGGGTAAAATTTCTCCCAGTCGGCAGGACCAGAAGTGCATTATGAATGTTCCTCAGACTTGTCCATCCAGGGCGGTGGGGGCTGGTTTTGATATATCTCAAGTCACAGAGGAAGTTGGGCTTTGAGTTAATGTTCTGTCTACTCCTGAATGATTTGGGGAACTCTGCATCATAAAAAGTAAAACATTGGAGCGTTGAGGTCATTTATTATACCTTAAGTTTTGTTGAAAACTCACCAATAAAGTGCATTTGCTGACATCACGTTCTCCTTGGAACTGCCAGAGCTCCAGGAGTGGTTGCACAATGCTCTCAGGGACAGGTGGGATTGTGGGATGTCTGGACAGGGCTAGGAGTTGAACTCTGTGGTCCTTGTGGGTCCCTTCCAACTAGGATATTCTGTGATTCAGTGAAAATGGGGAATGCTTTCCATACTCAGCAGGGCTGTAGAGCACTGTTAGTTCCTAACCAGAGCTGCCCTGCCCCCCCGGCTGACTGAGCTGTCATTGTTTCCCCTGTCTTTCCAGTAGCACTGCTGTGTTTCCTATTTATCATCACTTACCAGGCTAAGCCTGGAGAGAAAAAAAAAAGACTTGCCATAGGAACCAGCTCAGGTAATGAGGTAGCTGATGATGTCATCCTGTTAAAGCTTAAAAAAAATCGATTATCAAAGATTTCCTATCCTTGAATATTTCAGTCTGTGGCCTTTCTTTTCACCTTGTGTATTTTGCAGTTGTGGTTTAGTTGGATCTCTGAGGAAACAAAGGCAATCAGAACATTTTAGGTTTAAATTTCTGGCAATGCTAAGTCAGTTGAGGTTATCTCAGCTCAACAGGACTCTCAAGTGTGGGGTTGAGCTTTGCAAGGGCTGCTTGTGCATATCCCACTCTAAACCTGTGAGCTGCTCTCTGTGAATTTGCTCAGGGGCTGCCTTATGGGTACATTAGCCACAGATCTACAGTTTTGCAAGAGGAGAACAAAAATTTATAGCCCCTGTTTACTTAATGGTAGGTCAAGAGGCCAGTCCTGCAAATCACTTCTTATTGTAGTTGCTTCAATATGGAAAATATTTCAGGGGAACACATCCAGCTTTTTTTCTCTTCATTTTTCTGTTTCTGTCTGCTGTTCTTCGAACTTGCAACACTGGAGGCCACAGAGAAATTTTGTGGGGAAGATAATTTCAGAAAGGAACACTTGATGGAAGCAACTTGCTCAAATGAAATGCTCTTTGTAAAAGGAGATAATTTGTGGCTTTTAGCTCTTTCAAACCCATCCTAACACTCCTGCTGGGTTCCTTTCACTGTGAAGTAATGCAGAGGATTAGTCAGCATCATCTAATTAGGCAGTGGCAAAGCAAAAATGGTGTTCAACAGCCTCTGCCCTGGTTCTGTTTCCATTCATAGGATTTGCCCATGGAAGCCAAGGACATCTGAGTGATGGCACTGGAAATGTCAGAGCAGCTGTGAGGTAAGGCATGCTCAAATAGGGTTTCACCTCAGGAGGAAATCCAAGGTCATCCTATGCAGTTTCTATACCAGAACAGTCATCCTGTGGTCTGAGTGAGTCTGCAGGTAACTGCAGTACCTCCTTGTTCCTTAATAGCTCTGATGATGTCAGAGCTTTAATTCTGCTTCATCCTGCTGGAAAAGACAGGAGTGAGGGTTGCTGCACAGCATTTCCTTCCTATTCCTATAGGTCTGTGCTGCTTTGGTGTCCATATTGGATTGTCTTGTGATGTATCTGTGGCTGAATTCCTTTAAAATGCGCTTAGCAACAGTACCTGGCAGGGCTGGCATGGGAGAGCTCACCTTGAATTCCTCCAGGGTGGGCTGATGGTGGAGTCTCAGCATCCAAGAAAACTGTATTTTACACTGTAACACACAAGGGAGCAGGAGAAATGGTTTGTTGAGCGAGGGTTCTCTTGGTCTTTCACTTCACAGCAGCACTTCAGGACATGGTTAGCTGCACTGAAGGGCTCCCAGTGACCCTGGCCCTCACTGAGGGATGCTGACACTTCACCTCACTTGGAGCACAAGCTGGATTTCGCTTCTTTCTAGTGGATGACACAGGATTATTTACAGCTGGGGAATTGGGGAAGAACAAGTCGGCCTCTTCCCAGTGAAGGTTATTACTATTAAGCTTTGCCCACTGGAGCATTAGATCAGCATAAAGGAAGAAACTGATCTTTTTTGCATTGGGCTTTTAAAACAAACAAGCAAAACTTTTCTTATTAGAACATGGAGTTTTACCAGCAATGCAGTTGTCACTAAATAATTTTAAGCAGAAGACATTGCTGTAGATGAGGATTATTTGCAATTAATTGACAGAGCTGGGACATAAGAGAGGACAGCTTGGGAAAGTGTTCTGCTTATTTCTGTCCAAACAGCTTTTTTTGGTGTGAAGCTGTTGATCAAATCAGCCTTATTGCTGATAGTTGATATTTATAATGAACCTATAAATTGTTCCATTGTGACTTTCTGTGACTTCCAGTTTCAGTTAAGCTGAACCCACAAACTCGGCTCCTAGTCCTGTGTGGGAGGAAGGATTTGTATCCAAGACTCCCCAATTCAGTGGAATGTCCACTTTGGTGCTTGTGAGTCAGTCTGGGTCTTCTGACCATGTTACACAGAGGAGAAAAGAGGCAAAATTCCCTTCTGGTACAGCTGCTAAGGAGCTCTTGGAAGGAAAGAGCTGTTGGGAAGTGGGAACTGTGAGACTTTGGTGATGAGGTGCTGCAGTCCTGGGATGGTGTTGCCTTGATGAGGGGAATGAGGTGTAGTGGAGAGGGACCATGTAGACTGGAATCCACAGAACTGGGAGAAGGAAGCAACCAGGGCTGAATAAAAAAAAAAAAACCCAAAATGCAGAATTTGAAAAAGTGAGAGAAATCCATTTACCTTTACGCACTATAGAACGGCTGAGTCTGGAGAAATTATTTTTCCCTGCCTCCCACACCCCCTCAGGAACACCATCTGCAAGTGTTTCTCTTTTCCAGTCTAAGGAGTACCAGAGGAGATTAGAGCTGTTTTTTCCCAGACTTTAGATGGGAGATCTCCAGGGACATGTCTACCCAACTTTCCAGCCAAGCTTCACTGCTTTCTTCCTTATTTTTCTTAATTTAAATGAATGTCCTTAATATAATAATAAAAGCAACGTAACACTTCACTTAGGGACTGCAGTGAAAAAATGACTGTGTGACATGTCTGCCCATTGAAGACACCTTTGGAATGATGTTCTGAATGCAGATGAGATTTGGATCTTCCCATTCCAGCTGCTTTTGCGGGGCTGGGCATATGGCAGTGTCAGGTGGGATCAGGTGACAGTTTCTGGTCCAGCAGTTCCCCTTTGTGCTCACCCCAGATCCCCGTGGCAGTTCTGGGCATTCCAAACCTTGTCTATCACCTTGTCTTTACAGCCCTGTCATCGACTGGGGATGAACTCTAGGAAGAGATCTTACTTGCACAGTGTTTTCCTATTGTTTTTTGAAGGGAAGGTGGAAGGGGAGCCTTGTGTGAGGCATTTGTAAGGTGAGCCATGTCTGTATAAATAGAAGTGCTGAGCACGTTGGATAAGCTGCAGCAGAAATGCTTCAGAGGCAGGAGAGCTGCCTTGGTGAAATGATGACAGAATTGTGAAGCCTGTCCTTTCTGGCTGCTGCTGTGGGGACCTCCACATCAGTTTTTCCTCCCCCCAGTCAATCCCCCTTCAAGTGCAGGTGCATTTAACATTGTAATTAATGCATTTTAGACCCCTGAAGTTTGAGCAGAGAGCACAAGGGGTGGAGATGGCTGCAGCAGAGCTGGGGGTGCTGCGCAGGGACTGTGCTGTGCCAGGAGGGAAGGGCTGTCCTGGCCTCTGGGAGCTGATGCAGGGATTGTCCCCTCATTTCTACCTGTGCCTTCACTCAGGGTGGGTTTGGAAGTCCATGGTGTTATTTCTCCAGTTTCCAATAATTCGCAGAGTAGAGTAGGAGAGTCCTTGACTTCCTTGGCGTGCTGTCTGCAGAAGAGACACCCAGCAGTGTTTAGGCTCCCTCACTCAGGGTTATTTGAGCACACACAGATTCTCCTCTCCTCTGCAGTTCAGGGTACTGGGAACAGCTCAGCAAATTCATCTTCAGAAGCCTCAGTTTGGTCTCTTCCAGAACATTGAAAGCCTCAAGTTGTCATTGTGAAACTGACTTTGCCCAAGAAATCAGATGCAGACTGTTTTGCATGCAGAGTGTCTGATCTCTGTACCTGATCCCACTGTGCTGTTGAGCAGGTGAAATCTCGTGGTGATGGAATCTATTTGTGATGTAATTCCCAAGTTTTTGTGTTCTCATTTAATTTGTCACTCAGTCTTTGTTTCAGTCATCTTGGATGTACACTGGCATAAAGCAAGTGTAAGGTAAGCTGGTCCTTAAGGAAAAGGAAGATTCAGGATAGTACAAACCCAGGCAGAGTTGGGTCTTCACTTATTTCCGTGGGCAGGACGTGGTGATGCCTGTGCAGTTCCTTTTTACCAAAGCTTCACTTGCTCCAGGCCAGCTGCCTCCATGTGACCTGTTGAGGTTTGTTATCAACCATTCATCCTTAATCATTGGGAAAGTTGATCAGGGTGTTGTGAGTAACTGAGGGTTCTGAAAATCTTCCTCCTGCACAGAACTGCAGTTGATGGACTTTAAAAATAAAGACAATCTGGCAGGTACCTGCTTGTTCAGGAAGTCACACACAGAGAATTTAACGGTGTGCACCCAAAGTGAATTGGGCAGGAGTCCAGAAATTCAGTCACAGCCAAGGTGTCCCACCAGCACTTCCCAGGAGTGCTGTGGCCGGGTGTCTGCTTTGGTGCTGCATTGAATGCATTTCAGCTCCAGGATGGCTTTCTTCCCCATCTCCTTTCCCTGCAGACTTCACACCATGCTGGGTACTTTGCTAACAGCTCTTGAAGAGCCTGTTTGCCTCAATAATCTGATCAAGGAGGAACAGAGAGATTCTTTTCCTTTACTCTTTCAACAAAAAAAGAGGAGCTTATCTTACTATTTATTGCTGGGCTCCCTTTGTTTTTTTAACTAGGCCAGCACTAAAAATGGAAGTGAAGATCCCAGAAATTTCTTTTGATTAGCTGTAAGTTTGAAGAACGATGTGCAAGGGAGAAGGTGGAGGAACACAGGCTACTGAGGATGCTGGAAAACACTGAAATAATCCTTCTGGGTCCTCAGATGCCACATAAAGCAGGAGCTTGTGGCTCCAAATATGAAAACAAAATTAGTCTCTCAGTAATGTGGGCTTTATTACTTTATTGGATTTTTCTTTTTGTTTTGGCTTATGTTAAAGTGGCATTTCAAGCCTCTGTTGGAATGCATGGACTGTATATATTGCTTAATTTCATCAGCCTTTTTGTAAAGAAGCACTGGGAGAAGAGCAATGTTTTCTCCTTTTTGCAAGCTCTAGTTTATTTTTTTCCCTCTCCCTCTTCCTTCTTTCTCTGTTTTCTTTTTCCTGTAGGAGTGTCATGATATTCAACAACAATAAAAACATACTGAATATTGAATCTTATCTCAAGTCACAGAGGAAGTTGGGCTTTGAGTTAATGTTCTGTCTACCCCTGAATGATTTGGGGTAGACATCACAAAAAGTAAAACATAATTTGAAAATTTGCATCACAAAAAGAAACGTAATTTTAAAATTTGGATCTTTTTTTTAAAGATTCTTATTTACATGCATTGTGAGACACCCAGGAGAAATTTTTAAGGAGATGGCTACTGGCTTAAATATTCAATGAATAGGATTATTTATTTGATGATTATTAATTGTTATTATTACTTTTATGTTACTATTATTTATAAACCCCTTGCATCTAGATCAAGTCACAAGAAAGAGCAGAACCTCTGTCCAGCACTAAATGTGGGTTTTGCTTTCATTGTTGACAACAGTAAGTTTGGCATGAAAACAGAGGCTGAATTTATATGATAGCAATAATTCTGGAAGAGCAGAGCAGGAATTCCATCAATTTGATTGTGACCAGGAATGTAATTCAAAATAATTCTCCAGAATGTGATAACTCGTAGTACTCTCATATATAGCCCTCCTAAAAGGGCTAAATTAGATACTGCATCTCTTGACATAAAATCTGTAAAGGCTTTAATTTAAAATCTGTGGCTAAATCAGTCCTTATTGTGTCCCATGCCCAGGAATCCAGTCACAGCAAGGATAACATTTGCATTAGCCTGCTTTAAAAGCTTTAGTGTAGATAAGAGGGAAATCCTGTGCCAGTAGATGGGCTGTGTGACAGGACTGAAGGCAGACAAGGCTGATGCACCACATTGGCTCGTGTACACAGAACTTCGTGCATCTTCCCGAGGGAAAACACTGCCTGGCACAACTTGGGTGATCCAGGATTCTGTGCCAGCCCTGAGACTGCAGCTCCTTTCCTGGAGCTGGGCTGGGCTCCTGTGCTTTGTCTTGGCAGGCAGAGAGTCCTCAGCTGCACCAGAGTCTGAGCTCAGTTCTGCTACTGCCTTCGAACTTAGAAGACCTCTTTTCAATCTCCAAAGGGGCTCAAATATTACTTTTGCTGCCCCAGGAATGTTCTTGGAGTAGATTTTTTTAAGAGACAGGTTATATTGCTGAATGTATCAAATCCATCCGTTTGTCTGCTATGTAGGAACTTAAATCAGGACTATTTGTAGCCAACTTCCTTCTTCACCTGTCTTTATCCTGCCTGTGATAGTAAAATTATACCAAGTGATTTTTATTTTATCTTCTTTGTAATAAATGTTTCTGTGCTTTTTCTGGTTTGGAAGCAATTTTGGGAAATCATTTGAGCATCAGGCACTGGGATTGAGATTGCTGAGGGACATAATTTACTGATTTCAAACTTCTGCCTAAAGATCTATTTGGAAACATTATTTTAGTTAGTGGTGGCCCTTCCAAAATCCTATTCTAGGCATGAAATACAAGTTCTGTTCCTGCCTGGAACTTCAGATTGTGGCACATTGTTTTGAATTAACTTTGTAACGGGGAACTGTGGATCTCCATTCTGAGAGCTGATCAGGAATGGTTTGTGTTGGGAGGGCCCTTAAAGCCCATCTCATTGCACCCCTGGGGACACCTTTCACTAGCCCAGGCTGCTCCAAGCCCTGTCCAACCTGCCTTTGGACACTGCCAGGGATGGGGTGGCCACAGCTTCTCTGGGTGGAATAGACACATAAAAGGCAGCAATTCTGTAGCTGTAACCCAAGGTTGATGTGTTGGTCACTGTGTACTCTGGGAGAGGGAACTTGCCCCAGAAGTGTCAAGGAGGGAAAAGGTGTCTGGATGTGCTGGTTTACAAGGGTGTGGGGTTACACTTCACAAACCTGCCTAGTTGCATTTTTCCATAAATTACAGTGCTTCAGCATGCCCAGACTTTTCTTTCTGCAGTGTCTGCTCTCCATTTAGAGGCAAACATTTTCTAATGCTTTTAACTTCCACTATTGTTTGGGTTACTTGTTTCTTTTAATCTCTTTCTTATTTTAAAATGTTTCCTCCTTTTTTTCTTTACTTCCCCTCAGTATATTTTCCTCCCCTTCTCATTCACGTTCAAAACCTCTCTTGCTGAAAGTCTTTGCTTCTCTGCCTTTTTTGCGTCTTGCAGGTTACTTTGTCATAGGGTGGGAGTGAGGGACAGCAAGAAAAAAACATGGCAGTGTTTAGATCTTTATTAAAACCACACTTGGTAAGACTTAACATTTTTAGAAATGCTTTCCCTGAGCAACTATCACTTTCAGTGCTTACTTCTCTAGTTAGAAAGACATTTTGAATTCCTTTCACTTTTATGATCTTCATTTAAATGCAGCCCCATGAACTCTAAGAGTGATAATTGGATGCACAATTTACCAGTTCTGGAATGCTGGGTGTTTGGCACTAAGAGAATTGGAATGAAATCAGCTGTGAGTCCTCCTGTTTGATCTGGGAAAGATATGTCTGAGCTTTTCTGTAGTGATTTAAAGTGACGGGGATGGTCTTGTCTTTAATTTGCAAATATTGGGCCTTCTTGCAGATAAGCCCTGTATATAACCTATGTATAAGGTTATATAATGAAAGCAACTCTGTAAGCAAAAGCTGATCATTTGGAGAACCTGCAGTGAGCATTAGAAGCCTGAGAAATAAATGTGTTCTATATGTGGTGCAATGAGTAGAGTTTAAATTTTCTTTCTTTTATAAGATCTTGATTTTCTTAAGCTTATTGCATATGTTTAGAATTTTTTTCTAATTTCATTTGTAAAATTACTCTTTGTTTCCTAGATAATAGGTACACAGAAAAAAGACTATTACTATCACTGCAGATCAGAGGCCCTTAGCAGAGGCACCAGCTCTGCCACCAGTTCTGGTTCACAATTGCAGCCCTTAGGCATGAAGTTGTCAGAAACATCCAAGTAATCACCTCATGTGCTTGAAATCTATCTGGTGCTTCCCAAGATCCATCCCTGAGGAGTTGTTGGCAGTGTTTGTTTTCACGCTGGAAATATGAATATATTTAACAGTTGCGTAATAGCTCTGATCCTTTTAAACAAGTTTCAGAAGTCCCCTATGGAGTGGTCACAGAATCACAAGATCAGGTTGGATCTAGGCTGGAAAAACTCTCCCAGGCCATCAAGTCCATCCTGTGCCCGATCCCCACCTTGTCACCAGCCCAGAGCACTGAGTGCCTGTCCTGGTTTGACGGTGCCACGTCCAGGCCTTCCTTGGACACCTGCAGGGATGGGGACTTTACCCCCTCCCTGGGCAGCCCCTTCCAGTGTTTAACAACCCTTTCTGTGACAAAATTGTCTCACCTCCTGCTTTTGGGTGTTGGCGTCAGTGGGGATGTTCCAGTGGTGCTTTTGACCCAGGGTAAATGTCCATCTCCATGGCTAGGTTTGAAGATGTATTTATGTTTGAAGACATCTATTTTTGAGGGGGGGGTGCAGAATTTTTCATCTGATGCTTTTATTTGCATTCAAAGAGCAGTCTCTAAATCTGTTGTAGCAAATGTGCACTTTTTTATAAAAATACCCACCTGTAAATATTGATTACGATGACTTCTTTGCACCAAATTACAGTGTGCCTGTGCCAGGGCATGAGTCACCTGCCACCCCACAGTTGTCACCCAGGAGTCTGACACTTGTGTTTCTTTTTATAGGTTTGACTTAAACATAGTGACTTACTCATTTCCCTTCGTTCCTCTTAGAGAAATTGAGTCTCAAGACATGTTAAAAGCCATGTGTGGATTGTTGAGACTTTAAAAAGGGGTAGCCTGTTCTTCCTGGAGAGAAATCAGAGGTGTTGGGTTTGAGGGGTTTTCAGTGGGACTGGAAAAATAGGCACAAGTGATTCCACATGATCCATGTGTGTTCCCCTGGAAGCAATGGCCCTACCTTGCCATGTCACCATGTGCAGTTACTGTGGGGAGTTGTGTCTTGCTCATAGTAGTAAGAGCTGGTGGTTGGTGTAGGAGCTCTGCTGAGGTGCAGGTCTGATCTTCAGCTGCCCATGATTTACTGAAGGCTTCTCTGCTGATGCATAACGTGCTGCTCTGTTACACTATTTACAATTATCTTACATTGGGTTGAATGAAACACTCATTTCCTTTCACAGTCTGTGAAAAAATTTGTTACTTGTTTGATTTCTGTGAGTGCTCAGGGGTGAGCTCACAGGGCTTATTGTGGCTCAGCAAAATGTGCTGGAGATTGTCTGCCTTCCTTGCTGGCCCCACGTGATGATTTTTCCTCCTCCTGCTTTATTGAGGAAGAGAAATCTGTATCAGTGAGCCAGCATGGCCTGTGAGGGATGGGGAGACAGAGCTGGGATTTTGGAGACCTGACTGATATCCCACAGTAATTAACTGTGTGCCCAGACAGGTCGTTTAATGCCCCTTTCTTTCGTTTCTTCTCTGGCTTTTCTGTGCAGACTCCTCCATCGGGTGAATGTTTCTGCTGGAACTGTGGACTTCAATCAATGCTGGGACTGCAGAGTTCAGTCCATGCTGGGACTCCCAGGCACAACTGGAACTAACTCATTGAATGGAAAAGTGGGTTTATTTGCTTTCTTTAATGATAGTAATCACTCAGGTGCTGTTATCTTACCCTGTATTCTCTTCTGATTTACTGATAACATTTGTCCTGAAGTTTTGATGCTGTTGAGCCCTCATGTCCATGGAGAATAGATGCTGGAGATCTAGTTAAAATAACTAGCAGTGGATGTCTTAGAAATCCTGTCCCTGTTCCCTTGAAAGACTGGAGGGTAAGCCTTGAGCCAAGGTTCAGGTAGTGCTTTTCAGGAAAAGCTTGTATTTAGCAGCTTATGTTGGATTCCTTCTCTTTAATCTGTGAAGAATTTGATTTATGCCAGCAGCAGTTCTTTATGAAATAATGAAAGTGAGTTTGTGAACCAGAAGAGAGGGTGGCCTGACCAGTGAAGTGGCTTTAGGGGAATGTTTCTTTCCCATATTTAGGATGTTACAAAGGATACAAACAAGTGTTCTCTTAGCTCCTCGGGCTGGGTTTGTCTGCAGTCTCTTTTTTCCCCCAAGAGCAGCATCCTCTCAAGCACTGTTCCCCAGCCTGTAACTCCAAGCAGCCACTGAGATGTGTGTTTAAAAGTCTATGCATGACCAACTGCAGCAAGGCAGGCAACAGTGGAGCGTCCTTATGGATCCTTTATCTTGCACCTGTAGGAGGGTCTTGAATCATGACTTGGGTGCTTCAGGTTGTTGACCTGAGCTCTGGTGATGTAATCTGTTACCATTAAATCTGTGATAACCCCTTGAGGGGTGTGTGGATTTGGCACGGCCTGGTTTTTTGGTAATGGCGGGGGAGGAAGCCATTGTGGGGGGCAGAGGGATAGCTTCTGTGAGAAGCTGCTAGAAACTCCCACCATGTCCGACAGAGCCAATCTCTGATGGCTCTGAAGATGGATGTGCTGCTGGCCCAATTAGAGAGGTTGGTAACGCCTCTGGGATGACATACTTCAGAAGAAGATGAAAATGGCACTTGCACAGTTTTTTCCTGAGGAATGGGGAGGTGCTGTGGCTGCCAGCATGGCCTGTGGTGAGCCGTGGCTGCCTGGCCGCCCCAGCCAGCCATGCTGCGGGCACACGGGCAGGGCCGGTGCCAGCGGCTGCTCCTTCCCAGTGCCCCGCGTGAGGAGAGCGTCGAACGGTGCCAGCGCCGCAGGGCCGCTGCCCGCGCTGTGGCCCTGGGGCCGCGTGGCCGACGGCAAAAAGGTGGCGGACAACTCTCCAATGCAGAACCTGGATGAAATCAATCTCATGGTGCTCTGGGATCTGCAAGAATCTTGAAATTAGTGGAATTTGTTGGCAATGGTACCTACGGGCAGCAGTTTTTCTTCTAGTCAGAGAAGAGGAGGAAGTGAGGACATGTGAGGGAAAACAATATGGCGGCACCAAGGTCAGTAGTAAAGAAAGAGGGGGAAGAAGTGCTCCAAAGCTCTGGAGCCAAGATTCCTCTGCAGGCTGTGGTGAGGACTACAGTAAAACAAACTGTCCTCTTATAATGCATGAAGTCCACGGGGGATGCAGTGATACACTCGCAGCCTGTGGGAAAAGTGCTCCCACCGGAGCGGGTGGATGCTGGAGAAAGCTGTGATCCAGTGGGAGACCCAAATAAAGAGAGAAGGCTCCTGCTTCCAGAAATAGACAGAGAAGGCCCTTACATCCAAACTAGAGCAGCCTAGCCTTAAAAGACTGCACCCCGTGGACAAGTGGCCCACACCACAACAGTTTTGGAAAGACTGTTTGCCCGTGGGAGGGACCCCATGGCATAGCAGTGGAAACACTCCCTGCCCCGAGCAAGCAGAAGGAGATCTCGAGTGATGAACTGACCAAAACCCCCACACCCTGTCTCCCTGCGCTGTCAGTGGGAAAGAGGGTGGGGCTGGGGAGAAAAAGATGTTTTAAAGGTGTGTTTTACTTCTCATTATCCTCCTCTGACTCTGTTAATAATAAATTTACTTTATACCTTTAAATTTGAACCCATTTTGCCTTTAGAATGTTTTCTCCTAGTCCTTATTTCAACTCATGAGCCCTTCATTCATTTTTTTCCCCCTCCTCTGCTCAGCTGTAGCAGAAGAAAGTAAGCAAACAACTTTAATGAGTCCCTGGCATTTGGCCAATGTCAAACTGACAAGGGAAAGGAATGGTGATAATTGTAAATGTACCACCTTTTTGCTGAGTGAAATATGCCGAGTATTTGTTAAAAAGAGTATTGCATGTCTGTAAAATACTGAGTTTCATCCATAAGTAAATGATCAACTGCTACATTGCGTGAATATGGAGTGTAAAGGGCTGTGCTTAAAGTAAAACCCAGCCTTGCTGCAGAACTGTGAGCATGAAGACAAATAGCACATGAAATCCTCAGTTCATTCCAGTTAATGAGAAAATGCTTTAAATTTATTTTCCAGTTTGTGTTTAATTTTAGTTACCTGTAGATGTGGGGATGTCTAGAAGTGTTACTTCTAGGAGAGACTGGGTTTTAAACTGCTGTTTTTACACCTTGTGTGCTCATTACATTTTGGAAACTTAATGTGGAAGCAGCTTTTTAGCCTGGTGGGGATAATTCCCAGCTTTTTAGGCTGGTGTGGACAGTGCCCAGCTTTCCTGCTGCGTGTTCAGCAGGGCTGCTTTGGGGGCCGGGTGGCCAGGGCTGCCCCAGCCTTGCAGTGTGAACGAGCCTCGTTGAGCTCTCCTGACTCTGGGGTAAATTACACTGGGCACGCCTTGGTTTTTATTTCCCAGATGTATTTTTGGAACATCTTACAGCTCGCTTTTCTAGTAGATGTGTTCAACAGCTTCTGTTATTCCCTTTCCCACCAACCCAGTAATGAAATTCCAGAATGGTTTGGGTTGGGAAGGATCTTAAAGCCCATCCTGTCCCACCTCCTGCCAGGGGCAGGGACACCTTCCACTAGACCAGGTTGCACCGAGTCCCATCCAGCCTGGCCTTGGAGACTTCCAGGAATGGGAATGTTAGGAATTCTGGATGTTTGGCCTGGGGAGCAGGGCTGGAATATCCTTTTCTGTGTGTCCTTTTTCCCTGGCCATTACACTTTGATATTTTCTGGCTATAACACACACCCAGGCTTCTCACATGGTGTTCTCTATGCAAAACTAATGAAAAATTTGCTAAAAGATCCCCCAGGCTCTTTCTCTAGTATTTTCCTGTGGTGCTTCATAGGTTTATTATATCTTAAAATGTTTAGATTATACTCATAAGGAAAGCAATTAACAAAAATCTGTGCATCAATGGATTATAATGAGAGAAAATTAGATTTGTCTTTCATGTTCTTTTTTTTCTGTTTCAGAAAAAGTGTAATCTCCTTCATGTTCAAAACAGTCATTTTATTGTCATTTAACTGTGTGCTGTGTTAAAAAGCTTTCAGTAGTGTTGAAAAAAAATCCTACAAGGTGTACTTGGGGAAAATACAAAATTACCTTTTAACAGAAAGCATTTATGTCCAGTTTTTAACAAAATCAGTGATTTTTCATGAAAAGATTAGGATAAAAATACGTTCTGTGCTTTGTTTGTGTATTTTTCTGAGCGGTAGCCAGACTTGATCCTTATCTTGGAACATCAGAGGATGAGCTAAAGCTTGGAGGTGCACTGGTTTTCTTTGGGGGTAGGAGCAGGAGCAGCATTTCTTGCTTTGCAACATTTGTGTTATGTAACATAAGATCTACATTTCCATGCATTATCCCCTTCTTCAATGTTTAAACACAAAAATAAACCCCCCAGTAACAGCAGAATGCTGCTTTCCTGGGGATCTCAGTGATCTCGTCCTTCTCGATGCAGAGTGAATGTCAGCATGAGAGAGAGACACTGAGTGACAGTTTCCATGAATATTTCTCAAGCCTTATGAAACAGAATATTCATGTGTTTATAGCACTGGAGTGGAGGAGAATTTGCAGATACAGAGCTGTGACTGACCAAATAAATGCCCTGCAGGCCAAGATAAGACTATCCCTGAACAATGAGAAATTTCACCTGTGTTTTGGAACTTCCTGCATGTTGAGTTTCTGTCCTGTTGGCTGTTTCTCTGTGTTGAGGCAGCACCTTCTGTGAAGGACAAACTTCACACATCATTTATTTGGTGTGTTCCAGCTATTTATGTTTGGAAGTAATTGGTGCTTCAGTGCTGGGCGCAGATCACGGGCTCTTCCAGAGGGTTCTGAACTCTCCTATCCGTGCTACTGGGTTTTCCCTGGTCTTTTCTGAGCTCCCTGACTTTCTGTGTAGCTCCACAGGCCTTCCCAAGGCTGTGAGAGTCACATCCAGGTATCAGCAGTGTTCCAAGTCACTCCTGAGCTTCCAGTGTAGCTCCCTCATGGCTTTCATTTATTTACCTCCCAAAAGCCCTGATACCTTTACAAAGCCAGAAAAAGCATTGTATAGAGGTGAGTTCCCAATTTGAGGTGTGATGCTGCTTGACACACAAGCTGTAAATCCAGGTTTATACCAAGAATTTCCTCTTCCAGTCTGCCCTGCGGTGCAGAACTGTCTGATTTTGTGAGACTGAGCTGATCCTTCTGCTGCTTCTCCTGTGTCTTCCACTTTGACAGTACAGTGTGTTGTCTCCCTTCAGCAGTCCCAGCTGATTTAACTGGATTTCTTTCCCTTCTTCAGCTTTCACGCTTGCTGCAGAACAAGACTGTCACCTGTGTTGTGCTTGGAGAAGGAATGCTTTGTATAGCTGTATTTCCAGAGCCTAGAAAATAGATCTCTATTAGCATAACAATGTATCCCATGTCTGGATAAATGACCTGGGAGAGCAAATCCTGTACTTTGTCAAGTGGTCTTGGTGTCAAGGTGTCAATGCTTGTATCAAGACCTTGGATAATTGATTTAACTTCGGCTGGATATTTTTAGCATTTCATTTGCTCGTCAAAGCTGTGGGCATAAAATGTTGGTTTAGGGGCAGTAGAAAGACTGTAGAAAGTGTTAAAAACTGAAACCAAACGGTGTATCTCAGCTTTTTCCAATCCCTCTCCATAGGTTTAAAAATTGAAAGACTTGCTTGAAAAGACTTGATTTTTTAATTGTAGCAGGGTAGTTTCCTAGAAAGCAGCACTTGGGAAAGGAGATACAGGACAATTTGTGATAATGAAGGAGTGAAAGAATGGAAAGAAGAATAAGAGGTTGTGGAAGGGCTGAAGTAGCAGCAGGACAATGAAGAATGCGAGTGGGAAAGTGGGGTGATATGGTGGAGAGCAGGAAACAAAGGATGAGAACTTGAAAAAGAGAAAGCAGTTGGGTAGGAACCTGATGAAGTAAAGCAATGGAGAGAGATGTGAAGAGCAGGGCAAAGTGAAAGTTGGATATCAGATTTTGGGGCATTTTATATGTCTTAAAATACACTTAAGTAGAGGAGGAACAATTCTGAAAATGTCTTCTAATAATATGAGAGCAAGGCAGAGGTCATGAGGGGTCATTTAAAGATACCTTCTTGTGTAGTAGTGTCTGTGCAGAATCCAGCTTCAGTCAAATGAAGCTTCCTGCAGGATTCACAGGATCACCTCCTGGGATGTGTGCCCTGACTTCCTCATCAGTCCCAAATCACTGATCTCTGAGGAAACAGTGCACATTCTTTTATGGGTTAATGTGGAGAACTTGGCATGACACTGAGTGCAAGCTCTGAGAGGTTACACAGACAGCTTTGGGAATGTTTGAGTAATCACTGCTCTTCTGACTTTCAACTCCCTGCTTTTCACAGGGAGAACATCAGCAATATCCTTTACTAGATGAAGTACTTGGATGCTGAGTGTGGAGAAAGAAGGTTTAACTGCCTGCACATGATTAGAAAGAATAGAACTGAGGAATAGAACTGTACAGATGGAGGTATTTAAACCACAGTATCTACAGACTTTAATGTCTGAACAGGCAAAACTATAGCCCTGGTTTAGAGAGGGTCAGTCAGAGTGAAAGGAGAGTGATGGCAGTGATAAGAGCAGACAGTGACACAGAAGACAGAAATTCTCTCCTTGCAACTGTCTTGGGGGATATTTTAAATAAAAGCTTTCCTCCAGGAGGAGACTGAGGTGAGATAGAGGCAGAATTATTGCTAGAGCTATTACAGTATATTCCTGTGAGTCAAATCATGATTGCCTAATATAAAACCAGAGCAGCTCATTGCCAGCTTTACACCTGGGGAAAAAGCAAACTGGAGTCCTTTGTAGGACTGTGTATTTAGACACGGAGTGCCTGACAGCTACACCAGAGATGCTTAATGCAATTTCCAGCTCTTCCATGTGAGAAGCTCCCTGCTGTGCAGTTGTGGAGACAGATCACTCCTGTTGCAGAGGAGGGACTGTGCAATCCCATAGGACACCTTCTTGCAGCCTAAAGGTGCACTGCTCTGGTGGTCTGGACTGTCCACAGTGCTCGCAACACATTTTTCAGTTCTTTTGACAAAAGAGAGGATCAGCTTGTACTTAAAGAGCAGCTGGGCTGAAAAGGGTCCTGGGGAAATGTGGAACGATGCTCAGAAAAGAGAGGGATGGACAGCATTTGAAATCTTTGAACTCCTATGCAGTCTCCTCTGGTTATAGATACATGGATGCTCAAAGTACTTGCAAGATATTCTTTCTGTGTCATTGCTAGTGCAGAGCTCCTGCTCTGGAGAAGAGGCTGCTCCATGAGTTGCTGTCTTTTGGGTGCCAGATTCTGTTACCTGGGGAAGCTGTGACCTGGGGGCCCTGAAATGTGTCTGTGCTGCTGGCATTTGATCTGATCCCTCACTGCTTGGACTTGGTTGCTTTCCACCACATTCAGTCTCAAAATGTGGCTCTCCCTTGTAGGCCCCTTCTGTCATCCAGCTTTAATGAACAGAGTTTCTCTCTTGGCCATGAATTTTAAGGGTGGCAGAGCTCTTCACGGCAGTGTAAGGAGCTCAAACACCTAATTCCCCTGAGCTGACTGTGCTTCTCCCTGCTGCTGAACCTGCTCTTGTTTTCTCCAAAGCTGGAGAAACCCAGACCTTGTGTGTGATAATTACTGTGCATGCTTCCCTCTCTCATGTCTCTGCTCTCCATCCCTCAGGAATTTTTCTTGTCCTTGTAGCTTATCTTGCACTTTCTCAAGGCTCAGTGAGACAGGTTTTCAAGTCTTAAGCCAGGTGGAAACAAGTCCAAGGAATGAGTTGCTACTGAGTAGCTGTGACACTGATGATCTATTTCTCCATAGTGAACTTGTGAAAATGTAAATTTTTAACAAAGGTTGCTGTTTACTTTGCATTACAGAGTTTTCTTTTGCCGCCTCCAAGACACTTTTGAGGGGAATACTCTGAATGCTTGCTCATTCCCTGAGGGCAGGTGCTGAGGGATTATGGGCAGTGCTGGACAGAGCAGGTGGATCACACACAGAGACACACCTTGGGCACAGCACCACAGGACAAGCACAAACTTATCCTGAGCAGCAGCTTGCTCAGACTGTTTGGGGGAGGAAGAAAGGCAGTGTGGGAATGCTGCAATTACTCATCTAGTTAAGTGTCTGCTCCACAAGGCTTGTTTCCCTTTACCCTGGAATAACGTTTTGCTAACAGTAAGTTGCAGGGAGTATCTGTTTCTTCTTCTGGCAGGGATTCCACCAGTGAAGATTGTGGTTCATGACTTAAAAACACATGCTGTGTGTGCCATGCAGGACTTGGAGCCAGGTAGGGACTCCTTAGCTTCCTCTTTGTGTGGTATGTCTGGTCTGAAGTCTGAGTATCCTGTTGGAGCTTGACACTTGAGCATTTTATAATGCAAACTCATAAGAAAGGATCTGAGTTTTCAGTGTGGGCTTGACTGTGGAGTGTCAGGCTTTGCAGCATTAGGGTTGTGCAGGAGTGCCACAGAATGTGCCAGTGTCTTTGCACAGGTATAGCACCTGATGGCTCAGCTTGGCTCAGGTTTATTAGGAGGGGGAGGTGGGACACTCAGTTCCATGTGTTTGCTTGGCAATGGCTGTGCTGCTGAGTGATTCTTTACAGACTGTGTTGTTGCAAAAACTGCATTTGACACCTTTAAACACAAGGCTTGTTTGGGAGCTGAAGATGTCCCACATTATGTACCCAGTGTGAGTAGAGCTTTGTTTCTACATCCCAATCACCCTTTTGCTATGAGGTTTGCAGGGCTAGGTTTTCACTGAAATCCTGAATTGTTTCTTCTCTCCTTCCCTTGATAAACACATACACTCTGTAGTTTATGAAATCAGTAACACACCTGCAGCAGATTGGCTGGGCATCACAAACCCAAGGTCTATACCAAGGAGTTCAGCAGGACAGAGGTCTGGAGATGAAGTAACTGACCTGGAGGTGCAATAATGCATAGCTGGGTACATGGCCCTTAAGATGATTAACTGGGAGGTATTGCAGCAGTGGCAGTACACTTGTGTTTAAAGTGGAGCCTTGGGCGTAGCTCTTGCCTGGGAGAATGTGCAGGAATGTCCCTCTGGACAGGGACTCAGAGGTGCCTGTGCAGCACGTCGTCTGCCTTCGTGTGGGAGTAGGGCTGCAAACAGCCTTTCAGAGGCTCATCCAGCCCTAGAAGTGCCTGAGGAGCCTCTGATGTGGGCACAGCTTGAAAGGCTTTTACATATGTTTTGTCAGTCACAAAGTACAGCCTAGTTTTCTCTTTCTTGTGCTGTGATTCACCAAGTCCTTCTGGTATAAAACCACCATTTTTCATATAAAATTACATTAAATAGGCCCTGAACAACTGCGCTCTGTGGCTGGGGGGGGGGAAATGTCCTGTCATAATCCTCAGGAGAGAGATGTTTGTGACCTATATCATTAATTAGCAATGAAATAGTTCTCAACTTGGGCTAGCAGCAAGATTTACTTTTAAATATTTTAGTTTCTTGGTTCCAGCTGTCCAGTTGTTTTTTGTTTTGTGAACTTGCTTCAGTGCGTGTTGAACAGAACCTCAGCTAAAATTGTAGTTGTAAAATGCCCTGGTGGTGCTTCAAATAATTTACTCAAAAATTTATATATCTTAACATTGAACTATTTTTGCATTAAATTAATTTACTTTTGGAAACAAAAGCGATCCTACAGTGTCTTCTTCTGCATACATTATTAATGGCAATCCATTTTTAATTTAATGAAAAATTATGCAAAGGGAAAGGGAGGAAGGCTTGCAACATCCTTGGTCTTTCTCTGCCTAGATAACCTCAAGCAATCGAAGAGGTTATATTTGAAATCCTCTCTTGGTTGGCACTTTTATCTTAAATGGAATAGTGTTTAAACTCAGAGAAACTATCAAAGGTGGAAAGAAAGTACTGGCAGAGATGAGAAGTGGTAAAGAATTGTATAACCCTGTTCCTTAAGTGGTTGACAAAAAATTCTGTTAGGAGAGAATTGTCTGAAATAGGAGTTGCTGTTGCAGCTTCCCAAAATTCATTTACGTGGTAGAAAGCTGAATCATTATGTAATGAAATTACCGTGTTAGTTCTATAAACCAGAAGTTAAACAAATTGGTCATGGGTTCAACCGTGTCATAGAGCAGTTTTCCAGGTTGGAGATTTGTTTGGAATTTGATTCTGAGCCACACCCTGTTACTCCAAGGGTTAAGAGATAAAATGTTTCCAAGCCAATTCCTATTTTAACAGCAAATTAGAGCTTGCAGTAAGTGATACCTCTCTGCTCTGCTCTCCTAATTGAAAAAATAGCAACAAACCCCTATTTGAGTCACTTGCTATTGTGATAATTCAAGCCTTAACTAGAGGAAAAGCAAAACTGACTGGAGAGAGCTCTTGTCTGCATTGGAGAAAGGATCCATTACTGTCAAAACTTACCTCCAGCAGAAAGAACCCAGCCCATGTGCAGGAAAACTGTGAGGTTACATCAAACCATACCAGTTTTGAGACTGGTTGTCCAAGAGACATCTTAAAGACCTTTTTAAATGTGACCCTTGGACATGCACAGTGGTCTTCCTAATAACTGGTGAATTCTAGTTAGCTGTGAAATAAAATCCTTATTACTGTTTAGCTGTAGAGTCCTGAGCCCTGGCCTTGGAAAAAGGCTGTGCTGCACTGAAAAAATATACAGATAAAGAGCAAGAGAGGCTCTGGCCTTGGCGGGTTTGTAGCTAAAGTGCAGGAGAACAGGTAGCCCTGGATGAGGGGAGAGGAGCTGGCAGGAGGAGCTGGAGGTGGGATCTCAGCATGGAAGCACAAAGCAGCAGCAGGGCACAATCCTCTGCCATGCCCCCAGCACCTGGCTGTGTAGGGAGTGCATGTGCTCAGTCTCTCTGCACTGAAATGCACCTTCTCTCTGCTTGTCATAAGTTCCTGGTAGTTGGAGCTGTAGTGAATAGATTTCCCTAATTTTTTCCCCACAGCTATTTCTACTCCTCTAAGCAGGGTAATAGACCTTAAGCTGTAGCAGAGGCTGTGTGGACAGTGTCTGTTGTGCTTTTATGCTTTATCACTTTCTGAAGTGACAGCTTTGCTTTTGCTTTGGTTCTGTTTCATTCAGCTTGGATTGAACACTGTTCACCAGGAACTGTGGAACTGGGTTTTAGTCTCACTCCTTTAAGCAGAGGTTTATCTTCTATCTGTGGTCACCTTGGAGTGCAGTATTTTGTTGTAGTACACCTGGGTGGAGAATTTCCAGAGTTTTTTACCTTGTGTTCTCATTTTTTTGGTGCTTTGGGGTCTTGGACCACTAGGGACCTCTGCCCTGTCTCTGTGCCTATCACTTCATGCAAATCCTTCACTTCTCAGTGTGCTTCTGTTTTCTCCTGTTTTGGAATTTGAATTAACTTCCCCAGTAAGTCAGAGGTCAAGCCCACCAGTTGAGGTATAAAATCCCTGGGATGAATCCACCCAGTATCCCTTGGTCTCTTTCACTGGGAGCTGCAGGTGAGGGGTCCAGGGGCAGGAAGGATGTTTAAACAGCTGCTGCAGCCCAGCAGCCACTCATGCAAAATGAGAGCAGTTTTTTTTCCTCAATGGACATGTTGTTTCCTATTAAGTTCTTCTATCTTTAGGTTGTCCCATTCCTGCCTGTCTGTTTTGGTGAAACAAAGAAAAATTAGCATTGGGAAAGAGGGATTTGGAAAGGATCATTAAGCTTTCTAGGCACAGAACAGGTATAACCTGTTTGACTTTGCTCAGCTTTGCCAAGCTTGACTCTTCCCAGTCTCCTGTAAGTGCTGAGCTCGTGCTTGGCCTGGCTGTGTCCTTAGGCAGCAGGGCTGATGAACAGGGCTATTGTCACTCAGTTATACAGCATTTAGCAAGCAGCGCTGATCCAACCATTACAGACTAAAAAAGAGCTGTTATACAGACTGTTCTGTATCATTTGGGGTTGTGCAGCCTTTTCTGTTGAATTTTAAACAAAAAGGTGGTGTTTTGGAAATCTTTTTGCATTTCTGAACTTGGTGTTTTGCCAAGTCCAAAAAGCATACAGAATTTCATCCCCCCCACAAATCTTCATGTACACTGACAGCCCTCAGCATCCTACTGAGTTGAAAGGAGCTGTGTGCAAAAGCTTTAGATTCCACACGGAGTTTCCATGGGCTGCGCCGGACAATAGCCAGTATTGCTACAAATTCTAGCTTGTACCTCTGAGCTTCACGCAGAAGTAGCAGTGGTAACAATTCAGAAATTCTTGGGCCGTTTCACAGAAGTGAGAACAGCTCTGCATTCTGTACTGATACAGAAAGATTAAAATGACTTGATGAAGGTCACACAACAAGCTGATGGCCAAACCAGGACTGAGGGTCATCCATCATCCAGGCTTTCCTCTTATTTGCTAGACCTCAGTGCCTTGGATGGAGAGCTCATCATCCTCCGTGCTGCATTAGAGGTCTGGTGAAGGATTTCAGTCTTTTAATGGGATCTGAAAGTTGGGTTGTAATAATTATTTCTCGTTTCTGGTTTGGTGTATGAACTAGAAATTGTAGTAGCAGTTTTTACACAGCTCCTTTTCAAACTGGCTGCATAAACAGAGAAATAAATTAAGGCTTACAAGTCTCCTCTGGGAATGCAGTAAATATTACCCTGTTTTCCAAAAGGAGGAAGCAGAACAGCAAACACATTAATGTGATATATCCAAGGTTAGCCAGTTGGCAGAACTGGGAATAACTCCTGCTCGTATGGTCCTTACTGGTCACTTGTTTAAGTGTTATTTAAGGGTTGGACCATGCAGAGCAGGTGAAAACATCTCTGCGTGTATCCGAGGGAGGGGGATGGAGGTGCTCAGGACAAGAGATGCCTTTTCCTCCTGCAGCTGGGAAAGGGTTACAGCTGAAATGCCTGTAGCAGCCTCAGGAAAACATGAATCGCTGCTGCTGAGGGAGGGCAGGATGGGAGCCCAGACCCGCGAGCTGCCTTGTGCATTTCCTTTATAAACACCCCTTTCTGGGGGGGTTAAACCCGGCGCTCCGGAGCATGGCGGCGGGGCTGGGGCGGGAGCAGCCGCTGCCCCTTCCTTCCCCCGGCAGCTCCATCCCGCTGCTGCCGCGGCTCTGTGCGTGCTGTGTGTGCTCTGCTCTGCGCTGCGGGCTCTGTGCTGTGTGCTCTGTGCTCTGTGCTTGCTGTGTGCCGTACACGCAACATGGAGGGAGGGACCGGCGCCGCCGCCGCCTTCCCCGGCAGCCGCTCGGCCGCGCTCGCCGCGGGCACCGCCGGAGCCGGAGCCGCAGCCGGGAGCGGCCTCGATGGATCGCACAGGTCAGTGCCGGTCATACCCTCGGGACGCTCCTCCGGGACGAGCCTCCCTTCCCCTCCTTTATTTTAACCCTCATCAATGGCGTGCTGAGACCGTTATCTCCGAGGGATGTAATTGTTTCACAGTTGGTCAGAGCAGGCGATGCCTAATAAAAATGTAGAGCGGGATTAAGGATGGCAAACGTGGCATTTCTACCCAGCAAATGCAAGTTCATTTTAATATTTGCTGTATTTTTAAACCCATGTGAATGACCGTGTGTCTTAAGTGGTTGAGCGTTTGAATGGAGAAAGGTTAATTGCCTGCTTCAGCCACATTACACTGTGTAGCTCCCAACAGCATGCAGAAAGCAGACAAAGTCTAATTTTGCATCCCATCCTTTTTGTGACAGCAGTCCTTGAGGCGTTTTCGGGTAAAGTGTGTAGAATACGGTTATCAGCATGACAGAAAATGCATTTTTTCTGTTAAAAAATGTACTATATCCTGTGCATAGCAGAGAGGAGCACACAGTGTGTACTTTGTGTGGAAGCAGCAATAGTCACAAGGGCTCTTTGCTGAGTGTATTTTTTTTCCTTTCTAATGGATAACTAAGAGCTGTTGATGGGATGTGGGTTTAGGAGCAGTAGTTCTGGAGGGCCAGGTTATCTTGTTTGTATTGTTAAAATTCTTGTGGAATGAGGCAATGCTGATTATCTTCAGGGCAAATCATCTCTTCATCCTGGGCTCCGGTTTGTGCTGTGCCTGATAGGAAGTATGCCTGGTGCTGCTGCAGTTCAATTGGGATTTTCTACTTCAGGGCTGGGAGTGAATAAATATTTACTGCTGAGCTAAAAAGGAGGGAGCTGTGGACCCAGTATCATTAAAATTTTGCTGTTACCACCTATCTGGGTTACAGATCAACGTGGTTTTACCACACCAGAAGTTATTTATGAACCAAGGTGCCAGAAGCTGGAGACACAGGTTCTTATTTCACTGTTTAACATATTATCAACAAAGTCTTGGTAATTTATGCTGACTCCTCCTACTTCACTTACACTGCCAGAAACCGAAGGAGAGTAGCTCACATCAGTACTGCAAAATTTCTTTGAATTTGTCTGTGTTTTCTTTCTTCCTTGAAATATTTATCCTTAGGAAAGCTGCTGCTGAATATCTGCTCATTGTTTGACTTGGGCACTGTGAGAAAGGTAGTTGGAAAATTTTGGTTCCACTTATTTGGAAACAAAACTGTATTTAAAAATTAACTGTGTCTGGTGTGCTAATGCTGAAGGCTTTATACTCCCTGGCTTCCTTTGTCATGGAAAAAGCACAAAATGCAATATATTGGCAATATGTTGTTACCCAAGGATAGAGCTACAGGCTTACCAGAGGGAATTTTGTAAATAGGAACTACAGGATTTGTGTTTGGTGTGAATTCCCTTGGGAATGAGAGCTGTGGGAAGCTGGCAATGTCAGTATGTGGAGTATGAGGTTTCTGGCTGAAGATAGTTTAGCAGTGGTTTGATAAAATCTATGCAGTTTTCCTCCAAATGGATCTTGTCATCCATGAGGTCTGCAGATTAAATAGGTTTTAGTTCTTGCAGTGACATCCCCTTTTTTTGTCACTTCTGCAGAGAGTCCAGAGTATGACAGAACTAAGGATGAGCTTATTATGGTTGGCTCTCTGAATGCAGATCTCTTGCTCGTGTCCTGCCTTTCAGCACAGAGATAAAATTGATGTTGTTTTTTAGAAGCAAAGCTTGCATTTAACAGGATTATAGGAGTATTTTTAACTTCCTGCTCTCACTCCAGTGCTCCTGATGGGTGCTTGGAGTGCAGGGAGTTTGCTGGTTCTTGATGTCAAAGTGAATGTGCTGTGCTGATGCAGATTTTCTTGAGGAAAAATGTCCTTTTCTGAGTGGCACATCGGAGAGCTGCAGGGTCCTTGCCCTACCCATAACAGTGGCTTTGGGGCTGGAGGGAAGAGGGACAGAAAGCAGCAGTGCTGAGCTGGTGCCAGGGCAGGGGTTGGGATGACAGGGGCAGAGCTGTGTGTGTTCCAGGGATGGGGAGCATCTTCTGAGCCAGGCTGGGGGATTGATGTTTGGAACTGGCGCTCGGCACGGGCAGCCTGGGGTGACCTGGGTGTCACAGCGTGTCCCCTGCTCACGGCTGAGCTGCCTGTCCTCCTGACCTCTGCGTGCCCTCCAGCTCCAGCACGCAGCTTTCCCAGGCTCTGGCCCCCCGGGATGCTTTCCATGGAAAAAAACCCACATTTTTTCTTATGCAAGGAGGGGACAATTTTATCAGTCCGTTAGTGAGCACGTCCTTGGCTCCCCCAGGTCTTTTTGCAACAACCAGTGTAACAATGTCCTGTGTGACATATCCTCAGTATTTATATAAAAAATACAGAAATAATAATTTAATCCTGCATTGTCAAGCATTTTGGTTTAATCTTCATTTGTGTCGAACCATGTTTCTCCTTATTATTTGATACTTTATGAAAACTTCATGCTCTGGTCTCAGGGACCACAGTTTAATCTTTTGATATTCTGCTTCTGATAGTTGTCATTAAAGGAAATTAAATCCTTAGTTTTCACCTATGTAGAAAAAAAGGAATGTTATTCACAGCTTCCATTCAGTTATCAGCCTGAAGAAAAGAGGAAAAGAGCCCCACAGAATCCCTGGTGAAAAGGAGAAATAAGGCGAGTTTGAAACGGTGGATATGATGGACAGAAGGCAGGAGAACTGGGATGGGATCTGAGCTTCCCAGTCCTGAGGATAAAGACCAAAGCAGGCAGCTCGTTAGCTGTTGAATCAGAGCAGGGTAGACTCCAGTGTCTTTTCATGTAAAGAGAAAAAACAGGCAGATGTACACCTTTTCTGTGTTTTTTTGAATATTGGGAATAGTGACAGGATGCAGTGGCAGGGGCAGAGAAGGAGTGGGCATTTCTAGAATTCTGTCCAGCTCCTTAGGATGGAGTGGTGCAGCTGCTCAGCTGCTTGCTGTTGTGTATTTGTTGGAGGAGGTTGTGTGTGCTGTTTCTGGAGCTTGCAAACATGCCTGAATTGGGGATCCAGAAAGAAGCTGAAGGATAACCCTCAGCACCTGGGTGCACTTCACACTGCCAGCTGCTCCTTTGGCTGATGGGATGATCCAGTGTGATTTAGAGTGGGGATGACAGAAGGAGGAATTTGAACTTGGTACCTTGCTTTAAGGTGCCATTTGTATTTCAGCTTCTCTTACATCCCATGTTCATTCCTTCTGAAAGTGTGACTGTGAATTAGTTATCCCAGCCCCTCTGGAGACACCTTGGAGGTGATGTAACACCTGCTTTTCCGTCAGTTGACTCTCCTTACGCAATCCACATTTAATCTAGTTTGCTTTCTCCCCTGGGTAAAACAGCAGTATAACAGCAGTAAAAGTGCAGTACTTGCTGAAAGATCTGTTCCAGTTTTCCTTCAGTCTGGTCCAAGGAGCCTTGTGGTGACAGAGGCCACCCTCGGTTGCAGTGGCTGTACTGGGCAGAGCCAGGCATGCCCAGGAACAGGCTGGATGTGTTGGATCATCTGTGTCAGATTTTACTGCATTTGTAAAGGGTTGGGCCTTGCCTCTCCCGTCAGCAGGTCCCACGCCTGACTAAACTCCTGAAGCATCCTGAGGTGATACAGCATTGCTGCTCCTTGGGTTACAGACTTACTCCAGGTTCACTCCGAGCCTCCTCAAAGGTCTAAATTCTCCAGTTAATCCAGCTTGGGGAAGGACTTCTGATGCTTCCCATAGTGTTAAAGACCAGAAAGCATTAGCATTGGCAAGAGTTAAACTCATCTGTCTGTTTCTTGCTTCAGACACTTCAAGCTGGGGGCAGTTTTAGCTGGGAGATCCTGTGGCTTTTCTGGAATAAGAGGTGATGTTTTCCTGGACATGGAGCTGGTGCACAGGCAGTGGTGGTGGTTGCTTTCTCCTGGCAGATGGATTTAGTGTGTGCAGCCCTGGTGGGATTTAGCCACCCTTGGAAGGGGCAGTTTTGTGGCTGTGACTCTCCACCAGATCACCAGGTGCATGTCCCTGTTCTGAGTGTGATGCTGATGACCACCAGTGGGCTGGGGTTTCTGCCTTTCATTGTGAGTTACGCAGAGATTTTCCTACTCACAGGGCTATTGATTAGTCAAAGATTTATCAAAAGTTTTCTCCCTGGGTTTACAAATTAGTGCTCCAAATCATGTTCAGGACTGGAATGGGGCAGATGAGATTTCAGCCCATAAGGAGTATTGTAACCGTGCAAACAGGCTTGATTCTCTGGCCACTTGTTTTCATTTGTGTATTTCAGAAGGCTTTGTCCTTTTAGAAGTGAAACATAACAAGATAACCACACAAACCTTTTTCAGAAATAATAAATACAATATTTCCAAGCCTTTTCAGTCTGCTGTTCTCTGTGCATTTGTTCTTACTGATACTTTAGTGGAATAGCTTTGCTTGCTGTATGAGATAAATGTCATTTGTGAGTGAGCATTGTATCTCTTTGCAGTGTCACTGTGCTGGCTTCTGTTTTGGGAGTGTAAATGTGCTGGGCCAGTGCATGCCATGCTTTTTAAAGAACTATTTACATAAAATATCCAACTATTTTAAGTGCATATGCCTACAGTGACTCTGTGAAAATCTGTTTGTGTTCTAATAAAGATGTACTAGGAGAAAGCTTTTGACAACCTAGAGTCCATGCAATTGAGAATCAAAAGGTAAATAAAACGAGCACTTAACTACTTGGTACATTTTTTTTTCATGGTTTCTGAGCAAATCTCATAATTTGGAGTGATGGGAAGAGGGGCCAGGACCAGATTTTCATTTTTTCCTTTAGTAGAACTTTGAATGGCATCAAGCACCCAGCAAATCCCTTGCTACAGGTGAAATAAGAGTGGGTTTTGACCTTGGGCATGTGTTGTAGCTAATTTGATAGCAGGTGTTGGATACTTGAGCACTCTCCTGTGAGGATAAAGGCAGTGACTCCTCTTAACAGACTTTTGCATAAGCAAAATCTACTGCAAAACTTGGTGGTGTCAGCCCAGGGAACAGCCAGAGTGTAGGAGCAGATCTGAGCCTCTTCTGCAGTTAAATTGGTCTCATTGGAACACTGAGAGGGGAGCAGGCTGGCTGGAGGACTTGCCTAGCCAGAAACAAGGAATGGCTTGTGAAAAATAGAACAAGAAGAGGAAACTATGCTGATGTCTTCATCTTGCAGGGTCTGATCTGATGCTCAGTGTTGACAGCTTCCTTTAAAGGGACTTTCCCAGCTCTGTGTGGTACCAGGGGAGCTGCTTCTGGGCACACGTGAAAACACTTAGATGTTCATGAGCTGGGAATCTCCGTTCACTATTAATGGTGGGGGAAACAAGGCCAACACACACTAGATATCAATTTCAGAGCATGGTTGTTCTTAAATCCTGGTATTTGTGGTTGCAGAGAGCCATTAAATTTGTGCCCAGAAGGTTAACCAAAGCTGTGTTGAGTTTTTTTGTGTACAGACGAATTTGTTTAATACTACCGTGGTTGATCATCACCTTTTGCAGGAGCAATATGAGATTAACAAGCCTCTTCCATATCTGATCCTCAAATCCCCCTGGGAAGCTGTGAAAGTGTCAGAGCTCTGCTGCTCGTGCGTGGGGGCTGCTCTGGCAAAGCCCAGACTTGTTCTGTATGGGACACACTGGGATGTGGTTGCTGGGATGATGGAGGAGCTGAGCTTCCATCTGCAGCCTTGGAGCCAGCGTGAGTTTGGGAAACAGCAGAGCTGCTGAGGCTGCCGGCCAGGGGTTCATTATTGGAAAGAAAAGACAAACACCCCCTCCTTTTCCCTGCTGAACTCTGGAGAGGGAAGCAAGTTTCATAGGGAGATAATTACGCTACTGGAAAAACTGCTGTGACAGCTCCCAGCACCACAAGTGAAGTTCTTGTGGGGAAAAGCCATGTTAGACATACCAATTCCTTCCTTTTTTTCTCTCACAGTTAATGTGATGTGCAGGCACAGTGTTGTCCTGGAGCACTTGGAACTTCCTTACCTCCTTGCCTTGGCTTTCCTTACCAGCTTCACCCTAAAAAAGTTTGCTGTTTCTAATGAAGTTAGTTGTTTTAGAATGACACACTTCATGGTCTGGTTTAGGAATGCAGATGGACACCTGAATTATATTTTCCCCTGCTTATAAAAGCATCCATGATTGATTGCCTCTGAGTGCAAAACAGGAAGCTTTTTCCTTGAAACAGAACCAAAATGAAGAAGAACAGTCTCAGTACCTGTGTGTGTATATATATATATATATATATTTATGTGTATATAAGCAGCACAGAATAAACCAAAACTGCAACTAAGTATTGGTTCTGAAGCTGTGTTGTGCTCCTGGGCTTTGTTTATGCTGTGTTTTTAGCCTTGTTGAGGTGATAACAGTTTTGTCACATACTTCATGAAAACCTGCCCAAATCTGTGTGTTAGATCTCACTGGACATCTGCCCAGCTTACAACCCTTTCTGTGCAAAATCCTTGCCTCATTTTTAATTAATTTTCCTCAGTTTCCCTGTGGTGTCTCTGCAGTTGACAAAAAAAGCTTTTCCTCAGTTCTGGAGCGGCAGAACCTTGGCGGAGATGTTACTTCTTCCCTTGTGTGCAGGACTGATGACTTGCAGCAATGATACAGCTTTTCTCCACTCTTCAGTGTTAACAAACATTGGAGACACACAAATCACACAAAAACCTTTTCTCTAGCAAATGTTCCTGGGTTTGAGCACATTCTCCCTTTTCAGTGCTTGACCACACGTGGAACTTCTCAGGAGCAGCTGCTCACAAATAATTCCAGATGCCGACAGACCCTGAATACAGTGTTCTGTTTTGTACAGAGACTGTGGTGACCTTTTCCAAGCCTTTTTCTTGCTTTTTAGGCTCAGGATCACCTCTTTGCTCATTTAAAATACATATTCAAGACACTTTTAAATCTCAAAATTCACAGACAAAAGGCAAAACTCCTTTTATTTGTTGTTCTGTTCTCTCCATTTGGGGCTGGCAGATTGAAGGTGCTTGGCTGCTGCTGTCACTGTCCCTTTAGCAAGAATTGTGGGATCTGCAGGGTCTGCACAGCTGTTGGGTGTGCAGACAACATCAATCCTGGTCTTGGCTTTGCTGCTTATGAATTACAGGAGAGAACTTTATTTCCCCGAGAATTTGTTACTCAGTTCAGCGCTCAGGTTGGAGCCATTGGCAAAGGAAAATCTGAGCCACTTGGCCACAGGACTCTGTGAAGATGAAGATTTCCCTTCCAGGACTATTGAATTCAACCCCTTGATTCTGATTTTCCGCATTTCTCGTGTCTTGTTTGGCTTGGGAATGTCAGAGCGGGGATGGTTACAAGCGCTGCGAATCCGTTTCAGACGAGCCGTCGTGCAGTCAGTGAGCAGTGGGATTTGTGCTTGGCTGCGAGCAGCCCGGAGAGCCCCACGGAGCAGAGGCAGGGCTGGGAGCGCTGGGCCCTGCTGGAGCTGGCTGAGGAGCAGCAGGAGCAGGGCTGCCAGCTGGAGTGCAGCTGCTGCTGGGCTGAGCCCTGCCAGCACAGAGCCCTGAGCTCCATCCGCTGCAGGCACTGGGGCTCACCGAGGGCTTGGTTTGCAGGGCTGGAGGGAAGGGCTTTAAACCTGCTGCTGTGAAGATGAGTTTTGGGTGGGTTCAGAAAGCCAGGATGGGTTAATTTGCAGCCGGAGGACCCAAAAAGGAGTGTATTTGTGCAGAATGAACGGTTCCATGGGTTATCAATGGCTCTGCTCCCTGTGCTCTCTAGCACCAGTGTACTTCAGAACAACTCCTACCTCCTGGAGCACAACCCTTTAAGAGAGCGTGGTACCACTTAGGGATTTTACCACGCACTTTTCCTCTGCATTCTGTGGAGAACAGGTTTAATGACACATGAGGAATGCTCTATAATTGCAGACTTCAGTGGCTTTAGAACAATGGTGAAAGCACACCCTGCTGGTTCATGGGGTGGGAACCTCCTCCTGGGCCATTGCAGCACTTTCTGCTCCTTTGAGCAGTAGGAACGGTGTTAAAAATGATGTGCTTGGGTGCTAACACCACCTAGCTGTGATGGCAAATTGCTGGAAAACATTACTGAAAGGGGAAAAGTTCAAGCTGACTTGGTAAACTATTTCTCAGGTTTTTGTTTGACTCTCTTCATGCCTTATAAACTCACCTCCTCACACCCTGTGAACTCTGCTCTTCACACTTTATAAACCATCATGGCAGAAATTAACAAGAGAAAATTCCAGTGTGTTTTCAGTTATGCGTTTTCTTTGTGTTCAGTTCTTGTATCTGTGTACAATGGGGTTAATTCTCCTAGCAAATAACACAACCAAGCATCAGAAGAGAAAAAGTATCTGGAGTGATATGAGGTAATCGTGTATTTTCTATTCTTCCTTCACAAGTGCTGCATTGGCAGATCTGACTGGCTTTTGGAGCAGCTGCTAGATCAAGGAATGAGATAAAGCTGGGTGAAAGAGAGGGCCTGTCTCAGCGCTGCCATGCAGTGCTTTTAGGAGAATGCAGTACCTTTGGGATAGACTAAAAATTACTAAAATTACATGCATACACAAGAGTAGGGTGAAAAAGATAAAATGCAGTTGCATATATTGCACCTCCTCCCTTTGCTTCCCCCTTCCTCCTTCCCTTCCAAAATGGAAAACAAGTCCATGAGTGGAAGCAGTATGGATTTCTCCTTCATGTACTTGTTTGGTTTTTCTAGTGCAGTGAACTGACCTTTTATAAGTTTGCACTTGTGCCTGAAATTTGTTTGATTAAAACATGTTCCTGTCATCTCCCAGGGAGGGTTTTGGCTTTTCCTCTGTCCATTGATGTTGAATTTCCTCTGCCCAGGGCCCATGGCCACCTCAGGGGGAGAGGAGTGAAGGGTCCCTGTGGTCCAGCACTGACTCCCTGCCCTGAGCCTAAGCAGATGGAGCAAAACACTTCATTTCTGCACCCAAGGACTCATTTTAAAGAAATGCTTATTTTTTGCAGTGACTTTTCATCTGTGGTAGGACTGACCCCTGCATAATTTAAAAAACAGCAATCAAGTTTCTGAAAATCACAAGTTTAAAAATTATGCCTTTCAAGGTGTGCTTTGTTTGTAATTTTATTTGCTCTCCAGTTTGAGTTTTTATGTGCAAGATGGGTCATGTTGTTCAGCTTTCCTCCAAAAGATAATTTAATAATTGTACTGAAAACTGAGACTATTTCATCACTGTTTGACTCCATGACTGGAGCTTTGAAAATGTGAAATGCTGAGAGACTTGCAGTGAAATGGTGAGAAATTCTAATGTTGTTTTAATATGCTCATAATTCAAGGTCATGGCCAGTCCCAAGGACATTTGTACAGGTCTTGTAAGTCCTGGGGGTTGGTCTGGTAGTAAAAACATTTCTCCTCAGCTCCTTGAAAACCAGCAGCAGGACATTTTTTCTGCATGTATATTGTTAAATGTGTGCACACTTCTTGTTCTCTTTAGAGGGGATTTCAAGTTCAGCTTCACACACATTTGTGAGGTTCTGTGGCAGCATCTCCTGCTCTGTGTAGGGCTTCATAAATATTTGCAGAGGACCAGCAGGCAACCACATCTTCCCTTCTGGCTGGGTCAAGAGGGAGGTTCAGGGGCTGGAAGAGGCACTGGGATAACGTTGCCTGCTTTGTGGAGTTATTCTGTGCCTCCTACAGGGAAATGACAGCAACTTGGATCTATACTTTTTGATTTTTTTTTGTGTATCCTGTTGAAATAAATGAAATACCACCTTGACTTTGAATGTGTAACATGTTTCATGAGCTCCACAGTGACAGTGGGAGAAAAGGTGCTGCTCTGCCTGATGCAGACTTTGTAAATGAGATTTTGGATCTGATTGCAGCTAACAAGGAGTAGACATTGGATATGGCATTGGAAACAGACACCACTGAGATGTAAAACCCTGCTGCTGCACACACAGGATGGTTAATTAGTACCTGGCCCCTTCCTGAATCAGGATGTGCCTCTGCTTAGGGAACATTTTTGACAAATCCCCAGTGGCTCATAAAACAGAAGGTAAGGGTTTTGGCCCGTTCTCTCTAGTTCAGACACAGAAGTTTCCTTGGTGCCTGCTAAGGACAAAGCAAAGTCTGGGTGCACAGGAGCAGGAAGGCTCATGGGAAATAACCTCAGACTGCTGCTTCCTGGTAAAAAGGAGTTGTGCAATTATGGATGAAATGGATGCTGTGGTGTTGGATGGACTTTAGAGGTGTCAGCTGCTGAGCTCTCTGTGCTCCAGCCCCTTTGGCTGCCAAGTCATGTGTGGGAAGCTCTGGGCAGAGTGTTGAGATTCCTGCAGTAGCTGGGGCTTTAAAGGTGTTTTATCATTGGCCATCAGGATCTGAAAGTGCTGATCAGCAGGGAGCTCAGTCACCTGTGCAGCACAGGGAACAAGCAGGAAATACTGGTTTGGGAAGAAGTTTTCGTGTGTTCAGCACAGTTAGAGAAGAGGATTATTGAAACAGAAACTGCAGATCCTTCTGGATACTGTTGTTTGCCCACTCTTGGTTTTACCTTTGCATGTGTATTTCTTAAAAATTGGGATAGAGCTCTCTTTGGAGAAATAAGGAATTCAAAGGAAGCCAACAGCCAGTGAGTACATTAGAATATGTCCAGGTGTGTACTCTCATGGGGTGAAATACTCTTGTTTTTACTGGTGCCATAAGTAAAGTATTTATAAGGCTACTTTTGTCTCTCAAATATCCTTTCCCAAATATTCCCCCTTTCCCAATTATCCTAAAACACTCCCCTAAGTCAGTAAATCAGAGAAACAGCACCCACTGATGTTTGATACTTTCTGTGCCAACAGAACAGGAAGGAAAAACAAGCACGCTGAGGGATACCTTTTGCCACTGTCATGAGCCTCAGAACTTCATAAAAATGATGCTTTTTGTTGCTTGAGTGTGCCTGCAGAAGTGAATTGACCCTGACTGGCTCTCAGTGCAGTAATGAGTGTGTGGCAGCATGTCAGGGGAAAACAGACATCAGATCTGAGAAAGGGGCTGCTTCCCTGTGTTCTGTCACCATTCCTGCTGTGTTGCTTTGTGTGAAAGGGTTGGTGCTGGCTGTTTGTGGGAGCTGGGAAAGTGGGAAGTGTTGGCATGGTGTGAGTGTGGTCTAACAGGAAGCTTCACGTGCAGACACATTTTGTGTGGTAGTGAATCTTCTGTTCTAGCTGTGCACTGGATCTGCTTGCAAGAGAAAATAAAATCATGTTATTTTAGAGAACATATTTAATTACTGCTGCATTTACAATAAAACAAGTGTGTTGAAAGCTTTAATTATATAATGGGAATATAAAAAGATATCAGTCTCCATTCAGGAACAGAAAGGTTTGTCTTTTTCACTGACCATGCTCTCTCCTGTGGGTTTTCCATGACATAATGGGAGGCATTGGGTCTGGGTTGTGTTGCCTGTTCAGTTACTGCATGAAAAATAAAGCAGGGCAAGCTTGAAGAGGTCACTTAGATAGCTTAGAGATAGTTAAATTGAAGATCCTGGAGTGCTAGGAGAAAGGGGAATGGCTTCCCACTGCCAGAGGGCAGGGTTGAATGGGATATTGGTGGAAAATTCTTCCCTGGGAGGGTGGTGAGGCCCTGGCACGGGGTGCCCAGAGAAGCTGTGGCTGCCCCTGTATCTTTGGGAGTGTCCAAGGCCGGGGGTTGGAGCAGTCTGGGATAGTGGAAGGTGTCCCTGTCTGTGGCAGGGGTTGGCACTGGGTAGTCTTTCAGCTCCCTCCCAACCCAACCTGTTTTGTGTCTCCATGGTTTATGAAATGTTTTTCCAAATAAGGAAAAAATATTTTTAAAAACCCACCCCTGATTTCTGCACAAAGTTTGCAGAGAACATTTCAAGTGAGCTCATTTGTCTCTGGGAATGAAAAACCTCAGAGGAGGGAAGGAGCTGTGGCTTGGGCTGTCACATGGAATAGAGTCTCACTCTGTGAGCTGCCCGGGAGCAGAGAGGGAGACACTGATGACCGAGTCACATCCCTGTGGGTAGCCACCAGCATGTTCTGGGGAGAGCAGGGAGAGGAGCCTGGCTTGGGAGTGAACCTTCCCGTGACCTGAGAGGGACTTGGATCCTGGATCAGTCAGATTTGTAAGGCCTGCATCATGGTCGGAGGAAATCCCAGTCCTCTTTGGCAAGGAGATTTAGGGGTGGTTACAGTCTCATTTTTGTTGCACTGGACTTTCACCTGCCCTGATGACAAGAGGTAATGTCTTTTCTGAGCATTCTGACAGAGTGGGGGTAACGTGGGAGAAAGGAGCATGTGCTTTTCCAGGATGTTCATTGCCTGTTCCATGGCTCTGTAAGCCACATCCTCACCAGGAGTCTTTGGAAGTGCTGCTGTCAGGCTGCCCTATTCACTGAGGCTGCATTATAGCTTGTAATTTTATTCCTTTGTTCACTATATTTTTACCCATTCTCTCGCAGCCTTCTCTTTTTGCCGAGTTCTTCATTATGCACTAAAGAGTGTCTGTTGCAGGCGTCAGTTCTAAAATGATCCTGGTTACTGAGAGAGGGGGTAAGAGGCTGGCAGAGCACTGTTTAGTGCCCTTTCCTTGGGCACTGAGATTAATGTGTACTGCTTTCAGCAAGATCTCATTGCTTTGGGAAGGGCAGTAGCCCAGTCACTTCATTATCCTGCTGCTCTGCACAAGTGCCAGTGGAATAGAAATGCTTTCATTTTCCAGACGACCCTTTGGGTGCTTGAGACAAATGCTTTCAAAACCTGCTCCACACTTTTTTTGTTGTTTTTCTTTTCCTTGTCAGAATGACAAAGCTGTAAATCCCTTCATCACTTGCTCTAGCACATCACACCTGCAACCTTTTTGAAAGCCTTCAAAATAATGGACAGTGTGCTTTCACTGGTAGGTACTTAGCCAAATCATTTGTCTATTTATTTGTTTTCCCAAGAGGGTATTTTATTACTGACAGCATGAGTCAGGACAATTGAAGGTTGCAGTGAAATATTCCAGCCTCTGCTGTGATGCAACTGGAATGAAGTGTTACCTTAGTCATGCTGAAAATAAACAATTCATATACCTTATGCTTCCTTAGCCCTTCCCAGCTAGTCCTTCCCCCAAAGCACAGCGTTTTGGGAGCTCCTGGGAGGGGGAATGTTGTTCCTTAGCGTTTGTGTGCAAACAGGTTGTCAGCAGGGGTTAAAAAAAAGTGTCCATGGTCATGTTTTATGGAGAGAAGGCTTTTATGGAGGACAGACAGCAGCTGGCTGGGTTTTATTAAAAAAAATCTTGGGTTTTATTCCAGACTTCACTGACTATAGCAATGCTCAGTCTTCTTGTGCATTATTTACACCATTTTTAAAGAAGGAGTAACAAAAATAGCTGTTTTACAGGAACACTTTGACTTAATTGTGAAGAGCTGCATGGCTCAAGTAGAAAAATTACTTCAGGGAAAATTTTTATTTTATTCCTGTTGTCTTTTGAAAGAGGGTTGAAAGGTGAGTTGTATTTGCAGCAGGATTGTCCTTATTCATCCAACCTCTCGAGTCCCCTGAGCTGTGCCTAGGAGGGCTGGGTGTTGACACAGATGTCAGGAGGATGTTGCAGTTGTTGTGATTGTCCTCACCCTGGCTTCCTGTTTTTAACTGTAACTGGTTGTGATACACCAGGCCAGAGTCCCCCTTGATCCCTTGCTGCCAGCTCTTCTGACACACGTAATTCTGTGTGCCAGTCATGAAGCCCCAGCTTTCCTTGCCTTGAAGGGGTTAATCTTCTCTGTTGTTTTCACAGCTTGGGTTGGCTCTCAGGGGTGGTGTGGTGGCAAGGGAGAACATTTACAGTATCATTCCTAGTGCTGTTACCTTTCAGCTGCCCTTTTCTCCCCTCCCCTCTGATTTTATAGTTCCCCAATCCAGCCAGCACAATTACACAGTTACTCTGCTGCACAGAGGAGCTGTTGGCATCCTCTCCTCTTTTACTCTGCTGCAGAAGCAGAGTGGTGGCAGAGATGCAGAATTGATACCAGTGGAACCAGGCCAGGTGAGATTCAAAAGGCAGAGATAAGACACAGTGCTTTTCAAGGGATTGGGTTTGCCAGGGAGGAATGATGGAAAGGAATTGCAGTTACTTGATCCATCTCCTTTCTGCTCCTGCCTTGCAGAGCACATGAGCATCTGCTCAAATGTCACTGAATGTCACCTAGCTTGGGCCAGGCAGATGCCCCGTGCCTTGGGGTCTCTCTGGGCTCCAGACTGAAGGGACAGAGATGCTGCTGTGGTAATTTGGGCGGGTGGAGGATTAAATGTTCTTGAAAAGCTATTTGCATAAAGGTTTGCAAAGGATAGCATGAGTGAGAATATGGTCAAACCGAGCAGTGAAATCTGCACAGCTTGTCTTGCTCATCCATCTTGTTGGAGCACGTTATCTCTATTTTACAGATTACATTTAATCTTACCATTCCAGGAGGATCTATTGAGCCTCAACAGCCATGGCTGAGCCCTCCTGGAAAGTTATGCAGGAGAAGTAGGAGGTGGAATTTCATGCTCAGGGGACAACCAAGGAGGTGCAGGGATGCTCTGTCACCTTCCTGTCCTGACCACGTTCCTGGGCCTGGCAGGGCAGCAGGCTGACTCTCCTGCTTTGCCACGCTCCTGCTCCTTTCCCTGGTTTCCCCAGGCTGGCACTCTGTCTGCTCTGTGCTTTCCTGACTTCTGGCCAGGCTGTAGCTTCCTCTCACATGGCTCACCAAGAAAATCACCTTTGCAGTGAGCCTGGCAGGTGCTGGGAGGCAGCAGGGGTTAAAGCCAGGCTTTCCTGCTCAGGTGTGCTGGGAGGGGATCAGAATGGATGAGCAGCAGAGACAGCTCTGTGCATGCAGGCAGAATTCCAGCCTGGGAACTCTGCTTCTGTCTCTTTATTACTTTACTTACTTTTTTATGGTACCTGTCCTTACTGAAAAGACTTGCCTATCAGCTGCTGTATTTTTTTTTTTCTTCCTGCTGAGTCATTGCACAGCTCACCAGTCCTTTGTGAGCTTTGCTTTCTGGAGTCTTGACTCGGTTGTCACGTCCCTTTCTGCTTTCCTCCTGAATCCAGTGTCCTCCATCCCAGCACTCCTGCAGTGCTGCTCCCATGGTAGCCTCTGTGATCACGGTGAGTGAGGCATGTCCTAGTGGCAGGATTTGTCCCGTGCTCGGGGACCTGTTATTCCTGTGATGTTCACATTTTGAAATTGTTCATTTTCCTTGCACAGAGGCAGCTGGTGGATGCAGACACGTTCTCCTGGAGTTGAGGGGAAAGGAAACCTTGTTTGCTTTTGATTTTCCATGCATTGCACTGCTGGCATTGGCTTAGGCAATTCAACACCTTTCATGTTTTCATCCCCTATAATGTATTAGAGAGGGCCTCTGTTCTTTGAGTATCTTTTCAATCTTGACTATGAATATATAGTTCACTGTTTTCCTCTTTCTTTATCCCTCTTTCCTTCTGCATTTAAAATTGGGTTGGTATTTCTTGTCTGCCCTGATATAAAATTAAAAAGGTTTCATAAGTCCACAGAATTCTGAAGTAGTGCAATTAAAATGTTTTTTTTTAAAAGGTTGCATTTTTTTCTCAGTTTTAAAATCTCCTTGTTCTCAGTCACAGGTTGTTTCTGTAATTCCTTCATTTTGTTGTTCATAGTTTGCTTTTAAAATTAAAATACAAATATGACCTCTAATTTTTTCCTATTTATGTTTCAGATGCTTCCCCCCAGTTAATTAGAAATAAAAACAACCAACAAAACTATTCTTTTTACATGATCTCTGGCATTCCCAGGGAATTAGGGTGATGTTGCATGATGAGGCACTGAACTCTCCTCCATGCCCAGGGACTTAGCTCCAGCACTGGCAAAGCAAAGATAAATGTCCAGATCCTCAGTTAGTAGGAAGAGACATAGGCTGAGAGCAGGGCAGGATCCTGAGTCTGGTTTAGCAGCCGGATCTAGTGAGTGCCATCCTGCCTGTGCCAGGGGCTGGAATTACATGATCCTGAAGGTTCCCCCCAAACCAGACCTTCTGGGATTCTTTGATGTGCAAAAGGCCATTGGGACTCACGGGACAGGAGGTGGCCGAGGTCAGGAGGAGGTCTCTGAGGTGATGATGTCCCTCAGCACCTCTCTGTGCAGCCACAGCCGTGCAGGTGACCCAGAGTGCTGCTGTGGCTGCACCAGCTGTCCCCACCCTGGAGCTCTGATCTGCCCACAGCAGCTCCTGGGGGCCTGGCAGCTCTCCTGGCCCAGCACGATGCCAGCCAGCCCTGTGTGGAATGGCTTCACTTTTCCTCCATGTGGGTGTCTGTAGAGATGGGCAAGCCCCTCTGCTGGGCATCAGGTGGAGGTGGGAGCTGCTCCCTGCAGGAACACCATCAGGGCTGTGTCCCTGCAGCCTGCTGGAGGTGCTGGCTCTGAGCTCTTTGGAGATGCTGCTCTCTGCAGCCCAGAGTTTCCCTGCTCAGTGATCCTGGTCAGTCTTTCTGTGTGTAGTTTGTTGCTTTCTCTTCTCATTTTCTCCTCTTTGAAAGGAGTTCATAAAGTAATGAGTGAGGAGGAGGTGTTGCATAAACTCTCCTTGCTCAGAGGTACAGGTTGGGAAAGGGCAGAGCTCCACTCCTGAGCCTTCTCTGTGAGAGGCTTCTGGTATTCCTTGGGAGAGTGCCCTGATTGCCTGCTGGGAGCTGGGCTGGCTCTTGTCTCTGCTCCATCAGGATGCATTTCATGGCAAGGAGTGAGTGAGAGCAGGGTGTGATCCCCTGCACAGGTGGGTGTTGTTCTCCCTGAGCCTCGATTCTTCTTCCTCCAGGCCTTGATATAAGGTATTTGATAATTCCTTATGTGATGGTCTGGGAAACAGAAGTTATTTCCTACTTTAGGGCCAGTCTTCCTCTGAAACACTGGACAACTTACATGGGTTGTCAATTACTTTGGTTTTTGGAAAATGATGGAGATACTCTCTTTGCGCACCTCTTGCCTGCTTTGATGTGGGCAGTCCTTGCATTGATGTTTTATGGTCTCCTGGCATATCCTAGTACAGCTTTCAGCATAACTGCAGTCACTGTTTATTATCAGAAGTACATATAATACAGGTTACACCTGCTGTTTTAGTGCTGTGCTCCTCTGAGCAGCTTTAGAGTTAAGGTTTGGGTTTATGATGTACGATGTCTCAGTCTCCCCTCCAAAAAGAAAACTGCATCTAAATTAGACTGAAGGCTTGGCTAATTGTTCTTTCTGTATTCATCTGTGAGGCAGCAGGAAACCAAGCAGCAGGGTTTCCATTGAGAGCAGCCCCGTGTGCCAGCTTGGCTGCCTTTGTCCCACACAGCCTCTGGGTGTCGAGGGGAAGAGGGACAGTAGTGGCTGCAGCTGGACCCTTGAGAGCCAGGCAAGGGAGAGTGAGGAGCTCTTTCCTGGTTATTGGGGGTTTTATTATTCTCTGAAAGTGCTAATTAACAATTGTAGATTATTCCAAAAGCCAAAGTTGAACGTGTTTCTGATTGTTAAAGACTTCATCAGTGCTGTGTTGTCACTGAAGGGAATGTGCTCTGAGGCACTGCAAGAGGGTTTGTCCACTGTGCCCCTGAAGGTCTGCAACTCTCAGGCACTGCTTCTCCTTGTCCCCCCTGTGTCTTCTGCACCCCTCCCAGTTTGATCTTCCCATCCCCTGCATCAGAAACCCCTGTGCAGAGGGGTGGCAGGGCAGGTCTGTCCCAGTGCTCTGGGAGCCCAGGGAATCATGAATCGTTTGGATTCATGGCTGTGCTGTTGAGAATTAATTACAGTGTGGCTTTGCACATTCCCTGCCCGTGTGACCCCCACCTGCTTAAATCTGTCCCTGATGATGACTTGCTGCAGTTGGAGGCCTTCATTTAATTCCATTTAGCCAGTCAGGAGCTATGCAATAGGAGCAGTAATAGTGAAATATATAAGTAGTGATTTCTAGATGGAGAAAGGACTGAGCAGTCTCCTGTTTGCTTTTGGTACCACTGAAGTGCAGTGATAATAGGAGGGTAGGAGGAGGGCTGTTGTAAATATGATTCAAGGACCACCCATCATTTAAGAGTATTTATTTAAGTCAGAGTAACTGAGCTACTCTTTATTTATTTGCTTATGCTTATCTTTTTTATTTGTTCAGCTATTCAGGTTCTGGTGTCCCAGAGTTCGTTTCCATTCATTTCCTTGTAAGAATTCACTAGCAAGTCTGCTTGGGGTGGGTTTTTTTCCCCTGGTTTTAACCACAGAGCGCCCCATAACCACATACACAAGGCACTTTGGATGGATAGCAGGTGTGGGATGGATAGAAAGTATAGCTCTGGGTGGGTTTCAGGCTCCATATAAATGTTTTAGTTGGAGAAAGGTTTCCCTGCTCAGCAGCTGTCTGACTGGGCGAGTTCTGAACGTTGTTTCATGCTATGAACAGTTGTCATTTAGCAGCACACGAGGCTGATTGTAACTGATGAGGTGATTGCTCTTGATCATTCCATGTGCTGAAAACATTGTTTTCCAGGATGTGCTTCTATGAGGGAAGAGTAAATTTGCTATGGCTTTGCTATGGCTTTGCATTGGCACTGAACTACATACAAGCCCCAGATGAGCCCAGATGCATGTCCAGATGCATGATTAGGTTTAGGTCATTCTGTACAATTTGGGGTCTCCTTTGTGTGCTGCTTTTGGATCAGCTGGGAGCAGGTGGGGTTTGTTCCTGCTTTGTGTGATGGTGAGGTCTGAAGGGTCCAGCCAGGGACAGAACAGCACTTGCTGGGCATTGAGAAGGGCTGGCTGGGAGAGAGCTTGATCTTACCAAGACAAACAAAAAGGAGATTGCAGAGGAAGTGCAGGAAACAGCTTCTGACTGAGAATTTGGTGAGAGGTCCCTGTTGGTGTCACTTGGGTGACACCAGGCAGCGAGGCTGAGCCCTGCTGTGGGGTGTAGATCATTCCCACCACAGCCAGTGGGAGTGGGAAAGGCCCCAAGGCAGGACATCCCACTGCCCCACGAGGAACCTTTGCTGATGTGCCCAAGTTCAGACGCCTCAGCAGAGCACGAAGGCAGGAGCAGCATCTTTTCCCATCTCCCTTCTGTGTTCCAACTTTAGAGCTGCTTGTAGCAGTTTATTAAGGGTAAATAAGAGGTTCATGCCCTTTTCCCTGGAGGTATTTTTTTATTACTTTTATACTTGTTCCTGAGTCAAACAAAAGAAATCCAAGCCAAGGCTCAGAGATTCTGGTTGTTCAGTGATTTCCTAATTATTTTTCTCATCCTGGGCAAAGTGATGAGAGAAACCTATTCTGGAGGAATTTTTTTATTGACTGTCACTGTGTTCTTCTGAAGGAAAATGCCGAGCACCTACTAAAATAACATCTTTTATGTGCTGCCAAATAAAAGAGCAGGTTTGTTCAGTAATACGTATGCAAAAGCATGAGGATTCTGTGATTATTTTTATAAAGCTTTTTAATAACGAAGAACATGTCTCTGAGCTTGCAAAAGCCGAATATTCTAATAACTTATTCTTTTCTTGAAGTGCTTAAAGAAATGCCAGTTATGCAAAACCTGAATGCAGATTCTTACAGCCCAGTTGCACAAAGCTCTTAGTTCCATGTTCCAGTCCCTTCCAGAGCATGGAGTGCATCTCTCTGTACTCACTTATGTATTTGGAGATGGATGGTACTGAGCTGAGACATAAAACACAACCAGGTGAGACAAGAGGCTGCCAAAACTCTGGTGGAAGGATAAAACAAAGGAAAGTGAGTCTATTGCTTTTTGCTGCTTTCAGATTTAGAGATTTACTGAAGGTATTTTGGGGTTGATTTTACTGTGTACCTACAAAACTGTACTTGGAGGAAAGGAAACAATCAGAGGGTTTGTTTTACATGACGGTGTTGGCTTCTCCTCTTCCATCCTCTTTCATTTCCTTGATGGATGGGAGAAATGTTTAGTTGTTTGGTACCTTGGAACCCACCCAGTGGTGCCAAGGTCCTGCTGGGACAACCCTGTGGCTGTGTGAGAGCATAGGCAGTGCCCTCAAGCTCTGGAATCACAAAATCCTGGACTGGTTTGGGTGGAAGGGACCTCAAAGCCCATCCAGTCCCACCCCTGCCATGGCAGGGACACCTTCCACTGTCCCAGAGTGCTCCAAGTCCCATCCCAGCCTGGCCTTGGGCACTGCCAGGGATCCAGGGGCAGCCCCAGCTGCTCTGGGCACGCTGTGCCAGTGTAAACATCAAAGAAAAGAACTACTTCCAAATATCTGATCTAAATGTATACTTTTTCAGTTTAAAGCCACGTTCCCCCCTGGGCTTGGGGGCTTTGCTTATGCAGTGAAGGTTAGGAGGGGTTGGGAGATGCTCAGTGTTGGGACACCAAGAATTGAATTGGGAATAAAAAGCTGATGCTCAAGGTGAGAAAGGCTGCCTGTGGTACCTGAAGATGCCTTTTTTTGCTAAAAGGGGAACTGCCCTGCCCAGACTTGCCCTTTTGCCCACAGGTTTTAAATTCCAGGTAATCTGGTCTTGTTTGTGCAACTTTTCTTCAAGAGCTCTGAAAATGTGGTTTAAATGAATAAACAAGACATCTATTTGGAAGTCTGAAACCACAGTAAAGCCCTTGAGCAAAGATAATTGTCTGACTATATTGGAGCTTATATTTAAGCATGTCCAGAGAGCTGGAGCAGGGCAGGAAACCAGTGTGTTAATTAATCTCTGCAGTGCCACTGGCCTTGTCTGCCTCCCTCTGCAGAGGAGCATACACAGTGGAAGGGTTGTCATGTCCACTCTGGCATTTTAAAAATTAATGAAGTAATAGTGCTGATTGCAAAAAGATCTTTATTTAAAACTTCCTATATTTAATTTTTAAAAAAGTTTATCTAACTTCATATACTCTTCATCTAAGAAGAGAAGTTAATGCAAAAAAAAAACCCTGAAAAAACCCACTTTTTTTTCCTTCCCTAGAGAAAATGATTCCAGGCAGCTGAGAATCTCATTTAATAGGTAGAGATGCACATCAAATGGGGAGTGATTCTTTTCTTAAAAAAAAAAATCTTTGTAGGAATAGAAACTCCAGAACTACAAGTTTGTGTGAGTGGTTTGTAGTGAGCAATTGCCTTCTGTAGCTGAATGTCTGTAATTGGTACTGGGGATCCCATGAGCCCTTCCACACCACCCTATTGCACTGGTGATCTCAGGCTCCCTGGGCATAGGTATTCCATGAATTTGGAATTTGAACATTGGGAAAACCAGAACATTTGGTATTTAAAGTATTTTATAACTACCTTTGTGGCTGTAACTAACATAGTTAATTTTTGAAAGCCGTCACAAGCAGTAAAATAAGATTTCATTGTAACAGTGCTGATCCTGCTCAGACCTCTGTTCTCATGGTTTAGAGATTCCCAGCCTCTTTTATTTGGGCACATGGATAGATCTGCCAGGGAAGCCTACATTCCATGAGAAGGGCACATGAGCTAAAGAGCTGCACAGCACAGTGAGCTTGTTTTATTTTTTTTACTTCTGCTGCCCACAGTTGCAGTTCTGAGACCCTCACATATCCACATCCCCCTCAAACTCAGAACCAGGCAATAAATAAATGCATCATGCGTAGCCCTGGAGCACTCAGAGTGCAGAGAAATCCAGTTTGCTCTGTGCTGATACTTGAATGACATTTCATTCCAGTGATTTTTGGATATTCTATTACTGTAATATACTGTTACTCTCATGATTTTCCTTGTGCAGTGCCTTCCCCAACTAATTGGATTTTGGCTCGCTTATGATAAACTTCCATCAAAAGTAGCAATTACAGCTTTCAACTGTTGTCCAATCAATCACAGCAACCCTTTAGTTGTGCCAGGTTCTCACTCTGTGGCCAAGGATTAAACACAATCCATTTAGCATTATTTATGAGGTGGGCTTGGAGCTGCCCTTGCCAGGCTTTTCCAGCTTCGTGTTGTGTGATCCTGGAGTCAGACTTCAGAAACCTTGCTTTATATAATACAGATGGACATAATGTAATCAGGGAGGTGTTGACAAAGCTGATTTGAAACATGTGAAATTAAATCCTCATCAGGTCAGCACTGTCAGCCTGCAGTTCCCATCTCTTCTTTCATTTTCCCTGGGGCTCGTCTGAGAGCAGAGCTATCTCTGCTTTCCATATTTCCATAATCTGCGTGATTATTTTCTTCCTTTCCACTGTATTAGTTTTAATTTCATGGACACAGAGTTTACTTGGAAATTGGGCTGAGAGGGCTATGTGCATTTTAGTGTTTTCCCCATCTCCCTAATGTAATTTCCTAATTTTTGTGTGTGTTTGTGGTAGAAATCTGAGGTCAGAAGTGAAGATATATCAGGGTTTCTCACATGATTCCAACTTCTTGCCCAAGTGTTTATAATCTTTGGGTCAAATCTCAGTTTTTGTTTAATAATTTTTCTTCCTTTCATGGTGGCAATGGGCAGCTCATGAGATGTGAAAAGTTGATTTAATTCTGGTGTCATATATTGTAGGGCGACACCCACAGTACTTTACATCTTGATTGGCTTATTTTAAACCTTCTGAAGCAGAGTTTTCAAGGTATTTCTCTGTTGATTCACTGCTGGATTATGTTTCCAAACTGATTGAGAGTAATGGGATTAAAATTCTGCTTGTTACATCGGACAGACAGGGATGCTCTGCCCAGGCTAGGATGGGTTATTTTTGCCTTTTCTGAAAATTATTTAAACAAAACAAACGTGAGATTTTGTCAGATAGTGTTTGAAGCTCATTGGTTTTCAATCTCAGTTGGTATCAGCACAAGCCTTAATTAAATTGTAGGCTCTGAGGTAAAATTTATATCTTGGGAAGCATCACTTTCTGTGGAGCTCTAAATCCTCTAGAATTGTTGGTTCTGTAGGTCAGAGCTGTGATTTTCCATCGGGGGAGCAATCTCCAGGCACAACAACAGTGTGATAGAAATAATAAATAAACTAATAAATCAGCTCTCATCGGCTCTCACCTGTCAGCTGGAGGTCAGGAAGAAAAGTCACTGGTGGGGGGAGCAGCCAGGAGAAGTTGCAGTGCCTGATGTCCCCAAGGAGGAGAACAACTCCAAATCATATTTGGCATTTAATCTAAGGAATCCATTACCTGTCCAGCTGGGATGGGGCAGGCAGGGAATTGACTCTCTGACAGGAGCCTGCCAGGGCTCTCACACCTTTGGCACCTGGGGAAGGAATTTGTCACCATCCTGTGTCCTGCCATGAACGAGGGTGTCACATGGCACCAAAGCCATGGCAGTTGTGTTTCTCATCTGCTGTGGCACTGGGGATGTGCCAAAGAACCTGAGTAATGGGAACAATCTTGTAGGGGTCCCACAATGTTTTAAGAGTTCTGTTCTTGTTTAACTTGAAGGGGCTCTTTCCACAGACCCCCTTTTTGTGATTCTTCCTTTCTTATGCAAACAGAAATGTGAAAATATGTTGGATTTGTGGATGTGGGACTCCTTCAAAGCCATAGGGGAGGTTCTCATCTAGTGAAAGGTGTATTTAAAATCTGCAGTATTATAAACAAGCAGTAACTGTAGAGTTTAGGGACGTCAAGCTGAATATTCATCTATTTAATACAAAGTTTATATTTACTTGAGATAAAGTTTACTTAATACAGATCACCCTACAGATCTGCTGTAGGTGTTTCCTGGCCTGTGACACAATGCAGTGTGAGCAGGCAGGACTTGATGCTTGGGTAAGGCACCAGAGGGTTTTAATTCCTGATATGGCACAGAAATACCATAAATGAGGGGACCAGCCAATTGGATTTGAGAAGGTGGAAAAGGACATGAGGTGTTTTCTCAATACAGTTGCATCATGTACAAATATATAAGTTCTAACTAAATTAATCAACTTGACCTAACAGAGAACTTCAAAGGGTGGGTGTGAAAGTGGGCTGGGCCTTTTGTGAAATGTCCTGTAAACATTTGTTCCAGTACATTTGGTTCTCAATTTACAATGAAGAAGGGTTCATTCATCTGCAGGGGAATTGCTTAATGGCCTCTGTACACCAGAACTTTTATTAATATAACAGTGTCATGTTTCATTGCAAGGGCAGAGCTGCTGAGAGGTTGAGGAAGTGACATTTAAAATAAAATTCTACTTCTAATGGCCAGGATTCAATTTTGTAGTGACTTCTCACTCATTTACATCTGCCCCAAATATATATACCCAAATGGAGCCATTATAGAGCAGCTCCTTTAGTTGGTTTGGCCTTTAGTGTTTACAAGATCCATGTGTGAGTGTTTTGTGTAAGTGCTCCTGGGATTTGAGGTGTTTTCCTCTCCTGTGGAAAAGAATCCATGGCAGAAACGATAATTTGTCTTGTTACAGCCTGACATGTGTGGTGAATCAGACATATGTATGTTGTGCTATTTATTATATAAATTAAAATAATGTCAAATATACATAATGCACATGCATATAAAAATGTGTGAATGTGATTATACCTGGAGATAATATTCCAGGCTTGTCTTGGGGTGAGGCCAGAGTTTTCCCTAGGCCAGCTGGTAGGAAAGCTCCTTCCCCAGCTGTTGCTCTGAGGTTTTACATGCCCAGAGGAAACATTGTGAAAGGAGAGTGTGTTCAGAAGCTGCTTGTCTTCCTACTCTCTCCCCTTTCTGCCCCTACTCCTCTCCCCATTTCATTGCTGCAAGTTCACAAAGTTATTTTCCTTCATCCAGGCCACTGATGGGCAGGAAAAAGCCACCAAACTTAATCCATAAAGGACTAATATTACCTGCAGCATCTTCAGCCTTCCTTGCTCTCTGTCTCAGATGGCATGGAATTAAATAGTGGCTATTAAAAATTAATAGGGGTGCACAGGTGGTTATCAAGTGCTGATAATTGTGTCAGAGAGAAAATCTTCTGTATCATTTCCAATATTTCTGTGATGTTGTGACCAAGTTTGAATTTCCCTCAGCAGTAGAATATTCCAAGTCTGGCAAAAGCTCAAAGAATTGACTGTTTTAAAGGCTCAATTTTGCATGTGGAGCTTTTCCAATTTGCAGTAAAAGTCCAGAACACCTTCACAGGATGAATAATGGGACTGCATTTTGGGATCTCAGTGGAAAGGATTTGTGAAGAGTTTATCGTGGAAGTTTTATAGACAAAGATTAAAGAAATGATATGAGTAGATAGATTGGAGTGTGGTAAAAAGAGCTGGGTGCTGTGACATCCATGTTGATCCAGTGTGAGGGTACAGACCCTGAACATGAGCCTGATTCCCAGGATTATTTAAAATAGGGCATACCATCCTCTGCACTCACTCTCACCACTGCAGCCAACACATTTCAGAGGAGAGATCTGGCAGGAATTGCCAGAAGCCTGAGAAGCTGTGTAGTGAATCCATTTGTACTCCCAAGTGCTGATAAAGATGTAAATGCATTCCCATTATTTTGAAGTCTTAAAATGAGGAAGCACTTTGATAAGCTGATTGCTTTAACTGCTGGAGAAGGTGAGTCTTGATCACATCACCCTTCCTTCCATTCCATCACCTCAGGGAATTAGTCTGACCTTGCTGTGGGATAATTTGTTTAGAATCTTTTTATTCAGCTGCAATGTAGTCAAACCCAAACCCCAACATCTAGAAATCTTCAGGAAAACTGTATTGAGCCTTTTTCAAAATCTTGATGTTGATTTAAAAGTTGAGATTTTGTGGGTTTTGTTTGTTTGGTTTTTGTTTTTGTTTTTGTTTGTTTTGTTTTGTTTATGTCTTGTTTCTGAGTTGCACAACTTGGTTTCCTCTGCTTTAAGTTAAGTGGGAAACCTCTCCTGTGGTGGAGCTGGGGCTGTGAGGCCAGGTCTCCTCCTCTCAATGTGCAAAGGAAAATTGAAGCAGCAAATTTTTAGTCTTTCAACCCCCAATTCTTTTAAACATCTATTGCAAAGGTGAGGGTCTCCTTTCTGAGCTGACATTGCACCTCTGTATTCTAAATCATGTCATTTTCCTGCTGATTTTTTTTCAGCTCTCTGCAGCTTTCCCCAGGCCAGGTGCATTTCTTCCCTCCTAAGGACAATGGGTGATGTTGGGGGTGGGAATGACACACAGACCCAGTGAGCAGCATTTCCCTGGGGCATTGTGACTTTTGGTTTTGAGGCTCATTTTCTCTGGGGTGTGTTTTTTATTGGAGCAGAAATATGATCACAAAGCTGGGGATGAAATTATACAGGCTGTAATTCCTAACCCAGCCGTGCCATTAACTGCAGTGTTAATTACTTCATCCTTAACCCTCTTGGAGAGAACAAAGCAGAGTTAAATGATTTGGCCCAGTGTCAAGCAGCATGTTGGGGTTTCAGAACTTCACATCTTGGATCTGAAGCAAAGGAGTTTTATTAACTGGCTTTCACCAGGCATGTTTCAGTCAAGTGGTGCATAAATCAGCAGGGTTAGAAACCAGCCCTTTCTGCCCATGCCTTTGCACTGCTGATTATCAAAATGCTTATCCTAAATACATAAGTGGTGATCTATTAAGGGAATAAAAGCCTGCCTGAATATCATGTTTAATGAAACTGGAATGGGTGATACCAGACTTTGAACAGGCCATTGGTACTTCAAGTCTACGCCATAATCTCTGCAAAGGCACATTTATAAAAACAGTGCAAAAAAATGCATATCTGCAGAGTGCTGTCATGTGGAGGGGCTGAGGAGCTTTTATGAATTCTTTCTCAGTTTTCATTTTGAGCCTCTGATCTCTGTGCAGACTCGGAATAACCTTCACAGGGTATTTGGAAGATGGCTCCTTATCTGAAGAAAAGTTTTGCCTGGTCACATCAGGCTGATTTGAGGTGCTCACTCTTCAGGTAGAATCAGTGAGGGATGAGAGCTGATGGATCAGGCCTTGGGATGTGGAGTCAGACTCAGATTTGGAAGCTGTTATCCCCATTTCAGGCAAAACCTCCTGAAAGGAGGAGGAATCAAATGTGTGTATTTCTCCTTACAAATGTGTGTTTCTCTTCCTGTTTTCCTGGGCAATAGGAGCCATGTTTCTGAAGTGGACTGAAAATCACTCCTCTGCATTTTTCTGTGTTGTGAGACTTGCAAATTGTGCAGTGATTAAACAAAATTATCTACTGATTGGTTAGGAAGTGCAGATTTCTCCCCACCAAATTCACACTCTAGTCCTGCTTGTATAATGAGGAAGTGGGAGAAACTCAGGAGTCTGTGGGATTTCTGGATGTGTAAAATCTTTTTTTTTGTCACATAACTGAACACTGTAACAGACTGAGTGTGAGATTATCTAGGAATTGTCACTGAATATCTGACTGCTGTCCTTTGCAGAATGATGAAGTCCTCTGTCCACGCAGAAGAAGATGACTTTGTCCCGGAGCTGCAGAGGAGCATCCATCCCAGGGAGAGGCCGGACTGGGAGGAGACGCTCAGCGCCATGGTAAAACACCTGGGCTACATCTTCTCTTCCCATTATTTCCCATTCTGAACTCTCTGCTCCTCTATTCTATTTATACTCCCTAAGTTTCAGCTTTTTTAATGGATTGCACAATTCTTTGAACAAGGCTGAAATGCTTCCCTTCCTCTGGCAGTTTCTCAAGGAGAGGGAAGGAGCTTTCACAACGCTTCTGCCCTATTAATGCGTGCCCCAAAGCAGGTCTTGTAACCAATTAAAAGGTCCATAATGCCACAACGATTTTCAGTCTGCATTAACCTCCTTTTCAGCAAGACTTCTGAGCATGAAGGGAACTTCTTGTAAAAACATGCTCTTTGAAGCATGCAGCATTGTGAAGGAATGAGATTTTAGCAAAATGCTGGCTAAGTCTACATAAATAAAGCTCAGCCTGAGAGCAAACCTGCCATCAGAGGGACCAGAGGTGCAGAAAAGCACACACAAAGGTGCTCTTCTCATCTCAGAGAAGGCACTCAGGTGGGCAGTGGGCCGAGACAACTGGATTACCTTAATATACATGGGGGTTTTTGAAGCCACAGTTTCTCTGGGCACCCTGTGCCAGACATCACCACCCTCACATGGAAGAATTCCTTCCCAATATCCCATCTAACCCTGCCCTCAGCAGTGAGAAGCCATTCCCTGTGTCCTGTCACCTTCTGCCTGTATAAAGTCTCTCACCCACCTATTTAGAGCCCCTTTAGGCCCTGGAAGGGGCTCTGAGCTCTGCCTGGAGCCTTCTCTTCTCCAGGTGAGCACCCCCAGCTCTCCCAGCCTGTCAATTTTTGCACTTTTCACTTTGTAATTTTTTTCTTTCCTCGTGTGTGGCTGTTTTTGCCTTCTCTCCACCTTGGCCACAGTTGGGAGCACTGTCTGTTCCCATCAGTGTTGCTCAGGCAGCAGCACCTGCTCCCAGCTTGGAGCTTCCCACACCCTGGAGTCTGGTGGGAGTCACTGTGTGACACCTCACTGCTGTCTGTGACCTCCAGGTGTGTCTCAGAGCTGTCAGGCTTTAATTCAGTGTCTTCAGCTGTGACACAGGTTTCCTGGCATATCTCATTTGGTGTTGTTTTTATTCTCCTGGTTGATTTGCAGTGAAGGGAATGTTCACCTGCTTGAGGCTTTTGTGCTCATGGACATTGCTCAGTGTTTATTTTACCCTGCATCATGCTCCTCTCACTGCCCAATTAAATCACTTTTTGGAACGTGCCCTCTTGCACAGCTCTGTGCCAGCAATGCCAAAACTGACTGGTCCAGTGGAGAAGAGATTTAGAGGGAAATTCCCAGCTGGGATTGCTGCACAGTGGCTTGGTGTGATGAAGAACAGTAAAACTGATGAACCCATATTTAGAGTGGCTGGATTTGTGCTCACAGTGTTGGTTTGACCTCAGGGTCCTCTGAATACAGTGTAAAGAGGGGGGAGAAAAACCTCTCTTGCTTGTGTTTACTGTGTTGAGTGAATCAAATTTCCACTTTCCTTACCTCCACTCAGGGGCAATATTCAGATGTAAATATTTGCAGGACTTTGTTCAGCCCTGACAGTGTTCTCTGTTTAACCAGCATATCTTCAATATTCTGCCTTTTCTCTGATCATTTGAAGCCTAAAGTTTCTTCCCTCAGTCTGTTCCTTCACTTTGCATTTTTAGCAGCCTCTGCTTTAGCCTTGTCCCAGAGATTACTCTTTCCATGGTATGTGACTGTCTCAGAGTGCCACAGTACATCTAATTTTTGGTTAGTGGTCGTTGAAGATGCAGATTTTAGGATTTGTTGCTGCTTGAAGCCCCAGCTCCCAGGGAATGGAGGATGCTGGGTTGGAGAAGTTGTTCCCTCCATTGGTTGCCCTGGCTACCTGACAGGCACCAGGCTTTGTCACCTCACATGAATTTCAATTTCTCCCAGGTCAGCAAAGGCTGAGACAAGGGACACTCTGGAGAGCTGGAGGAGTCCTGGCACTTGTCTCCTGAACTTTGCCTTGGTACATGCTTTTATTAAGAAAAGTCAATGTATGCATTCACAGTTACATGAACAAGTCATCCCTACTCTTCCTTCCCAGTTTTATCCACAATACTTTTCAAAGGGCTTATTATTAATTTATATAACTGCTTTGTTTCCAGAGCTTTTTCTTAATAAGAAATAAACTGAAGGTCTTTCTAAATGTGTGGAGGTTGAATGTCCTCCTATACTGTAAATATAAGGTGACAGAAACTCTTTATTTTTAATGTTTCTGTCATTGCCAATTCATTCTTGGCACCTGAGCAGCTTTAGTCCTTTGTTTGATGCAACTTCTTTTGTCTTCTTTAGTTTATTATTTATACTTTCATCTGCTTTTTAACACTGCTTGTTTCGAGTTTGTGGTTCAGCAGAAGGGCAAGTGATTCTGTGTTGAAGACCTGGTTTGTTTGGGGGAATCCTAGAATTGTGAAATGGTTTGGGCTGGAAGAGACTTTAAAGCTCATCCAGTTCCACCCCCTGCCATGAGCAGGTACACCTTCCACTACCCCAGGCTGCTCCAAATCCCTCCCAGCCTGGCCTTGGGCACTTCCAGGGATCCAGGGACATCTCTTCTCAGTATTTCTGGTGCAATTCTGTGGGTGAGGTCCAGGCTGAAGGAGAGGCAGCCCTGGCTGGACAGAGTTCCCAGGAGCTGGGTAATGAGGCAGCTGCCTGTGTGCTCCTCAAGCATTGCTGTATTTTGTATTCCCCCCCCAACTCATGCTCTGTATTTTTGGAAATTGGGTGTATTAGACACATTTTTTCTATATCAGCCCCCAATTCCCACTGTGATGCACCTGCTGGGTAACCTTCACATATCCTGGGATTTCTGCCTCTGCTCCACTTCAGAAAAGGCAGTTTATGATATTGACTTTCTTCATAGAACACTTCTGAGTTCTGGAGCTGCAAAGCCCTGTGTGAGCCAAGGAAAATTGCAGTTTATGGATTTTCTAACATTTCCCCAAGACAGTAATGTTATTTTAAAGGAAAGGGGTATCTTTTCCTTGTCAGGCCCTGCTGAGTGCTCTGTTTCTGAGTTACAAGAAATGAAGTTGTGGAAGAGCCTTTATATAATATATCTCACATGAGCCTACAAAACAGCTGTCCTCAGCCTGCATTAACTTTAGCATAAATTGGTATTTGTGGTTAATATTACATTTACCACATGTTGCTGACCTCCTGAGTTCTTCACTTCTTCTCTTCATGAGTTCAAGGAGTTGCACTACTTAAAAGCACTGAGCCCATGGCTCTCTCCCCATCAGGCTGCTGTGCTTACAGACCCTCTGTTCCTGCCTTGTCTGAATTTTGGGGTGAAGCAGGATTAAAATGCTGAGATAAATACAGAAATCTTCATTTATACACCTGTTGCAAATGTGCTGACACGGAGAGGTGCCATGTGAGCTGCATTCACCTGACACTGGAGATCAGGGGAGTGCACTCAAAATAGGACTTGGAGCTGCTGGAGCCAGTCCAGAGGAGATGCTCCAGGGCTGGAGCCCCTCTGCTCTGGAGCCAGGCTGGGAGAGCTGGGGCTGCTCACCTGGAGAGGAGAAGGCTCCAGGGAGAGCTCAGAGCCCCTGCCAGGGCCTAAAGGGGCTCCAGGAGAGCTGGAGAGGGAGTGGGGACAAGGGATGGAGGGACAGGACACAGGGAAATGCTTCCACTGCCAGAGGGCAGGGATGGATGGGATATTGGGCAGGAATTGTTCCCTGTTGGGGTGGGCAGGCCCTGGCACAGGGTGCCCAGAGCAGCTGTGGCTGCCCCTGGATCCCTGGCAGTGTCCAAGGCCAGGCCGGATGGGGCTTGGAGCAGCCTGGGAGAGTGGAAGGTGTCCCTGCCATGGCAGGGGGTGGAATGAGAAGAGCTTTATGATCCCTTCCAACTCAAGCCTTTCTTTGATTCTCTGTGTGCTTCTGAAGAAGTCACTTTTCCTGCACTTTCCCAATTCCTTCAGCTTGGGAAACCTTCAGAATATGAGAATATGAGTCTCCAAACCCATGGAAGGTTTATTGTCCCCCTGGTGCACTTCTGGCTGGGATCTCACAGGAGTTGTGCTGTCCATAACAGGGCCAAGAGGTGACAGCTGGAGTCAGGTGTTACTTGTGTAGAATCAGGGTGCCTAGAAAAGAGCAATCTCTTCATTAAGATAGAAGACTCTCTGTGAATTTGACAGGTGCACAAGAAGACAGCAGCTGTAGTTGATACCCATCATTTTAGGCTTTTGCTGTTGGAATTTTCTTAATAGAAATGCAAGCTTATAGATGCTTTAGAAAGGCACAGGGTTAGAGCCCGTCCTATGAAGTCCCTGGAATAATCTTAGTTCTTAGGTCAGAGGGTTTCTGAGATCTGTAGTATTTTCAGCATTTGATGCCAGATAGGGAAGGTTCCGTGGCTTGTGAAGGTAATAAAGGCTTTTTAATGAGACCTCAATATATCACTGTTAAATCTGGGACATGAGTGAGGAGAAAGCTATTTTTAAATGCAATTATGAATGTGTGCAGAGATTAGTGCATTGTAAGGGTTTAAAGAAAGATTTTTATGTCCTTACTGTTTGTTTTTCATTCTTTGTACATCACTTGGCCAGTGCTGCCTCAGGTCTTGAGTGGGGCTTCTGCAAGAATAGGTACCAAAAATAGAATACAAGGGGCTTCTTTTTTAATTATTGTTGGTTCATTGGTTGGTTTTTAATTCACAGAACATCAGGCCTGTTTCTGATGCAGACTAAGACTAACCTCCAGGAGTCGTGGAAAATTCTGCATAAAAAGGGAATGTGGTAAATCCATTTGCTTGGCCCTGTAAGCTGTAGTGATTTCCAAATAGTGGTTTACTGAAATGATCTAATTTTAGCTTCTGAGATATGTAGATATAATACCTTTAAACATGTTAAAATTGATATTTTGGACTTTTTTCTCTGTGTCTCTTAGTGCTTTGTATGTGTGTGAACCAACACCGGAATTTTACAGCTGAGGATGTGGTTGGGAGCTCTGAAGTCCCTGACAGAATTTTGTCAGGCTGATTCTGTTCTCAGATGGGTTCCACTTCATGGAAAAAATTTCTTGGGGAAAAATGTGCTTTTGAACTCTGACTTCCCAGCTGTAAGTTCCTTTTAAAAGTCCAAAGTTTTAAGCTCTGAAGTGCAATGGGAAGTTTTAGGAGATATGAAGCTGAAATTGTGGGGCTTTTCTGCTATTTTTTAAAGGGCTTGAATAAGTGGGTAGAAATGGACTTCATAATCATGGAATCTCATGAGCTGGAAGGGACCCACATGTCATTGAGTCCAGCTCCTGGCCCTGCACAGGAGGGCCAAGGATCCCAACAATCCCACCCTGTGCTCAGGGCATTGTCCAAATTCTCCATGAGCTCTGACATTATCAGGGCCTGACTTAGATGGTTCTCCATCTAAATGCTCCAGCATTTGGCTTCTGGCTCCAAGTCTGAGGGATCACTGCCTCAATGCTATAGAAAATGTTACCTGTAGGTTTGGAGGTCGGTTTTGTGCTGCTGAAGGCCCTCAAGGTCTTGACTTGCCTGGCTTAGTGAGTCAGAGCTGTGTTAATCCTACAGGAGCTGCAGTGTGTCTTCTGTGCCCAGCACTGGGCAGCATTGCCATGGAATTGCTGCAGCTCACGCTGGGGAATAGGGATAGCAGAGGGAAGGGTGGAATGGAAGTGGGTGTCCAGGAAGTGTGGACAGCACAGGCACTGATCTGATCCAAGTGTTTTGGGACAGGCCTGCACACCAGGCATCCCTCAGGTGCAATAATATTTTGGTCAAAGCAGTTCTGGTCTGGCATTGCACCAATAACCTGTGTTTTCTTTTCAATCCACATAACTTGCTTTTCCTTGTTATTGCTGCATGAATCTCGCATTATTTTCCCTCGTTAAGCTTTTGGCAAGAGTTTCTGTTGCTGTGTGAGGTTCTTTCTCTGCCTCTTGGTTAGAGGGGCCTTTTCATTTCACAGGCTGGCTCCCAGCACGGAGCTTGTCCCCGAGAATCTTCAGAAATTGGGGCAATCACTTAATTGGCACATTGGCTTCCATTTGGCTTTGCCAATTAAATAAGTTCAATTAATCCAGAATGGATGCTGTATTTTTGGCAGGAAGTATTAATTCATAGTAATCATTTAGTTTTCATGGGCAAGAGCAGCAGTAGTTTCTGGTTACATTTAAAGCCTTACCAGTGTGTGCACTCTGGCACTTCAGTGGTGATCCAGGAGATCCAAATTATCTTCTGTAAATATCTGTTTGAAAGTCTGTTTCTATACGGCAAAATGAAGGAATGATTTAGAATTTCTAAGGCTGGATCAGCAGCTTGTTGTGCACCATCATCACCAATTTTAATGCACCCTGTTTGTCATTTCTTTCCTAATTCTGGCTCAGCCAGGCTGCTGTTGCTGGTGGTGCTGTTCCCATGGTGCTGGGGATGCTGCTGTTGCTACTCTGGGTTATTCCCTACCCTGAGCTTTGGAGTCAGGATTACACTGTCATGACCCTCCACCTCTTTCCCTCCCACCCTGTTCTGAAGCTGATCTCTTTCTATGCCTGTTTTGTTGTCAGATTACAGGAAATGCCACAGTTATTCAAAATGTACTTATTTGGGAGATAAAACTTATAATTTATTTACTGTCAATCACTTTTCCCAAGTTCTGGCTGCTTAAAAATAAGGCAGAACATTAAGGAAGGGAAAAAAGTCTCTTATTTATAAGTGGTTCATTTTAACTGGCTTTTTTTTTTTTTTTAAATCAGTGTCCGTGTCTTCTTAGTTACCATAATGCAGGAAAAGATGGAACAGTTTTTGAAGGGTATCAACAGTCTGCTCATCCATCCCCTTCCATTCCCCACCCCAATTTAAGCCCAAGAGACAAGCAAATCATGTCAGAGTTTGTCTTTCTGAAGGTTGTGGGCATTAATGTTTGGGGGTTTTTGCCATGATTCAGCCTTCTTAATTATAAAATGATGAATTATTCCCTGAAGATGTTGGTAATCATTAGCCTGACTTTTTTATTAAAGTCATTCCCTACATTTCTGCCTTGCTGCATAGTATTGGTCACTGCCGTATTGGTGTAAGGCTGCACGTTGTTTTTGGGATTTGATCAAATACCATGGTTGCCAGGGCACAGATTATTCATGGAATCATGGAATGCTTTGGCTTGGAAGGAACCTTAGAGTAGATCCAGTCCCACCCCTGCCATGGCAGGGACACCTTCCACTATCTCAGGTCACTCCGAGCCCCATCCAACCTGGCCTTGGGCACTCCCAGGGATCCAGGGGCAGCCACAGCTGCTCTGGGCACCCTGTGCCAGGGCCTGCCCACCCCAACAGGGAACAATTTGTGCCCAATATCCCTTCCATCCCTGCCCTCTGGCAGTGGAAGCCATTCCCTGTGTCCTGTCCCTCCATCCCTTGTCCCCAGTCCCTCTCCAGCTCTCCTGGAGCCCCTTTAGGCCCTGGCAGGGGCTCTGAGCTCTCCCTGGAGCCTTCTCCTCTCCAGGTGAGCAGCCCCAGCTCTCCCAGCCTGGCTCCAGAGCAGAGGGGCTCCAGCCCTGGAGCATCTCCGTGGTCGTTATTCACCTTCCCAGGTCTTGCAGCATCAAGTGTCCTGTTCTGACCTCCAGGTCATTTCTGGAGAGCAGTGTCCCCTCCCGTGTCACCTTTGCTGGAGGGCAGCAGGAGTAAGGAGACCTGCCCCGTTTGTGGAGCCTGGTGTGTGATCCCAGGCCGAGCTTTCCTCTCCCCTTGGGCTGAGTTAATGACTCTCTGTTGTGCTGGTCAGAAGTTTATGGACACTGGATGGTGTAAAGTGCATGCTAGAGGCAGACACATTCCTCACATTGCTGTGCTGTCACAGGGCTTTGGGCAGGGAGTGCACTGGATCCCAGTTTTGTGCTCATGCCATTGGACACAGCTCTTCTCTATTAACAAAAGCTGAGCCCAGGTTGGCTTAACACACAGAAATATAAATTCCTGTTAATTGTCCTGACTCAGATGCTGGGGTTGAATGTCAGGCTGCTGTTTTTTCCACCTTCCCCATCTTGCTGCTGCTGCACTGGGACAACTCCTGAGTTGCTAATCCGATTTATACCTATAACATAACATCACACTGTTATTTGCATAATCACTGGCTGTGGCCAGGGGACTTACCAGAGTGGGATTTGCTTGTTTGAGCCTGAATCTATCTCTGTTGTGTTTTATGTGATGAGAAATTGCTTTCTACAATAACAACCCAAAGCTCCAATTGTCCTTTTATATCCAAGCAATAATTAGGATCCCCTCCTCCCTCTGTGCATCAAACAGTAGCTGGGATCTTTGGGGTCTTTTTTTTACCAAGAAGAAACTGGAATCAGAAGTATTGTTCTTGTTGGATGTTTTGTTTTCTGTGGCTTTTCTCTGTAATTTATTTTGTAGGCTGTACAGAAGCAGGACTCTAACCCTGTCTGCCTTTCCCATGCATATTGTATGTGGGATTTTTGTTCTTAAAGAAAGTACATTCCTGAGCCACTCTGCCATTGTGTGAGGCTGTGTACTGTACCCTGCAGCTCCTGGGCCCAGGGCTTTGGGAATGGTAATCAGGCTTCACTATGGGAGTGTCAGATCCAAACTTAGGGCTGTCAGTGAGTTATCATGCTAATGCTGCCCTCAGTAGTTGACCATTCACTTGTGCTTGGTTGCATCCCTTTTAGCCCTAAGACTGTGGATTCTGTGAAGGAACCACAAGTGTGAGACTGTTTTGCTGAATATCCCCAGCACCCCTTGGGTGCACTGGATTCACTTGCAGAGAATCAGTGAAAATCTGTATGTCTCTTTCAGGCTCACTTGGGAAATGTTGCCATGGCACAAACTCATGCTGCTGTGCAAAGGTGAATTTTGGTCATAGTGACAGTGGCAGTGCCTAAGGAGGTGCTCAGAGCTGCCAAGCTGCCTGTTCCATGTCTTGGATTCCACTTCAGTGGTTTTTTACATGGGAGCTGGAGAAGGTTTCACCTATATATCTGTGAGCTGCAGATCTTCATTTGAAAAAGCACTAGACAAATAGTTAAGAATTTGTTCTTTGTTCATTCCAAGCTGATCCTTTAAACTATGGTAAATGGATGCCCTGCACTAACTCCTCTGTGGTGCTAAGTCTCTGGAATGAGAGGTTTCTCTGAATTTGCCGGCTCATGGCAATGCTTTAAAGTGTTGGGGTTTTTTGTTTTGCTTTTTCTTATTCCCAGCCCACCCCCCACCC
>VZRH01005616.1:0-22958 GCA_013397555.1 Urocynchramus pylzowi | reverse complement strand
TGGAGATGCTGGGAGTAGAAAAAACACATTCTGTGTGGTCCTTTAAAAAAAGAGAAGAATTCCCTTTTATACATGCCATGAACTAAGTACTGATTGGAGCAGTTCAGAATTGAGAACCTGAAAAACGGAATTAGAAGTTCGAAACTCACAAAATGATTCACGCTCAAATGTCTTTATTGAATGCAGATTTCTTAGACATGGGATTAAGAATGTGCATTGCCAATGTTCAAAGTTTCCTTACTGTAAGCACTTGTCATTTTTTCACTCTTTTTCTCTATCCCATTATCTCAGTTGCCATGAGATTTTAAAGGCATCTCTGGCTGGGTGTGTTTCTGCACATTCCACAATCCCCAAACTGAGAGCTAGATTAAAAGGTCAGTACTAAGTACTACCTCTAATTACTTAGGCCATCCTGGCCTTGAGCTCTGCACCTAAAGCCCCCCTCCAGCCAGAAGGGCTATTTGCACTAAGGAAGGAGCTAAGTGATGACTTCAATTAAAAAAAAAAAAAAAAATTATAAAATTTAAAAGGTTCCAGTGTTTCTCACTCTGGAGAACATCCTTGTGCTAGGTGTTATTGAGTGTGTCGGTGCTGCGCTCTGCTGATGAGAGCATGAACAGCACAGGATTAATCCTTAAAATCACAGAATCACAGCATGGTTTGTGTTGGAAGGGATCTTAAAGCCCATCAGGTTCCTTCCCCTGCCATGGACAAGGACACCTTCCACTATCCCAGGTTGCTCCAAGCCCTGTCCAGCCTGGCCTGGAGCACTTCCAGGGATGGGGAGACCACAACTTCCCATGTCAATTAAGAAATGCAGAATTGGAGGGGCATATTTAATGTTATTTTTAACTTCTTTGGTAAAGCTGCTTGTCGTGGTTTGACAAGCACATATTTTTGTTTAAGATGGCATTGTCAGACATGGGTACCTAAACTGGGTGTTGCTTCTTTATTGTAAATGTGTACAAATATCTTAAGCAGCACTGAAAAATGTAGCTGCAATGTGCTAACGTGACAGAGCCATACTGTGGGGAAATGCTTAAGAAATCAATTCAGTTCCACTAAATGAATCCATGGAAAGTGGAAACATGAAGAACTTGGCAAATATTTGCATTGCCATCATATTGCCCCTGTACCTCTGACATTTTGGGGTGAATGTTGTCTCTTCATCCATTCCCATATATTTCTGCCATTCAAAACAGTGACCCAGTTGTAGCTTGCTGTGCTCAGTACATCTTAATCCTTTTAGGGATAAATGCTGTGGAATTGGGACCTTTCCTTCGGAATTAGTTGGAGCAGCTTGAACATGGTGACCCTCAGTTTAGTGGAGTGTTTTCCCTTTCCTTCTTTGATTTATTTCTTGTGGAGAATCAGGGTAGTTGTCACAACATCTGAAGGAGGAACAGAGAGAACTTTGTCTCCCTAGAGTGTGTTAAAGGCTGTGTGGTCAAAGCTGAGACAACCAAAGTTTTTCCTTCATTGTGCTCCAAGTGACTTCCTGGGCAGTAATTCCTGAGAGCAGGTGTTGAGGGAGCCATCACCTTCCACCTCACAGGGAGAAAGGAGTTTTGTGGGACATTTTATTTTTAATGCTGCAGAGCAAACTCTCTGATGGAGTAGATGCTGAGCCAGTTCTGTGTAGTGAGCTGGTACCCAAAATTTGGGGTAGCTATTGATGTCCTTGTACATGAGCACCCACTTCAGCCCTCTTCATTTGTCCTTGTGCCAAGTGAAAAAATTACTGCTCCCTACAGAGTAATGACTTCTCCTGAAACAACATTTCTGCTTCCTGCTGTTCTCCAGCAAAGAAGTAAAACTGAAACAAAAGCTTTAGGGTTTTTGAGAACTCTAAAGGGGGTTTAGGTTTTTTTCCTCTCTTTTTCCTTCCAAGAAGATCGAGGGGAAATGAAGATGATGTAAAGGAAAGACTGTCATGGAAACCAAGCAGCATTTGGAATCAGCTCTGCTGTTTTTAGAAACAAGGCCATGTGCTGACAGAATCCAGAGCAATCTGGTCCCTCCAAACTGGTTTTGTTGAGAGACTGACAGTGGAAAATGAATAAATATTAGTGCCTGTCTAATAGTTATTCTTGCTTTGTGATAACCTTGGATTAAATTCCTGCCTTCAGAAATCTCACCTGGCTTCAGCCACCTGCCAAGGTGTATCTGTGGTGCCTCCTCAGGGGTCTTTCTGTCGTGCTGTGGAAAACCAACCATGGGATTACTTGTGGGATTCCAGGGTTTCTTGTGCATCCCAGAGTAAGTCAGAAGCAGCAGGAGGAGGGCTGTGGGTTCTGCATTGGTTCAATATTCGCCCCTGTCAAGGATACCACGGTGGAAACTTCATCACGTTGTGTTCACTGGACTGTTGTGTTGAGTTTTACACATATTTCAGATTGTGTTATGTCTCTGCATGTGAGGGAGACAGGTTGACATGTTTTCTGATAAATGCAAGGAAGCTTTTTAGGAGAAAATCCTTTCATATTATGCTGTGGAATCGTTAGATATAAATTATTTATGACTAAGGTTTTGTGTGCTAGAGAGCATAAAGCTGAAGTTTTCTAAATCATGTCTATAAATAAAAAGACTAGAAATTTCAAATGCTTAAAGCTAAACAGCCTGATTTTTGAGAGCTCTCAGATTCTGCTCTCGGATTCCCAAGGAGATTAGGAGCAACACTTGAATATGCCCAGGGAAGGGAAGAGACCTGGGGAAGGGGCTGGAGTCCCAGGAGCAGCTGAGAGAGCTGGAAAGGGCTCAGCCTGGAGAAAAGGAGGCTCAGGGGGGCCCTTGTGGCTCTCCACATCTCCTGACAGGAGGGGACAGCCAGGGGTCGGGCTGTGCTCCCAGGGAACAGGGACAGGAGGAGAGGGAACGGCCTCAAGTTGCTCTAGGGGAGGTTTAGATTGGATATCAGGGAAAATTTCTTCCTGGAAAGGGCTGTCCAGCCCTGACACGGCTGCCCAGGGCAGGGCTGGAGTCACTGTCCCTGGAAGTGTCAGAAAACGTGTGGGTGTGGAGCCTTAGGACATGGTTTAGTGGTGAGCACAGTGGTGGCAGCGAGTGTTGGTCTTGATCTTAAAGGCCTTTCCCACCCTTAACAATTCTGTGATGCTGTGATCCATGGGAGGGTTGGACATGCAGACAGGCGTTCTTCCTCCTCCCTAGAGGAAGGGTTTAGTGAGATCTCCCTGCCTGGCAATCCCTGCAGGTATCTATGACAAAATACTGACTTTCTGCAATATTGTCTCAACTACTGCTGATACAAGTCAAGCTTTTGGAAGGAGAATTTCTTGGTTTAGGGCAAGCTGGTGGAGTGGTGTCTCTCCAAAGCCTTCCCTGCAAAGGTAAGCAACCGAGATTCCTGTTAAATCAATTCTCTGAGTTCTGCCTTGAGCTCTAATTTGTTTACCAAGTTTTGGACCGGAGCAGATTGATACAGCAGTGACATTCAGCTGTGAAATGGGACTAAACAATTTGCATAAACAGATTTGCTCTGCAATTACCAGGTTTCCACAGCACAGCGATGCATAGAAAATAGGGAAGTGAGAAGCCACTGATGATGCCAGGTAGCTAATTTTCAGATGTAAATAATCCAACTGTTTCAAAATTATTTTAAGAATTAAATTACTGTGACACAAAACACAAAAGATGACAAATTTCATTTGGAGAGTCTTGTTTGTGTTTTGAGGGGAGAGTGACCTGCATGCTACATGCCAAGTTTTGCATCAAAATAGGTGCAAAATAGTGTATAAAACTTATTTTAGGTAGTAAGTAACTGTGTATCTTTGGTTTGAATGGAAAGGAGTTTTGGTTACTTAGGAGTAATGCAGTTTCTAAAATTGCAGTATGTTTCTCTTTTGGTATCTGTCTTTTCACCAAGGTTTTTTCTCATGTTGGTACCTCTTAATAAGAATCTGAGCTTGCACAAGTTCTGTGCCCTTACCTTTCTGTGCTTTCGCCTCGACTGTGAGCCTTTGAGAGATCGTTGTTCTGCAGCAGTCCATGGAGCTCAGATGTAATTGGAAAAGCCCCTGGAGTTAATTACTGCCTTGCATCTCATTTTGGTCCAGTTAACTGGATGCAGAAAGCGGGAGACGCAGAAATCCAGCTCAATTTGGACTTAACTGCACTGGGAAGGAGAGGGTAATACAACTTTTCCAAGAGAGGTGCTGGCATTTTGGGCTCCTGGAGGTGTGAGTTTTGCCTACGCCGCTTTGAGTCAGATCCATGGAGGTCTCTGCCCACTGCTGTGAACTGGCTTGAAGCCCACATTTTCTGTCAGATTGTTTATCCATTTTTGTATCCCACCAGCTCCTACTGCTGATGGAGAAGAAAAATTACTTTTCTTCCTACAGAAATTCTGTTCCTTAGGAAATTAAGCAAGCACATCCAGCTTGGCCTAAAAGCAGCTTATTGGAATGGCACATTTATTCTTGTGATTAGTTATTTTCTTATGTAAAAGACCTGTAAGGTTTATTAAATTGGTGATCCTCTTAATGCTAAAATTGACAATGAGACTCTCAAGTGTCCTATTACATCCTGAAGTGATTGTGTGCTCAGTAAGTCAGTCAGCCTGGAGTAGGTTTATTTAGGTGTATAAATATTGTTCCTGTTTCCTTTGGTGAGTGGCTGTGCCTGTTGTGCAGAACTGTGGGACAGGGGGGTCACAGCACCACAGGCTGTGGCCAGGGCTGTGGAAGGTGCAGCTGGGGAGAGAGAGACCTGAATTCAGATTTATTCAGTGGTGCTCAAAGGGTGGAGCTCACTCAGAGTGGATTTTCCAAGGGCAGTGCTGGAAGCACCAGGAGCTGGATGGGTGCAGCTGCTGGTGGGTGACTGAGCTGTTGGGGCTCATCTCCTCAGAGCTAGGCTCAGCCTGGAGCCCTGTGTCCAGGGGAGTGGGTGCTCCTGCAGCCTGTTTGGCTTTGTCCAAAGGAGGCACCAGGATGATCAGAGGGATGGAGCAGCTCTGCTATGAGGAGAGGCTGAAAGAATTGGGATTGTTCAGCCTGGAGAAGAGAAACTTCAGGGTGACCTCACTGTGGCCTTCCAGAGCCTGAAGGGGCTGAGAAGGAAAATGGAGAAAGACTTGTGGACAAGGACCTGGAGCGACAGGACAGGGGGAATGGATTCACACTGACAGAGAGTAGTTAGATGGGATGTTAGGAAGAAGTTCTTCCCTGTGAGGGTGGGGAGGCCCTGGCATAAGGGTGCCCAGAGAAGCTGTGGCTGCCCCATCCCTGGCAGTGTCCAAGGCCAGGCTGGATGGGACTTGGAGCAACCTGGGATAGTGGAAGGTGTCCCTGCCCAGGGGAGGGGGTGGGACTGGATGATCTGTAAGGTTCCTTCCACCCCGAACCATTCCAGGACTCTCCTCCTGTTGTCTAAAGCAGGGGAATGGACCCCAAGTACCAGAGTGTTCCTGGTGACTGTAGCAGGATCCTCACATGGATAATGTGGTTGCAGCCTCACCCCTGTGCCTGTCTGGGGTTCAGTGGGATGAATTTTTATCTGGCACTGGTCTGGTTGATGAAAACAAGCAGGAGAATGGCACTGACTGACTCACTGCAGCTCTCGGTGATGTGGTGAAGCTCAGGTACGGCTCAGGTAACCTCTGTCAGGTTACCTGTGTCAGCTCAAATGGAAGCTTCAGGGAGGGGTGACAAAGATTGCCCTGTAGTTCATCCCACACATGAACTGCTAGCTTGTGTTGTGGTGGTCCAACTATTAAGTTTTGGGGGTGGAGACCACATTTCCATATTTCTCCATATTTCCATATTTCTCCATATTTCACGCTGCAGAATGCAGCTGTGTTCTGTTATCAGTCACAACTTTGGGACAGATCCAACTCTGTTCAGAGATCTGCTGGACCAGCAGATTGGGACTGATGCAACATCAGGGCAATCATCTGTTTGCTCCTGTCATTAGAAAAAGGATTTGATGGAATACTTTTTGGTTCCAGGCCTGTAAGAGAAGTAACACTGAAATGCCTTTCTTCCTCTTGGTTCAGCATTCCCTCTTTGGGACATTGTTCATGTTTTTAGTGCATTGTATAAAGCAGAAAAAGCTCACTCAGCTGGTGTCACCCACATCACTGATGGGCAATCTCTGGCCAGCATCAGTTGTTTTTCTCCTCCTTCTCTGTGAAGTCTGTGCTGGTCTTGCTGTTTGATCACCGCTCTCTCCATGAAAGCCTCACTGAACCACCTCATTCCTCTGGATCACAGTGGGAGAAACCCATGGAGCTGAGTGTTTGTGTCTCTTGTGATGGAGAATTCAACCCCAGCAGAGCTCATGGCTTAGGCAAAGGTAGCTGGAGGAAGGAGGGGATGGGAAAGTATGACAGAACAGAAAGGAGGAAGTTTGGAGTTCTGGCCTCACTGAAGTAAATGAATTTTAGTAATTAAGGAATTTTAATATCCTCAAGCACTTAAACCAATAGCTTCAAACATCTATTTTAGAAGTTCACCTCCCACATATAAGCAGCTCTGTCATTAACTTGTTTTCCACTGTGTGAGCAATCCAGCTTTTTGCAGTGCCTCTGCCTGAGTCTAAACGTACAGATGTCTGGAAAATCAGGTGCTTAATGAGGAGTCCAACTACGGAGTTTGGGAATATCTATTTCATTCCCACCTCTGAAAATCTCCGCTTTAGAAAGCAGAAGTAGCCATGAATTAAATACTGGATTTCACAGTTACTCCAAGGGCTAGCAAGGCTTGGGGCAGGAAGAGATTGTCACCTCCCTGGTCCCCGTCCCAGGGGTCAGCTTTCCTGGTGAAAAGGCAGAATTCAACTTAAGCACATCTGAGGTTTGTAGCCCCATGCAGAGCAGAGGGGCTCCTGTCAGCAGGCAGAGCCCAGAGCTTGCAGCCACGTTTAACTTCCTTGCTTTTCCTGTCTCTTCCCTGCAGGCCCGAGGTGCCGACATTCCGGACATCCCGGGGGAGCTGCCGCTCCGCTCCTGTGGCAGCACGGCCAGCATGAAAGTCAAGAATGTGAAAAAGTAAGAGCAGACTTCTGTGATTTTCCTGTCTTTCCTGGGCTTCCAGTTTTGCTGAGTTTTGGTTGTTGTGCTGCAGTGCAGGGCATTCAGCAACAATTTGTGATGGTGTATCTTCAGCAGAGCAACCAAAATCCACGTGGAACTGAGGCGGTTTGAGCTAATGGAGCCTAAAACTGGGCATGAGAGGTTTTGCTGGCTCACTCTCCTCTTTCTGGCCATAGAAACAAAGCTAGGTAGGGTTTGAACCTCACTGTTGCAGTGTTTTTAATTTTCTTTAGCAATTATTCCTGAAAGTGATTAATTTAAAAAAAACCCAAATAACACAATAGAACATATTATAATAGAACAATTATTTTAATAGAAGAAAAAGAAGCCCAGGCAATGTGTAAATGAGATAATTTTCCCTGTCTCCTTATGCTCTGGAAAGCTAAACCAGGACAAGTGGGTGGCCTATATGTATTTTTTATCTGTTTTTTTTTTTTCTTTTTTCTTTTTGCATTCTGCCCTCTGTAACTTCATTTAAATGGATTTTACACAGTTTTCCCTTCTAAGAGATATTTTTCCTTCCCTGATCTCCCAGTTTGTTTTTTTTTTCCCTGTGGGCTCATGCTGTATTTCTGTCTCTGCCTGTCTCCCAGAGACTGTAAACCAAGTCTTTATGTGTGCAGCAACAGGGATCAGAAATAATCAATATTACTTTTGCTAAAAATGCTGACTTGAGGAGCAGAACTCCCCGAGATTGATGGATCTGAGCCTTCAGCTCACCCCTCTAGTGAGAGGGAAATGGCTCTTTGTTCCAGTGCTGAGCAGCCAGATGCTGCATCTCACTTCCCACTTGTATTCCCGTGGGAAGAGGGAGCTAGATAATGACAATCTCATTGGCTCACCACCAGGAATATCTATAGGACTCTATAATAGCTTCAGCAGAAGCAGGAGCATGTTGCAGAGCCAGAGGAGCTCCCCGGCAGCCACCAGTGTGGCTGGAGACACTTGGGAATAATTATGCCTGACTTTTGATTTTGCAAAAGGAAAGGATAAATAGAGTTTGTTCTGCACCCTCAGATACATCCCCCCGGGACTGATGGGCTGTGATGCCTTTCACAGGTAAAGTTCTGCTTTCCTCATGTCTCGTGTAAGGCTGTGGATGTGCATTTGTGAGGTGCAGCTGCTTGTCCCTGCTCTGTGTCCATCCTGCGGGGTGTGGTGCTGCTGGAATGTCACACACAGCTCTGTAGGGATGCAATGGGATGTGGTGCTGCTGGAATGTCACACACAGCTCTGTAGGGATGCAATGGGATGTGGTGCTGCTGGAATGTCACCTAGCTCTGTAGGGATGCAGTGGAAAAGCCACTTGGCATTTCAGCTTTCCTTTCTCACTTGGTTCCCTTCCCCACCATTTTGGTGCATCACATCAACAAATCCTTGTGTTCCCTTGGCTTTAGGATGAGAAAGTTGTTGTTTTGTATCAGTACCTGTTGTTTATCTGTGTTGAGTGGTCTGCATCCCTCTCATGGTGTGCTCTTGGTGTGCTCCAGGTTATCCTTTACAAAGGGGCACTTCCCGAAGATGGCTGAGTGTGCACATTTCCACTATGAAAACGTGGACTTTGGCAACATACAGGTGAGTCTTGGATTTCTCTTACACATAAAGCACCTTGTGCTTCCTGCTAGCTGACCCGGTGGGGAGGCGTAGAGGGACCTCCACTGAGGTTTATTTAGTTTGTTGCTAAATGTGTAGTGGTAAGAAGTTAAAGCTGTAGAGACTATTTGGAACTGCTTCTGTGTGCTGGGGCAGAATCTGAACTCACTCATGTGGAGCTCTCCTTTGAGCTTGGAGATGATTTTATTTCCACTGGATTTGGCTGATGTCACTGTTTTAAAACTATCAAACATTCAGTCTTGAGTCATCTGTAATCACGGCGCGTGTATTTTTGGTTCGAGTGTGTGTGTGATTAAAAAATTGTGTGAATGTATTTATGTAAATATAAATAAATCAAATTTACCCCTTCCCTTAGCTCTGCATTGTGCACTGCAGCAGCTGTGTCATCAAAATACCAGAAACTGCTCGTCAGCCCGAGCTGCATTTCTGAAAGTGTGCAGGCTTTGCTTCTCTGTGGTCCCTCCCTCAGGAATACAGGCAGAAGCATTTTCCAGGGAGGGCTGAGACCCAGGAGTTTCTCACAAACAGGACACATTTTGTTCTGCACTTAGAGGAGCAGGAATGCCTCCAGCATCTGCCAGCCTTGTAGCCAAAAGGAGGTTACAACCTTTTCATTTGTAAAACATTTCCTGTACTACCGAGTGAATTATTTACAGCCTTTCATGTTGCCATACTTGACACTTTTGCAAGCAGAATTATGCAGCTGGGTTTTTTTCTCTGTCTCTGTAAAATTCTGGCTGGCAAGGAGCTTGGGTCCTGTTCAGGGCTGGGATCTGCTGTTGCTCACACCTGGTGGCTCCAGGGGGATTGGTTCTGGGTGTGGGCTCTGCAGACCCAGGCAACAAAGTACTGGACATGAAATAGAGTGCAAGGAGCTCAGTTCCCATGGAGGCCCTGGAAAATGGGCAAGCAGGAGCAGAACTCACTCTGCTGGAAACTGTTTATTTTCATTTTCTGTGTGTAGGAACAGCGTGGCTGATCTATGTCCCTACTTTCTGTCTCCTGGTAATTTGCTGATTTGACACAACTAATTTTTCAGTAATTCTGGAGAGAAGTTTTATGTTGGAGAGGTCTGTGTCCACACAGGTGTGGTTTTTGCATCCTGTGGTCCTCTGAGTTCTCCCTCCCGTTATCCAGGGGTGTTCAGCACAATGTGCACCTGGAGAGGGAGCACAGGCTGTGCATGGCACATTGCATTGATGACCAATAATTAATTCTTTTGTGGGTTGAAGCATTTCCTGGGATGTTTTCAGGATGGCAGGGCAGACCTGCGGGGCTCATCTTTATCTTTTGCAAGAGGCAGAAGTAAAATCAGGTGATACAGCCTTTCCAGGTTTTTCTGAAGCACATTCTGCTGGGAAGCTCCCACAAGCAGGAGTGGTTTAGCTCTGCTTTTTGTGATGTCACTGCTACTCCTGCAGCTTCCCCTGTTCTTGCTCAGTGGTCCCCTGGCACAACCAGACCAGAGGCTGTAACCAGAGGAGGTATGCCTGAAGAACAGAAATTGTGGAAGGATGTAGCATGAGAAATAAAAATTGTGTTGGTTATCTCAGCCCTGAGCTGTTTTCTGTGTCTGTGGTGTGAAACCAGGAAGAAAACAGGGGCTGGTGGCAGCATGAGAAGAACTGTCATATAAAACTGAGACTCTGTGTGTGTTGAGGGGTCAGTTCTCTGTTTGCACCACATCTGCCTCTGAAAACCCCTACGTGTTTAGCTATTTATGTACCTAAAATTTGTGCCTAAATAAGGTGACTCAGGCCCTCTGTGCCTGTAATTGCTTCCTTTCCTAAGCAAGGTTTCTGATAAATCCCCACAGTGTCAGGACTTTTTTATATGCTGAAAAATCTCTTTGAGAACGAGAGCTTTGCTGCTGAAATGCAAGAAGATAAAGCATTGCAGCACTTCCTTAGAATACCGGTATTAATGGTAAAATAAAGGAAAGCTGTTAATACAACAGCAGTATTAGTTGGGAGATTTAAAAATAGGTTCACACAGGGCTCATGCATTTTAATCAAGTTGGAGGCTCCTTTGTGCTCCCAAGGTAGGGCAGAGAATAGCAGTGGGCTGGAGTGATGGGAAGTGACAGCTTGGCACCTAATAGAGAATTACTGAGTTGCATCTGAGGGGTGGTGGGTGTAAACTGCTTTCAAAATCTATTCACTGTTAGAAATTTGCATAGTAGAAATACAGCATTATCTGTCCGTGTCAGGAATTGTGTAATGCTGTCTATTAACAGCCTGGCCAAATTTCAGGTTGTTTTGTAATGTTTATGTCACTTCTCATGGTGCAGGAAGTATTAATAGCCTGACATTTCACCTGATGAGATAGTTTTAAATTAAATTGCTGAGAGGTATGAGAAGGGATTTGTTCTCTTCTAATCCTTGCACCGTGCTAGTGAGGCTGGGTGCATTTTGGGGGGCTTTTCCTCTTCAGAAATGTCCTTCCACACTGCTTCCAACAGCAATATCTTAGCCATACCTGTGGCTGGCCAGCCAGGCACATGTGGCATCCCAGAAAATTGCTGGTTGCCAGGCAAAGGCAGTGATGTCAAAGCTGTACCGACAGGTTAAGCCTCACAGATTGCATCAGTGCCCAAAATTCACTGGCATTTTGCTGAAATACCTTATGTTCATTACTGTATTTATTTTAAGGGCTGCATCATTAATTTTTAATTTCTAATGAAAAGCCAGGTTCTGCCTCATAGATGTGTTTTAGTCTGACATGGGATAAGTATTCAGAACTGTGGTTCAACTTCTTCATGGTCTCCCAAGGAAATGCAATGTTTCTTTTCGATTTACCTTTTTCCTAATTTAGCTTCTTCTCAATTTACATAAAATACAAGATATCTCCCTTTAACATTTTTGACCTGGTTCTCACTCATTGAACACATTGGTGGTAAGTCTACATAAAAATCTTTGTACAAATAGAAGGTCGTTTCCAAGTGGTTAAATTGCATTTGTGCAGAAGAGTCTGTAATTACAGCTGTGAAATGATAAAAATGCCCACTGTTCAGCATCAGCAAGTACAAGCTTTGTTTTATATCTGTTGGGTTTCTATCAGATTTATGAATAAATAACTGAAAAGAAGTCATCAAGACTCTGTGGGACCTATTGAGGCAATTTCAAATTCCCCAAGTTTAAAAATGTGAGGTAAAAAAATGGATATGGATATATCCCATATAAAAAGTGTGGATATGGATATATCCCATATCCTTCTGCTTGCATTAAGAACTGACTCTAGACTGAAACAAAGTTAAATTTCTTTTATAATTTAAGAAGATATTAATGTAAATCAATAACTATATGCTAAACAAAGTCTGTCAAGTCTCCAGAAGCATTGGACAATGCTCCCAGGGATGCACAGGGTGGGGTTGTTGGGATATTTGTGCAGGACCAGGAGCTGGACTGGATGGTCCCTGTAGCATCTCCCAACCCAGGATATTCTGTGATTCTATGAAATCTGGTTTTCCTTTACTTAGTGCTAAATGCCATTAATATAAACAGGAGAAACAGTGATTAGGAATTCCTTAAATATCTACTTCCTGTCAGGAATTAATACTCTGTTCTTCACTTGAAAGAATTAAGACATTATCTTCAGCTGAGTCGGTTTTGGTAATGGAATATGGAGAGCTGATCAGCTCCATGCTTCGCAGATAATATTCTTTGCTCCTTCAAAAGCCATTTGCTCAAGGCAAGTGCTGTAATGCACATTTATATCACTTCAGCATCTCGCATTTGACACAGAATTATCCCTTCAAACAGCACAGTCTCTGTGTTTGCCTTGCTGTTCTGATGTCTAAAAATAAATCCCTGTGGGAGCAGGACTGGGTTACAGATCCTCTCCTTATCAGTGCAGCCTTGGCTGGGCCATGGCAGGAATTGTGTTATCAGTGGTAAAGGAAGTATTTGAGGCAGAATCACTTCCGCCTGCGCAGGCATCAGCTGCCAGGAATTCCTGTCAGGAATTGTGTCCTGTGGGAATGCCTCTGCACTGCTGCAGCCCAGCTGATGGGCTGCCTCCAGCAGCAGCTGGGCTTTGCCCCTGGAATTGGGTGTTCCTGCCATGCCTTAGGAGTTAGAAACATTGCAAAGAGCAGCTCAGTCCTTCTGTGCCTGTTGTCAGCCAAGCCTGCTGAGGAGATCCTTTTCGAGGTCATCTGCTTTTGGTTTGCCTTTTTTTATTTTATATAATGATATTCCAGGGAAGGGGGAACATGGGGGGAATGTGTTTGTAAAGGAGTCTCTGTAAGTTTTTTCCTGAGATGGATCGCAGAGGAAGCAAAACTGGTAAAGCCTGGCCAGATGCCCTTGGCTGGGGTTAACTGGGATAGTTTGAGGTGCCACAGCTAAAAGGAGCCTTGTGGATGAGCTGGGAACAGCAGGGATGGGGATGCTCCCTGCTCCGTGTCTGCTGGAGGTGGGACAGCCTAGCTTGGATCTCTCCGTCAGGGATTTGATCCCACGCCTGCTCAGTGCCTGCAGTGCAGGAGGGTTTGTTTGTCCCCAGCTCTTCTGTGGCTACCATGCTGGCAGTGCATGGCAGTCAGGAGCAGCATGAGTAGCTCCAGGCTGCAGTATTATTTATCCCACTCATTTTGTGAAGTGTTTGAGAAGGAAAAGGTATTGATTTTTAAAGGCAAAACATAAACCAGCAGTTCCCCCTCCCAGTCCCTCTAAAATATGCAAGTTCTCAGTAAGAAGCATAAAAATTGGCCTGAATTTTGGTGTGTGTTGGGGCTTTGAAAGACAATTTTGCTCTGTTCTGCTTTGTCTTTATGAATATTTGTGTGAGATGTACACCCAGATTATGTGTGAAGAGGGGCCCCTTTTCAGTGCTTCATCTTTGGATGCTGTTAATCTCCTCCCAGAATTACCTGGCTGGATTCTGGTATGTTCCCCTTCTTTAAACTAAGGACTTCCCCTCCCATTCCCTGTCTTCTCCATGTGATTTCTTTCCTATTGCCTTCCAAAGTGGTGCTGGGGATGTTGCAAGGGCTGTTTTAAGGACGTGGGTATATAAAAACAACTGTTCTGAGTGTAGGTGGAAACTGCCTCTATTAACTTAATAATTCCAGCCACAACTCCCTGAAAATTGGCACAGCCTCCTGCCAAGATCAACAAATTTCAAAAATTTGGAGTCTCTGGGCCAAGGTTTCTGCTGCCAAAGGAGTTATGAAAATATTCGAGTAAGTTCACCTCAGTTTTTGGATTCTGCTGTTTCCTGGTCTTGCTTCTAGCTTGCCACAGGCTCCTCAGAAAAATTCTTCCCTGGAACAAGATCACACCTGTGAAATTCCAGGTTCCCTGGTTTTTTCCCCTGGTGAAACAGGAAGAAATCCAGCTTGTCTTCTGTCATGGAATGATAACTTCAGCTGTGGAGCTGTGGCTGATGGAGGCTGGTGTTCCTGTGTGGATTTAATGCTAAATCTTTCTGAAGGTGTCTTACACCCTTTGCTGCCTTTGACTGACTGTTCTGAAATCAGTACTTCATCTTTTTTTACAAAGGAAAACACAGTTGGATGGCATTGTTCAGCTCATGGAATGGCCTCTCACAGGGACTCTGTATTTCCCTGGATTTATTTATCTTGATCAGTGTCAGATTCCATCTATGTTCTTTATTTTAAAAAGATGCTCATGGAGCTGTACCCATGGAAGGGTGGGCTAGAATCCACAAAGAAATATTACAAGCAAATGAGATTTTTACCTGTTGGTTCAGTACAACAGGTATTTTTGGGGCTTTTTTACCTTCTCCTTTTTCTTTTGGATGTTTTTATGAGTTTATAGGGAATAATCCGTATCTCCTCAGGAGAACAGACCCATTTGGGACCAAGACCTCCTGCAGGAATCCAGCTTATTTTCCCTTCTCCAGCATTTACCACTGGAAATACAGCAAGCTTGTCTGTGGAATTGTAGGGGTTTTTTGTTCATTGTGGCTATTTGATGGCATGAGTAAATCTTCAAGTGGCTATAATAAGCCCAGCTGTTATTTTGACATTGACCTCCTGCTGTTTGCCAGCCCCATAAATCATCTTTACCAACGTGTTGCAGAAAAGTGTTAAAATTGGTTTAATTAGTAACTGGAACACAGTTGTGTTGGAAAATTTTTCTTTCCTGCAGTTTAACGACCTGGAAAAAACAGAAAGCTGTATTATACACATAATTAAAATATGTTATAAACTTGAAAAGATTCCGTGGGCTCCAGAAAAATAATGCCTGTTTTGATAGTGCTTGAAGGGAGATTAAATCCTGTCTGTTTCTGTCTGTAGCCAGCCATCCTGTTCCCAGGAATGGTGTTAAAATGCAGTGTAATACTGGGCTCAGGGATCTGCCAGCGTGCCAGGCTGGAGTGATTTAATAACTGCCTTGTAGATATGATCCCTGAGATTTACAGGAGCAGGGCTCTGTGTTTCCCCTCTTGTGGAGGTTTGTCAAGCCAGAGGATGTATGAGCTGTGAAACCAAACTTCTGTGGGAACATTCCTGTGCTGTGTTTAACCTGTAGGTGCCTACAGAAAGGGCAGTTTGTTCAGACCCTGCTCGGGGGCCAGAGTTTGGAGGGCTGATGACAGAATTGGCAGCTTGGGGGCAGCAAGTCAGAATGGGGGTGTTAAATATTCATTCATTAGCTCAGCCCTCCCTGGGGTGGGTGCCCTGCCCTGCCCTAGGAATGTGTTCATTCATTCCCTGCTGCAGGAGCACAGCTGGGATACCTGACACTGGGAGGGATGAATGGGATGTGGGGAGAAATTCCTCCCTGTGAGGGTGAGCAGGCCCTGGCACGGGGTACCCAGAGAAGCTGAGGCTGCCTCTGGATCCTTGGAAGTGTTGAAACCCAGGTTGGACAGGGTTTGGAGCAGCCTGGGACAGTGGAAGGTGTCCCTGCCATGGCAGGGCTGGGACTGGATGAGCTTTTGGGTTGGATGTCCCTTTCAAGCCAGACCATTCTGGGATTCTGTAATTCTGTGGCTAGAATATAACATGATACTGCAACATTTGTTGATTCTCTTGGCTTTGACATCTTTCTGCTCAAGGTTTGAGCACACCACATGTGCTCCATCTCTGTCTCCAGGTGTGCTCTGTGTCCTGAACCTTGTGACCATTTCCTCATGGTGCTTCCATGATCTGGTTTCCAGGTAATTTCCAGTCTTGGAACATCAGCACTGCTTCGCTCAGGACCACAGTGTTTCACTGTGTTGTGATGAGCTCAGGGTTGTTCTCTCAGTGTAAAACCAGGGAGGAGCTGTTGGAGTGCTCAGGGCTGTCCTGTCACTGGCCTGGCCTGTGCCCAGCTGTCCTGTGGGGAGGCAGAAGAACTTGGGCTCCTGGTGTTTGGATGCTGCATGTGGAAGTGTTTGCTGTCCTGTGCCAGGGCTCTGGATGTGCAGCTGCACAGGGCTCACAGAGGGTGTTTCTAGATCTGCTGAGACCACACTTTCATTTGTTTTACCTGCAAAAGAGAGATTTGGGCAGAAGATTTTCTGTGAACATAAACATTCCGAAGGGGCTGGATTGAGGCAAATTTTTCTTTTTCAAAGGAGGAACAGGCCCACAGTCCCCCCACACAGACTGTTGGATGTCTGGAAGGCATTTGGAGAAGTTTCTGGGCTTTGATGGGTTTGTGATTTTATCCCTTGCTGTGGGGTGTGAGCAGAAGGGGGAGGCTCCTGCTTGCTTGTCCTGCAGGCAAGGCACTGACCCTCAGCTCTCCTGAGCATCCAGAGCAGAGAGCTCTTTGGTCTTGACTCCGAATTCCAAAGCTATCAATTACTGGCTTGTCATTTCTGGCCATTTTCTCAGCAGAACCTGCAAACTCAGGCTGCTGCTCTCCTGGCAAGGAAGCATCAAAGGGAAAGGGAATGTTCCCATTACAAGTGGATGTGTGGCTGTGGGCTTTGAAAAGCACATACTTACATGGAGAAGCATGAGATTATCTCACTCCCTCTTCCAGACCCCCTTCCCTGAAGTTTAACTTCTTTTATCTCTTAAAACTAAGTGAACAAACTTTGATTCTACTCACTAATTCTTGCTTCTACCTGACCAGATGAGTAAAATAAATATTAATAAAAACTTACTCCGGGACATATTTTTAAAGTGCAAGACATTCCCTACCACCATCCTGAATTTTTTCCTTTCAAATAGTTCATTTCCCAGAAGGAGCTTTTATGAGAAGCTTGTTTAGATCTGCACAGAGATGTTTCAAGCTCCGTCAGATGTCTTTTGGAGGCTCAGGGCATGGTTTGGGAGTTGCAGTCAGAATTGACAACTCTGACTGCAGAGAGAGCTTTTGGCAACATCATACTCAGAATTATGTAAGTAATAATTTAAGGGGAAGATGGTTCCTTAATATACACCCACAAATCCGGTATTATATGAGCTGGAAATAAAAATACATAGTGCAATATATGTTATATATGTTCAGAATCCTTGAACAGGCCTTAAAATCCATTCTGTTCTACTGTAAAACTGATGAAACTTAAAAATATGGTTATAAAACAAACTGACTAGAAAAATACACTTCTTGGGAAGTGGCATTGCCTGGTCCTGCCACTTTATGTCTAGATTGCAACTGAAATTTTTGTGATTTACCTTGCAGCGGAGCTGTGTAATTCCTTTGTGTGGTGTTTAAGTGTGAATCTTATTTATTGCAAATATGACGTGTCAAAACATTCAGCCTTTAAAAGAACTGATTTTGGACCAGGTCCCCATTTACCAGCTTGAAGTAGTTCAAAAATCAAAACATCCTCTGTTATTTTTGCAGCTTGAGCCCAGGAATTCACTTTGCAATGTTGCTAAATTATTTAATAATTCTTTATCTGCTAAGTCCTGCAGTAATTGTAGGTGTAGCAGTGCTGGAATGGGCAGGGAACCCACTGGGAGCTGGAGCCTTGGGGCAGAAGGGATTTGCATGAAAGGAGGGGAATGTCATATCAGGACAGGGGTGCTGCCTTGCTGAGGTGAGGGGAGCTCAGGGTTATTGAGGCTTAATAAAATGTATGAGACTTGAGAAGCATCAGAGTGGTTCAGAGTCCCCTGGCTCAAGGTTTGATTTAGTGTTGTGCTTTGCCATTTGCTTTCAGATTAAATAAAAGCTGGGTTAGGTTTGGAAGCTCTTTGTGGAGGAGTGAGTTCTTAGGCTGGTGCACTTTGAATTATTGATGGGTTTCAGCAGGAACACTGAGCTCTGATGGGCACTTTGAATGCACCCTGGACAGCTGTGTTGGGCTTTATTTCCCCTGGTCCCTCATCCCTTTGAACTCTTTTAAGCCTCCCTGTATCCCTCAATTTCCAGCTGCGTTCCACTGAGTGGAGTTCAGAGACAGCAGAGGGTTCTCAGAGCCACAGGTCGATGCTGACCAGGGCACAGGCAGGGTTTGCTTTGGAGCCCTGCTTTCCTCATGGCGCTGACTTGAACTGCTCAGGCCTATCCAGTGTCACAAAGATGCAGAACTTTGGCCACTAATCAGTTCACTCAGGGAGTCTGGAAAATAATGTTCCAAATTTACCATTTATGATTTTAAGATAACCCAGGGGAGAGGGAAGACTTGGGTTTTTTAACAACAAAATATCCATGTGCTCTTCTAATTCTTTGTGATGCACCATATGGATGAATGGTTTATTTTCCTGTTACAAAAGCAATTAAGGTGTGGATGATGTGTTTTCTGTTAGGATTATGAGTGTCTGTGTTTTGTAAGTTGTGATGGTCAGAGTAAGGCTAAAACAGCCCCTGTAAAGCAAGCTGTGTCTGCAGCAGTAACACTGAGTTGAATTGCCTGCAGAATTAATAATTATCTGGATGGCAGCACCTTCCACAAAGGCCCGGTGCTGTGGGGTTTGCAGGCTCTGTGTGTGCTCCAGTGTTCCACAGCAGTTTGTTCACATTTAAATGTGCTTGGCCCCATGGCTGAAAGTGGTTTGAGCTGTGAGAAGGGCTGGAGCATTTTACATCCTTCACGTGCCCATTTAGACAAGTTATTGTATCAGTGTTTGCTATAGTGGAATGTTTATTTTACACAGAACCATTGGTAAATCATTATTTCATTATTTTCACTTGAAAACTACTATGCTATTAGTACAAATCTTAACTGAAATACCAATATTAGAATGCAAAATAAAGGCTTAAATGTCTAATTTGTCCACAGTATGGAGCAGCTTGGGAACTTGTTCTGGAAAAGTTTTGGTTTTCCACAGAACCACAGAAAATGCTGAGTTGAAAGGGACCCCCAGGGATCATCAGGTCCAGCTTCTGTGTCTGTCCTGGTGTGTGAAGCAGAGCTGTTGTCTGTGAGCTCCCAGATTTGTCGTTGTGACCACTAATTTCCCTTGCCTGGTGATTTAAGGGCTTAGCCATTTAACTTGGGTAAATTATCATGGCTGGGTTGATGAGTCACACTCAGTGTGACAGCAGTGCCAGCCCAGGTGACTCCAGGGGGCTGTCCCAGCTTGGGTTGTGCCATTACTCTTGCCCTCATGCTTGTGTGTTTAAACACTGCAAGAATTGAATCCCACAGAGCCTTTTTCCTTGAAATGTGCAGAAATTGGGACCAGGATAGGGCTGCAGGGTGAAACCTCTCTGTGGAGAGCAGGAGTTTCCAAGGAGTGCATTACACGGGGGCAGGGTTACATTAACCCCTTTGGAGAGGAATGAAATGTTTAAAAACCAGAAGCCAAATTCCAATTCCACTGAGAAGCTTTTGGGTAGATCCCAGGACATGAACCATTTCCAGTGTAACCCAAGTTATTCACAACCCACCTTCCCTGAACTGTCATCTGGGAAATTTAAAGGTTAAAATATTCTTTTAATATCTCTACCATTGTATCTCCTGCCTCTGGCATTTTGGCAGAATGTTCTAAATTAAAAATGAAAACTGAGTTACAGATCTGTCTGTGACCCTTTATGCAGTTAACCCTGTAACTCTTCAAGTCCATCCTCTGGACACAACCAATTAAGATTTTGACAGATGGATCAAAAAACCAAGACACTGTTTATGAACTACTTCACAAAATTAAAGCTCATCCTATTTATTAAGGGTTTCCAAGATAATTTCTTTAATACCATTAATTTCAGGCATTTTGTCGTGCTGTTCTTGCTGCCCTTCAGTGAGTCAACATACAGAAGCTGCATTTTTTTATCTGTGAAAGCATTTTTCTTCCTTCCCTGGGGTTTTGGATGCATAATGGATACAGTGCTCTTGCAGAGGACATAAATAACCTGGGACAGGCAAGTAACAGGGTAATTCTTGTGTGTGCTTGTGTTCTGGAAAATACAGCTTCCTGTTGTCCAGCTGGCCTGCCTGTGAGCTTGCTGTACATTTACATGTAACCCCAGTGCTGCTGAAGTGCTCACAGTGTGGGGTGTCAGGGAATGTGGGAGGTTGGATGGCACAGTGCTCCTTGCTTCAGGAGTCTGATTTTCCTGGCCTTTCTCTCCTTGCTCCAGAGGATTGTGTGTTGTACCCCACTGACTGGCTGTGAGTCCTTACTAGGGCTTATTTAGTCAACGAAGAGCTTCACTTCTAGGCAAAATTTAGCAGGAATCCAACTTTGGCATCTTGTGACTGACCAGAAGAGCTCTAAAATCCCCATGCCTTCACTTTTTGGTAGTAAGAAGGTTACAGTTACTATTTCAGAGCATGGGATGCTTTTCAGTGCAGTGTCATGAGTTTAATGTCCCTCAACTGACACAGGGTCACTGAGATTGGAAAGTCCTTCCAGATCATCAGGACCAACTACAGACAACAGATTACATTTTTTCCACCGTATTGTCTCTAAGAAATAATATCATCAAGTTATAGAATGAGATAAAACATTGTGGGGATTAAAAATTTCAAAATAAGTCTCACTTTTCCCTAGGGATTTTTCTGTGCAATCCCTTAAGTGTACAAGTGTCTTCAAGGCTTTTTCAACCAGAGTGAAGAAACTTATTTGTTTAAAGAAACTTGAATTTCTCCTGTAATTGCTTGAGACCTAAGATTTCAATGTGATCATTTCAGTCTCTTTCCCAAACTCATTTCTTTTCAGAACCGAAAATCAGTGGCCGTGGTGTCAATTGTTTTATTCTTAATGTCTGAGTTAGAGCAGCTTTGTGTTTTCTGAGAAGTGTCTTTTACCAGAATTAGGGAGGCTGGAGCCTTATAGATCATTATGGAATTTCTGAGTCTTATGAAGCCTCAGATGAACCATCTAAGTTTCAGTATCTTCTTAGAGATTTTCCTCCTTAATTGGGTTGAGATGAAACTAAACCCAAGCACTCATTTTAGGGCTTGTATTGGTGCCTGTTTGGCCCTCTGCCAAGGTTTGGGCATCTCTGCTTTGGTAGGAAGACTGTTAATACTGATGATAAAGACATTAATCCCGTTTCCTGTGTAAGAAACCTGGGAGTTTCCCAGGATGTGGCAGAAACAGTCCTTTTCTCTGTCCTTCATCCTCTTCTCCCCCACCCCATCACTGCTGAGCACATGGCAGTGGCTATGTGTGTGAACAATCACCTGGTTGGACTCTGTAGAACTTCCTTCATGGCCCCAGGGCAATTTCTTTAAATCAGTTCACTCCTGTAAATGTCATTGGATGTTTTCATCACAAACACACTCAGTTCCTTCCCACCCTAATTTGTCAGTGCCTGTAGCTGTAGGATTGATTACAGGTTGGGTGGGGCAACCTGGGCTAGTGGAAGGTGGAATGAGGTGGGCTTTAAGGTCCTTCCAACCCAAACAACTCTAGGATTTTCTGATCAATGTAAAATCTAATATTAAAACATCATGTGTGTGTGTGTAAGCGAGGTTATGGTGCCTTAACTGACTTATGCTTGTTCTGCACCTTGTATAAATGTTTCTCTTCAATTTGGGCAATATTTACTGTGCAGAGCAGGTAAACACCTGCAGTGTGTGGTCATTTTTTTTTTCAATATGTAGAAAACATTTAGTTCTTAAACCCACTACACCTGAATGACTTGTCAGCTACGTTTTGAATTCTGTATGCTTGTGTGAGTTGAATATTGCCCAAAGCCTGCAGGTTTCTGGGACACCCCTTTCTTCCAAGGAAGAGCAGTTGGAGAAGTTGTGCAGGGCACAGCTTGTCCTTGTTGCTGGTGAGGTCAGACATGGCAGATGTGCTGGAGCTGTGAGGATGGGATTTGTGAGCAGCAGGAGACAGGACCTTATGTGTGGATGAGTTTGTGCACGTGAAGAAATGGGGAGATGCAATAAAGCCCAGAGTTGTGAGTTTCCTGTTAATGCCAGATTCTTTTAGTCTGGCTGAAGTTTTCATGCAACGTTCAGCTAAGGGGAGAAGTTTTGGGTTCTACTCCTAGAAAAGCTTTTGTTTTAGAAAGTTAGTTTGACCATGTACCTCTGCTGCTCATTTTCCAGCCCCCCTTTCCCCCTTCCGCTGAGGGAAGTGCTTCCATGGAGTCTGTTCCATGTTTAAGACTTGCTCAAGTTGTACAAAAATGGAAGTGGGTTAGAAAACATGGATCAGATTTGTCCCAGCTGTGGGACAAGGACTTTGTTTCTTTGGTTAAAATAGCAGGGTGGGGATGTGAGAATTTGAAGTATTTCTCATGCACACAAAATCCTGCTTGCACCTTCTCCCAGCTCAGGTCTGGCAGAGTGGGAAGCTAAAGGACTTTATTGGGAGGTGCTTGTGCTGTGGCTGTGTTCTCTCAAAGTGCATCCAGGAGTCAGTTTGGTCACAGCCTGACCTCTGTTTCATGTCAGGGGATGTAGGCACAGCCTCAGTGCCAGCAGTGCTGGGTTTCACACAGCCTGGTTTGTCCACATGTGTGGTTGTTGATCTTTCCCACTTGTGGGGTCATGGAAGGAAATGGAATAAGTTTCCTCTCAGCTTTTATCACTTCCTGCTGCCAGGTAAGGGGAGATTATTGTCCTTCACTTGCTGCTTCTCTTGTCAGCAAGAGAAGTTGGTGTTGAGCCAGATGATAAATAATGTTTGTTGTGGGGAAGGAATTCCCAGGTGTGGTTGTGGTAACACTGATCCCCCCCTCCCTGCTTCTCCCTTGGCCAGGTCCTGCTCAGACAGCTGTGGCTGGAATGTGTCAGCTCTTGGTGTCAGTCACTACAGGCTGACAGGGGCGTTCAATTTTGATAGACAAGGCTTTTGGAGACCCTGCACACCCTGCAAAGATGAAGCTGTGCAAGTTGAGCCAGCATTATTTGTTCTTACTTACAGACCTTACTTCATCATTTGAAAATGTACATTTTGCTGTCATTTCCCAGAGAGGCTCTGGACTGCACATCCCTGGAAGTGTTCAAGTGGTTGGACAGTGGTTGGAGCAACCTG
>VZRH01005615.1:146118-162343 GCA_013397555.1 Urocynchramus pylzowi | reverse complement strand
GGCTGAGGCACAGCTGAGGGGGGATCCAGGGGCTGAAGGATGGCTGAGAGTGGGGATCCCGGGGCTGAGGGGCTGTGGCAGAGCTGAGGGAGGTGTGGAGTGTCCCTCTCTGGGGACGTCCCAAGCCCTGCCGTGTCACCTGCCGGGGCAGGGGATGCTGTGGGTGATGTGCAGAGGCCCCTGGCAGCCCCAGCCGTGCCCTGGCTGCGTGGGCTCAGGCTGTGTGTGTGCCCAGGGGAGGTGTTTGACCTCGAGGACCACATGAGCGAGCGGCAGGCCGAGGTGCTGGCGGAGTTCGAGCGCCGCAAGCGCGCGCGGCAGATCAACGTGTCCACGGACGACTCCGAGGTCAAGGCCTGCCTGAGGGCCCTGGGCGAGCCCATCACGCTCTTCGGAGAGGGCCCTGCGGAGCGCAGGGAGAGGTGCTGTGCCTGCACACGGGGAGAGGCCACCTAGCAAATCCCTGAGCTTCTCCTGGCAGTTGGGGTGCAGAGAGCCCTGCCGTGTCGGTGCTGTGCCACAGGGCAGCGGGGGGTGCGCAGTCTGGGGAGAGGAAGGCTCCAGAGAGACCTCAGAGCCCTGCCAGGGCCTAAAGGGGCCCCAGGAGAGCTGGAGAGGGACTGGGGACAAGGCATGGAGGGACAGGACACAGGGAATGGCTCCCACTGCCAGAGGGCAGGGATGGATGGGATATTGGGAATTGTTCCCTGGGAGGGTGGGCAGGCCCTGGCACAGGGTGCCCAGAGCAGCTGTGGCTGCCCCTGGATCCTGGCAGTGCCCAAGGCCAGGCTGGACACTGGAGCTTGGAGCAGCCTGGGACAGTGGGAGGTGTCCCTGCCCATGGCAGGGGTGGGACTGGATGGGCTTTAAAGTCCTTTCTAGCCCAAATCCGTCTGGGATTTCTGTTCTAAGAACCCCAAGACACAGGGAATGTCACACTGATATTTGTCAGGTGAGCTGAGAATTCCCTGACTAAATCCAGCTTCATTACTTCCTTTCCAGATTAAGGAACATCCTCTCAGTGGTTGGCACAGACGCATTAAAGAAGACCAGGAAGGATGATGACAGGTCCAAAAAGTCCAAAGAAGAGGTAAGGGTGTCTCCTGTCCCCTCAGTGCTGAGGGAGGGATGATATCCCTGGATATCCAGGACCCCTGCCTTTGGCCAGCCTGTGGATTCTCATGTCATCCCTTCAGGCTTTTTCTATGTTGCCCATTTCAGCAAATCTGTGGCAATGTTTGGCCTCAGTGAGGAGCATCAAGTGTGGTTTTTACTCACAGACCCTGCTCTGTGCTGCACTCACTGTGCAAGCCAGGACAGCAGGTGTGTGAGCTCTTACCTACTGGAGCAAGTCCCTTACTTTCCTTCACACTTGGGAAGAAAAAAATATGTTCCTGCTACTGCATCTGTTTCTGCCTTTGATTACTCTTTCTGCTTCTGTCTCTCTTCTGAGTCTCTTTTACCTTATTATTTTTGAGCTGTACTGTAAGAAATTCTGCAGCTCTGGGCTTTCTCTTTACTGGGTGATGTGTAAACAAGGAGGGAGTTACATGTCAGTAAATGCAGATGAGTCAGGGTTCAGCTGGAATGTTGAGTGAAGTGGCAGCATGTCAGGATTGGATCTGTAGGGCAGAGAGTTTGATTTATCTCTCCAAATCCCTTTTCCTGGGGCTCACAATCATGCAGAAGGCCTTAAAAAGAGGCCAGAGCACAGCAGGGTTTGGGGACAGGTGCTGGGAGGAGCTGAGGGGAGTGAACACAGGGGCAGCAGCACCAGGGCTTTTCCATCAGTTTTATTCCTGTTTTTACAGTATCAGCAAACCTGGTACCACGAGGGCCCACGCAGTCTGAAAACAGCCAGGCTGTGGCTGGCCAACTACTCACTCCCCAGGTGAGAGAAACCAGAGAAAACATTGGCCAAATCCAAGTGCAGATCCCACTGTGGGTAGCATGGGAAATCCAGGGAGGGGGGAAGCAGGGCCAGTGAGCTCTCAGGGGCTGATGCAGCAGTAGCCCAGTTTGGGGGAGGAGCAGGGAACAGGCCTTTCCAGCAGCAGGGAAGGGGCAGTTCTGGGGGTTGTCACCCCACCTGTGCTCTCCCCAGGGCAGCGAAGCGGCTGGAGGAGGCCCGGCTGCTCAAGGAGATTCCCGAGGCCACCAGGACATCCCAGAGGCAGGAGCTGCACAAATCCCTGCGGGTAGGTTTGGCAGCTGCTCCACTGCTGTGTTCTCAAGGTTTGGCTAATCCTCCAAAGAGCCCAGCAGGAATTCAGCTGCCTGAGGTGCTGTCCAGATGCACATCAGTCTCTGCAATCTTGGGAAAACCTGCTTTTCCTCTTTCCCTGTGTTTCTGAAGCATGTTCTGACTCCTTCAGAGTGCTCCAGGGAGATGTAATTTGTCCCTGTGCATGGCAGAGGGTGCAGAGACGTCCCTGTCTTGCCTTGCCACCTGTGAGGCTAAAGGAATGTATTCCTGGGTTTGGCTGGCTGGGGAGCCAGGGAATGCAAGGGAACTGCCCAGCTCTGGGTGCTGAACATGGTTGGGATGACTCTGAGATGCCCTTTCTGAGCATGCTAAGCCAGATTCCCAGCTTAACCAAACAGGCTCAGGCACAGAGTGTGCTGCCCCCCTAATCCTGTTTACTCCAGAGGATTTGCTTCTCCCCTCTGCCCCGTCTGTCTGGTTGGATTCTTTGGATGAGTTATGGAAAGATGCCAAAGTCCAGGCAGTTCTGTGTCAGAGCTGCAGCTGCAGAGCTCTGGGGCTGGGGGGCACACACCATGGGTGGCCCTGGGGGGCTGAGCTGTGCCCCCAGGCTCTGCTGGGCCACCTGAGCCCACTAGGCAAGCCTGGCCCTCCTGCCTGGAGCTGGAGTGGCTCCGAGGCAGCATCTCCCTTTGGAAGTGACTTTCCAAGGGCCTCTGCCTCCTGCTGTGCACATTTATCTCCCTCACCTCAAGCTTTGGCTGGGGATAGCTCTGGGCTGGTTGTACTTTGGCCTTTTATTGATGGTTTTCTTTATATTTCTTACAGTCCTTGAATAACTTCTGCAGTCAGATTGGGGACGATCGCCCGCTGTCCTACTGCCACTTCAGCCCCAACTCCAAACTGCTGGCCACGGCCTGCTGGTGAGACTGCCTTGGCAGCTCCTGCTGTGGGGGCTGGGAGGGCACAGGAATGTTTTTGGAGGCTTGGGAATCGTGAGAGGCTGCTCTGAGCTCTCATCACTTCATCTTAGAGCTGAGCAGAGATTCGTTGATCTGAGCTGGTTGAACAAGACCATTGATCTGTTCCTTGATGTTCTCCACTGACATCCATTCCTTGTTTTCCACAGGAGTGGGCTGTGCAAGCTCTGGTCTGTGCCTGACTGCAACCTGGTTCACACCTTACGAGGTAGCGAGGGGCTCTTGCTGAGGCTTTTGGTTCTTTTGTTCCTCTCTGTGCTGAGCTCCCACATCTGAATTACTTTGTGATTTAAAATGTTGTGTTTGGGCAGATTTCTGTCTTACTGAGAGCATTCCTTGGCTTGGGAGCATGGGAATGTGTCATATAATGAGAAGAGAGACCTGGCCTTTAGCTCAAACCTCAGCTCCAAGTTTGCTGTTTCTGTTTTGAACAGTTTGGTTTGGTTTCCAAACCTGGTTTGAGTTACTTGAGTTACAAACAGCAGCAGTTTTGGGCAGGTCACTTGACAACAGCGAGGTTCTTTGAGTAGTGGTCACAACTTGAACTAAATACAGATGTGAGGACAAATCCTTTGATTCATATGTTGAATTTTGTCTGCACTTTGAGGGTTCCAAACCTTTATTTTGGGTGCTCCTGGAAGTGCAGTTTGGCTGGTGGTGACAGGACAATGTCACCCAGCACTGAGGACACATTGAAAGTGTTCACTGGCACCTCCCTCACCAGTGCCAAGGGGATGCTGCTTTTCTGAAGAACTGGCCAAGATCCCATGGCAGATTCTGAACCTTGGTTTTCCTTGCCCTCCAGGACACAGCACCAACGTGGGGGCAATCGTGTTCCACCCCAAGGCCACAGTGTCCCTGGACAAGAAGGACGTGAGCCTGGCCTCGTGTGCAGCTGATGGCTCTGTCAAACTCTGGAACCTGGAAAGGTCAGAACTGTTCCAGATGTGCACAGCTGCAGCATTTCTGGGCTGGGGTTTCTTCCATGTTCCTCCTGGCATTTACCATCCTCCTGCCAATATGCCCTTTTCTTGTAGTTACCCCAGTGCACTCCCTGGCCTCAGTATGTGCCACCCTCTTCAGCAGGAAGAGAGATCACCCTGATTAGGGAGCCAAGGTGAGGGAGAGTGTCTGAAAGGGATTGAGCAGAATTGCTGCTGGGCATTGATGAACTGCTGGGGGTGATGGATGGAAGGTCTGGGGACTATTTCATTCTACCAGCTCACTTAGGAGAAAATTCCCCCTCTTGGATATTAATAAATGAATTTTTGAGTGGCTGGAAAGCACCAGGATTTGAAGAGGAATTGAGCAAATACACAACCAGGCACAAAAAGTTCTGCCTGTCCTGCAAACAAGTGGCTGTCAGTGCACAGAGTAGCTCTGGCAGATGGGCAGCACCTCTCTCAGGCCTGGGAAGAGGAGAAGGGCTCAGGTACTGAGCCTCAGCATCACCTGATTGAGAAGTGTACCCTGCAGGGCTCCTGGGAAGGGCAGGCAGCTCCCAGAGCCACAGTTGTTTATCCTTAACTGAAAGTCACAGCAAAAGTGCCCCTGTGCAAAGGGACAGGGGGGTTGTTAGGCTCATGTGATCATGTCTCTTAATTAACCTGTTGGAAAGAAACTTCACTGCTGCTCAGATCGTGTATGAATGCTCCTGACCTGCTGCCTGTCATTCTGGGAGAATAAATATTCCCTCCATCTTGTCTGCCTGCATCCTGCAGAGCAGCAGGAGTTGCTGCAGTTCAGGATGTTGTGTTCTCAGAACTCCCTGCAGTTCATATAGTCTGTGGTTTGTTTCTGTACTTCCAAAAGTGCTAATGACAAGGGCCTTGTTAATTTTCATCAATAATCATCATCATCCCAGGAGAGCTTCACAACCAGCAGGAGGTGTGGAGAAGGGCTTTCACTCAGAGCTTTGTGAGTGGGACCCAAAGGCAGAATTGAGAGTCAATGGCTACAGCTCTGACGTTCCTGCCTGGTTTGATTTCATCAGCAGAGCTTTTGCTGCCATCACAATGTGTGGGCAAAGGCCTGGCTGTGGCCAGTGGCCAATGGTTTGTTCTGTGTTTCAGCGATGAGCCGGTGGCAGACATCGAGGGACACAGCATGAGAGTGGCCCGTGTGATGTGGCACCCCTCAGGGAGGTTCCTGGGCACCACCTGGTACGGACACCTGGGCATTGGCTTCCAGAAATGGCCATGGGCTGCCTGGCTGGTGGCCCTGTGCTGCCAGGGCTTGTCCACAGCAGGGCAGGGCTTGGCCATAGGTGACCACAGCTGGGCTGTTGCAGTGTCAGTGACAGCAGGTCATTGGGATTCGTTTCCCTGCCCCTGTGTGAGACACTGTTGGTCTCAGGTGGGAATAAAATGCTCCCAGAGTTGGTGAATATCCTATTATTCTCCCTGGAGCTACATGGAGACCAGGGGAAACGGCCTCAAGGTACACCAGGGGAGGGTTAGGTTGGATATTGGGAAAAAATGTCTTCACAGAAAGGGAGGCCAGGCACTGGCACAGGCTGCCCAGGGGTGGAGTCACCATCCTGGAAGTGTTCAAAGAACACCCAGATGTGGCACCTGGGGCCATGGGTTCGTGGTGAATGTGGTGGTGCTGGGTTAACACTTGGACTCGATGGTCCTGGAGGGCTTTTCCAACCCCAGTGACTCGGTGATTGAGGGAGTGCGTTGTTCCTGCAGCTACGATCACTCGTGGCGCCTGTGGGACCTGGAGGCGCAGGAGGAGATCCTGCACCAGGAGGGGCACAGCAAGGGCGTCTACGACATCGCCTTCCACACCGACGGCTCCCTCGCCGGCACCGGGTGAGCGGCCCTGGGCTCTGCACGGCTGGGCAACCTTACCAAGGGCTTGCTCTGTGTGACCAGAGAGTTCTGCTGGGGGAATGGCTTCCCACTGCCAGAGGGCAGGGCTGGATGGGGTTTTGGGTGGGAATTGTTCCCTGGGAGAGTGGGGAGGCCCTGGCACAGGGTGCCTAAAGAAGCTGTGGCTGCCCCTGGATCCCTGGAAGTGTCCAAGACCAGGTTGGACAGGGCTTGGAGCAGCCTGGGACAGTGGAAGGTGTCCCTGCCCATGGCCGGGATGATCTGTAAGGACCCTCCCAGCCCAACCCAGTGTGTGATCCTGTGCTTGTAGAGGCCTGGATGCCTTTGGCCGGGTGTGGGACCTGCGCACAGGCCGCTGTATCATGTTCCTGGAAGGGCACCTGAAGGAGATCTACGGGATCAACTTCTCCCCAAATGGGTAAGGATGGAGCTGGCACTGATGTGGGAGCTCTGAGTGTAACTCCACTCCCTAAACACTGCTCTTCCTCTCCTCCTTGGCAGGTACCACGTGGCCACGGGCAGCGGGGACAACACCTGCAAGGTGTGGGACCTGCGGCAGAGGAAGTGCATCTACACCATCCCTGCCCACCAGAACCTGGTCACCGGCGTCAGGTTTGAACGTGAGTCCCTGCTGCTCCCCAGCCCTGCCCCTCCAGCAGCTCACATCCACACCTGCAGCTCAGCAAGCCTGTGCTGGTGAGCAGGGATGTCATGGTTTCATTTGCAAGCCTCACTTCTCCCCTTTTCTCCTCCTGTGCAGCCAACCACGGGAATTTCCTGCTCACGGGCGCCTACGACAACACGGCCAAGATCTGGACCCACCCTGGCTGGTCCCCGCTGAAGACACTGGCGGGGCACGAGGGGAAGGTGATGGGCCTGGACATCTCCCTGGATGGGCAGCTCATTGCCACCTGCTCCTACGACAGAACCTTCAAGCTCTGGACAGCCGAGTAGCTCAGAGGGGCCGGTTATGGACTGGGACGGGGATGTTAATGACTTTTGGTTGCTTTTTTATATTAAAGAAAAAAACAGGAATCCAGTGTTACAGCAGCTGCAGTCATGGCTGCTCTGGAGTTTGGGTGTGTTTGAAGCACCACTGTTGGCCTGGGCTTGGTTGTTGTCAAGTCCTTGGGGGTTTTCCCATATTTTGGACTGTTTTGATACTGGAGGTACCACTTTCTGCTGTAATTTTGATCCATGTAGTTCTACCCTCCCTTCTAGGTTCAGCTCCCAGGTGTCCTCCAAACATTTGGAGTAACCACAGAGCATCTCAGGTTTGGTGTGTGGTTCAGCTTCTTTTACTGCCCTTCTCACCTTCCTTTTTGGTAGGAGTGTGACTTCAAACTTCATTTGCATTTAGAGAGAGAGTTCAGAGGGAGAGGCATGTGGTGCCCTCCTTCCCCTGCCTCCACACAGGTGTCTCTGGATGGAGATCTGCATCCCCCTGGATTCACTTACAGTAGATGTCCAAGGCCAAGGAATCTTCCAGGTACCACCTTGTGTCCTACTCCATGAGTTGTCCCATGGACTGGGTGTTGCAAATCCATTTCAGCATCTCCTGTCTAGGGTTTGCTGTGTGAGGTCCCTCAGTGTAGGATTGTCTTGTTCTACCCTGCCCTGGGGAGAACTTTTGTTCTTGTTTAAATTGAGGTTTTGTAAATAATGTGCCCTGGAAGATCTAAACAGGTTCTGAATGTGTATCCTAGGCTCTGGGTCTCACAAGGAATCGAGAAATTACAGGAATTTCACAGTGCACAGTTTGATTTCTGCCAGTGTGAAAAACAGCTGAGGAGGGGTGATGTCATTGGGCTTCTTCAGCCTGGAGAAGGGGAGGCTGAGGGGAGATTTCTTGGGTTCTGCAGCTTCCTCCTGAGGGGCAGCTCTGATCCCTGGGCCCAGGGACAGGAGCCAGGGAACGGCTGGGGCTGGGCCAGGGCAGCTCAGGCTGGAGAGCAGGGAAAGGCTCTTCCCCCAGAGGTGCTGGCACTGCCCAGGCTCCCCAGGGAATGGGCACGGCCCGAGGCTGCCAGAGCTCCAGGAGCGTTTGGACAGCGCTGCAGGGATGGACAGGGTGGGGTTGGTGGGGGGCTGGGCAGGGACAGGGGCTGGGCTGGATGATCCTGGTGGGTCCCTTCCAGCTCAGGAGGTTCTGTGATTGGATGGAAACCTTCAGGAGTAAAGAGAAGATGGATTCATCTCCCCGTTGTCAGCTGGAGAGCAGCTGTGTGTTCCTTGGGAACATGAACACAGTTCCTTCCAGGGAAAATACAATGGAATGAGACCAGCAACTAGCACAGAAGAATTATTTCATTGCAATCTCCTCTGGTCCAAGCCCAGGTCCAGCTGTGTGTGCTCAGCCTGCTGCTCAAGTATCTGTCCCTTGGTCCTGGTGTCTCATTTCCTCCCTCTGCCCATCCAGTGCCTCTGGCTGCAGGGAGGCTTTGTAAGGAAAATGCAGGAGGCTCAGTCAGGAGCAAGAGCTTGGCCTGAAGGCTCCCAGGGTTTGGCTTTTCCCCTGATGCCTCTGACAGCTCTAATGCCCCCCTGTCACTCACAAACCAACCAGCAACTCCCCCAGTCCTGCTGCCATGTCCCACAGGCACAGAGTCCCTGCTGCCCACTGTCAGGGCAGCTCTTGGGAGTCACGTCCCCTCCTGGGACAATCTGTGACAGGGGCTCAGAACGCTGCCACCTCCTCCAGGGCCAGTGTCTGACAGGGGCTCCAGTGCTCAGAACGCTGCCACCTCCTCCAGGGCCAGCTCTGCGCCGCCGCGCACACGGAGCACGTGGATGCCGGAGTTGGAGCTGGCGCAGAGCAGGGTGGAGCTGTCGCAGGCGGCCAGCGAGGCCAGCGGGCCCGAGCCCTCGAGGCACAGCGTGGCCAGGCAGGCTGCAAGGGAAGGGACAAGGGAGGGATGCCAGGTTTGCTGAGATGAGGCAGGGCCACACCCATCTCCCACCTCCAGGCTCTGCTCTCCTGAAGTGGCTGCGCTGCTGCCTGGATCCACACATCCAACACACTGGGATGTGCCCCTGGAAGAGAGACTCTCACCCCTGTGCATTGCCCAGTCAGGCTGTGGCTGACAGGGATCCAGACTGGGGTCAGGCTCTGCCCCTTCCTGGGAGAGGAAGCAGGGCTGGATGGACCTAGAGCCCCCATAGGGCAGAGCTGCAGGACATGCCTGGAGCCATTTCCAACCCACCTTTTTCTCCCAAATTTCTTACAGTTTTCCTAAGGGCTGTGCTACACTCACCACAGTTTTGATGAATCTCCAAAAGGGAAAGAGAAATAAGATTTACAATATCCAGTGCCACCTGAGCCTTTCTGTTTATGTCTGTTATTAAACCCCCTGAGACAATTCGTGCAGAGACCCCAGCCCCAGGCTGAGCTGCAAACAGAGCTGCACTTGGCCTGGACCCAGAGGCAGCTGCCTCTCCTGGTGACCTGCACCCTTCCCAGAGCAGCTGGATTACAGCTCACCCAGCTGGGAAGGCAAGAGAATCAAAGCTGCTGCCAGCCTCACAGCCACCCTGGGTGCACAGGCAAAGGAACAGGTAAGAGAACAGAAGGTCCTTCTCTGCAGGAGAGCCTCAGGTTTCTATTTTCATCCCATCTTAAATAAGTTCCCTTGGAGAGGGGTTTAGCCCCGGGCAGTGTCTAATGGTGGGAGCCTGAACAGCTCCCAAGAGGTCTCTGCCTGCAGCACAAGGGTTACTAAGAACCTGCTGCCATGGCAGGGCTTGGCAGGCAAACAAACCCCTTTGTGTCCAAATCAGGAAGGGACTCGCCCTCACCACCAGGTTTAACCCCAAAATGCCCACAATTCCCCTTCAGGAGGACAATCAAAATGAGGGTGTTGGCTGACCAGCCCTCTGTCCTCCAGTACAAATTCTATTCCTTACAACTTTCTATTTGTACCTGCTAAATTCTCTGAAGTTCCCCTGTTCCTTTTTCTTTTTATCATTTGTCCTTTCATGGCTTAACTTGGATGTATCTTTAAAAGCTGCCTGGTAATTCTTCCTTTTAGCTGAGGAAGATCCCTGTCATCTCTGACATGCAGCTCCTTCATGTTTGTTGAGCCCTGGGTTTGCTCCAGGGCATTTCTCCACCCTGCCCTGCAGCTGGTTTGGAGTAAACTCCAGAGATTGCAGCAGTCACCCTGCCCATCACCACGAGGAGACAGAACTAAGGGAAGTGGGTTTGTTATCCAGGAAAAAGGAACACAGAGAGGGCAGGAGCCTCCCCTACCTGCAGTGCCTTGGTCCCAGACCTTCACCGTGCTGTCGCTGGAGGATGTGGCAATGCTGGGGGCAAGCGTGGGGCCCCGGGGCAGGAAGACACACGAGGTGGTGGTCTGGAAATGCCCTTTGTACTCACACACTTGGCCCCTGGTCTGCCTCAGGTCCCAGAGCTGCAGGAAATAGGCAGTGGTAGAGCCCCAGCTTTGCCAGCACAGAGTTGTTTTACCGAGACACAAAGGTGGGTTGGCATAAAAGAGCTCCTCACCAATCCTCAGAGTGCCATGGCTACTGCCCTTGTCCCTGCTCATGCTAACAGTCCTGGAGAACATCAAAGCCCAAAGGATTTTCAGCACTGGTGACTGAGCACATGGCCACATCCATTAGAGCCAACAAGCTAAGACTGTGCAGGCAGATAAGAAGTATCCAGCCCGATCCCATCCTCAGCCCTGCCCACCCTGGGATGGGATAGTTTCATCCTCTTGATCCTCACACACAGGGCTGAAAACCTGCAGGATTGAATCCCTGGTTTGGAAACACCTGGAGCAAAGGATCCCTTACAGGCTTTCTGCAAGAGCCTTGTGTTCCTTAATGGCATCCATTGTTTCTTCCTGTGTGTTTTACTGAAATGAAATTCCAGACTGGTTTGGGATGGAAGGAACCTTAAAGAACCTTAAAGAGTTTCCAACTCCCTGCCATGGGCACAGATGCCACTCACTAGATCAGGGTGCTTCAAGCCCCATCCAACCTGACCTTGAACACTTCCAGGGATGGAGCAAATCCCAGTGGGGCAAATCCCAGTTTAATCAGGACGAATAACTGCTGATATTCCCCAAGCAAAGCTTCCCAAAGGGACAGGCAGGAAGACAGCAAGGCCAAGGCAGTGGGAGCACTCAGACCCTTGAGCAGTGATGTGCTGCTGTCCCTGTCTGCCGTGGACACGGGAGGCAAGGGAGCAGGGGCCCAGGGCTCGCTGCCCGGCACTCACGGTGGCCTCGGCGCCGTGGCCGGCGCAGCCGCTGCTGCTGCTGAGGCAGTACCGCCCGTCCTGGCTCACGTCACAGCACGTCTGGATGTGCTGCTTGGCTGGGAACGTGTGGGCCACCTGCAGCTCCCGGCTGTCCCACACCCTGCAGGGAACAGCAGAGGGCAGGGGGACCCTGAGGCATCGTCACCACCGTGGTTTCCCTCTGTGCCCTCCCGCACACCCCGGCTGTGCTCACAGCTCTGCCCTGGCCGCTCCCAAACGCTCCCTGCATCCCTGCTGGATCCCATGCTGGATCACTCTCCAGCTTTCTTTCTCACAAATTCTCCTTTTCACCCACAGTCACCACCCAGTGCTGCTCCCAGCCCCTGGCCCTGGCTGAAGGTCACACTCCAAGGCCCAGGTGAGCTGGCAGGTGGCTTTTAGCCACACCAGCAGGGGTCATGACATCCAACCCCACAACAGCCCCACGTGCCTCGGGCTGTACCTCCCTGCTCTCTGGCCACAGGGAGAATTTACCTGATGGTTTTATCCTCCGAGGTCTGGATGACATAAGGCTCCCCAGGAACCCAGCACAGGTGTGTGACCTGTGGAAAGAGAAGGATGAGCAGGAGCCACCTCTGTGTGAAGCCCAGACTGTGTCTGCATGAGGATGGAACCACTGAGCTCCCATCCTCTCCCTCCTCCTGCTGGGTTGGGAGCTGGAAATGTTGGATAAAGATATTTTCTGCTCCCCTGCCAGGTCCAGTCCCACTGGGTTGCTGGGGGTGATTGAGGCTGGGAGGTGCCAGCAGCAGGACACAGAGCCATGGGAGCAGGGACAGCACAGGCACCAGGGGGTGGTACCTACACCAGCTCTGGGCTGGTACAGGAGGAAATGCAGCCTCACTGCACAAAGCTTGTTCAGCCAGGAGAAAAGGAGACTCAGGGGGATCTTCTGGCTCTCCACAACTCCCTGACAGGAGGGTGCAGCCAGGTGGGGGTCAGGTTCCGCTCCCAGGGAACAAGCAATTAAAAGAAATTGCCTCAAGTTGTGCCAAGGGAGGTTTAGGTTGGATATTGGGGAAAATTTCTTTGCTGAAAGGGTGGTCAGGCATTGGCACAGGCTGTCCAGGGCAGTGGTGGAGTCACCATCCTTGGAGGGATTTAAAAGCCATGTAGATGTGGCACTTGGGGACATGAGTTAGTGGTGGCTGTGGCAGTGTCGGGGGAATGGCTGGACCCTGTCTTAGAGGTCTTTTCCAACCTCAGTGATTCCATGACTCTGTGCTTCCAAACAGCTCTGAGCTAGATCATTGATAAATTGCCATGAGTCCCTTGGTACCTTTGTGCTCCTGGGTTTGTTGTTACCTGGAGAAGAATAACCAGCCTCAGGCTGAGCCTGCCCAGGTGCACAGCGTCCCAAGGGCTCCCTTTGGCACTAAGCTCCCAGAAAATTCTCTCTGCACAGTTCCACGTGTGAAATAACCATGTGGGCAGGATGGATGATGGGATGGGATTTGAGGAACCAGCAGATCCTACCAGATTCCTGGAGATTGCAGCTCTGCCCAGACACTCCCCGGTCTCGGTGTCCCACTTGCACACGGTGTTGTCCCGGGAGCCCGTGCACAGCTGGGAGGCGTCTGCAACCACAAGTTCACATCAAAAACAAGGCAGGAAACACTGTCAGCCAGTCCCTGGGGACTGGGAGTGTGTTGTCCCTCACCTGGGCTCACAGCCAGTCCAGTGACAACCAGGTCATGTCCTGGGAAGTGCTGGCTTGGCCCTGAAGTCCCGTGAAGTTCCCACATCATCACTGTCTTGTCCCGGGATGCGCTGAAGACTCTGCTGGAGTCAAGGGCTGAGGTGACCTGCCAAGGACCAGAAGGAGAAGCTGCTCATCCTCACACCCAGTGAGAGCAGGGAGAGCACAACTCTGCTGCTGTCCTGCCACAGCCCAACACATGCAGGAACATGACTGGGGAGAGCCTGGCCTCCCAACTCTGTCCCTTATCCCCTCAGAGCCAGGGATGGTGGATGAGTGCTCTCAGGTCTTGTTCTTAGAAACCATTCCTTTTATAGGAAAAATGTCCTTACAAACCCAAATGAGCCCAGTGCACAGTTATTTTGAGCACTGAGGTGAACAAAACTCCCTCTGTCTTTGCAGTACCCACAGCCCAGGGGACCCACTGGGGCTGTCCCCTGTGGAGGTGCACTGGCCACACCACGTACAGCTACAACCCCTCTGCATGTCTGTTCTCTCAGAAGCCTGCTTGGCTTTGTCACCCAATTCCAGAAAGGAAATTAAAGCCCTGCTATTCCCAGAATATGCCAGCTATGGCACATGGCATGGGTATTCCCAGAATGTATCAGCCAGGCATGGCTGACTGGTGGAATAATATCAAGTCTAGCAGAATGAGGCCTGAAGAAAAGTGAATGGCATCTCTGCATCAAAAGCTTGACCTCATAATTCATCCTGAGCTTTTGCTTTACAATCTCTTGGAGGAGAAGACAAGCTCACATCCAGACCTCCTGCAGCCCTGTTTAGTCTGAATGCAACACTCCATGCTGCTTCCAAACATATCTTTTGGGACTTTGGGAAAAACCTCGTGTGTTCTGATCATGGAATCATGAATTGTTAAGTTTGGAAAAGACCTTTAAGGTCATGAAGCCCAAGCTTCACGAGGAATACCCTGATCCCACCGTTCTTGTGGATGACAAACCAGTGCTCCATCATTCCTGGCTCCCCAGCTCTCACCTTGGTGACCTCGCGCTCGTGGCCGGTGAAGCGGCGCAGGGCAGCCCCGGACCTCCAGCTGGACACAGCCACGCTCTGCAGGGACAGGGACAGGGACAGGGGTCAGCACGAGAGCAGGGCAGGGAGGATATGTCATACCAAGACTTGTGCACAGTCCACAGGACAGGGAACAGGTTCCTCTGGTTTTCAGCTCCTAGAGCATGTACAGCTGTCCTTAAAGACAGGTGATGTAAGAGTCAGTCTGGCGATCCCAAGCATTTGATGTGATACGAGCTCTGCAGAGGTTACAAAATTTGATTCCACGTGCTTCAGGGCGTGCCCTCACCCTAAGCTCATTTTTCCTTTCTAAATCTAGGAACGGACATAGCCACCATCCACGGAAATGTTCAAAGCTCACCCTTCAACCTTACTTTTGAAGCTGTTGATGTATTTTCCTGTCCCAGGGGATACCTCACCTTATCCCTTCCTCCTGACACACACAGGTCTGGTTGGAGAGCAGCCACAGAGGTGACAGCATCAGTGTGAGCAGGGCTGTGCTGCTGGGAGGCACCAGCGGGTCCCGCCTGTCCCACGGAGCCGTCGGCCCTGCAGAGGAACAGGGACAGCAGTGGGAGCTGCAGGGGCTGGGAGGAAAGGTCAGGTGCCATTCCCTGGCACCTCTGGCATCTTCTGACATGACAACATCTGTCTTGGAAAGCCAGAGAGAGGCTGTGAGTGAGATGGAGCAGACCTATCCCAGCTCCAGAGCTGCTGAATATTTAATTGTTGCTCACTCTGTGCTGGTGCAAAGAAGAAAAGAGATTTTGACCTCACCAGCCTCCACACTCACATGGGTCAGGCTCTGCTCTCTTTGCTGTGACACCTCCCTGGCCACGAGTCCCCCCTGCTGTCCCTCCATGCTGCTCTCCAGGCACAGATCCCTCTCCCTGCTGCCAGGGGCTGAATTATTTCATCTTGGCCATGAAGGCTGGTGACAGGCTCTGAGGACACAACAAAGCAGTTTGGGTATTTGGGCTGAAGAGCCACTCCTGGAGCTGTTCCCCTTCAGAGCTCTGCCTCAGCCATCACAGAGCAGAACCACTGCCATGGTTATGTGCTTGGCCATTCCTGTGAGTGACAGTTGGGATTTCAGTCCTCCAAAGAAGCTGAGCAGACTTTAAAAGTGAGGGTTGGAAATGAAAACCTGCTTCAAACATCCAATAATGAAACTAAACCCTTGTGCTTGCTATATTCTCTGCTCTTTTGTACTCTCTTCACTCTCAGACCTGGTTTATTAACAAGATCTGATCTCCCACCATTGTTTTACCTGTATTTGGTGGTGTGGAAGCTGATTTTACTCTGCAGTTGCCCCATAATCCTGGCAACCGGTGGTGGGTGTCACATCAGCACCTCGGGCACCTGCTGTGGGGACACGACCTGTGGGTGAGGGGACACAGCAGCACCAGGGATCCAGAAGGGTTTCTGTTTGTCACACATATAGGATGAGGTGCTGGTAATGTGTTATCTACATCCTGACTCCATTCAGAGTAAGGAGAAAACCTCAGAGGAGGGGACATCTGGAGGTCCTGAGTGGAACCTTTAGCTTAGAGCAAAGCCAGCAGCAGGGTGAGGTCACTGGGACCTCACACTGAGCTTAAAAATGCCCAAACTTGGTGAGGCCATAACAGAGACAGAATTGCTGCCTGTCACTCTTTACACCTCCTCTTACTCCTGGGTCTGGTCTGGACTTCCATACATCCTGGAGATCCCAGTGTTTGGCTTGGTGAAGGCAAACACCTTCAGACTGAAGCTCATACAGCAACTGGTAGGACCAAGTGCAAGCACAGGCAGCCCCAGCTCAACAGAGCCAGCCTGGCAATACTTGAAGTGATCTTTCCATGAGCTGAGGAACACTTTGGGAAGAGTTTCCATGTCCCAGCACCAGTTCCAGGCAAGGCAAGAGCATGTGGGTAACCCAGATGCATTCAGCAAACACCTGCTGGCCAGGCTGGGGCCAGGCTGCCCCGTTCCTCCCCAGAGGGGTCAGCACAGCCAGACCCTGCAGGTCCATCCAGGTGAGGACACCACCTCCCCCCATGTCCTCACAGACCGAGCAGAAACCAGTCTCAGTGACAGTGAATTGTCACAGACAATAACTGCCTGCTGCTTAGCTCAAGGCACACTAATTGGATTTAGTCCGCTGGCATGCCCATCTTCCATGGCTGTAGCATTTTGCTCATCAAAATCAGGAAAAAAAAACCC
>VZRH01005615.1:124405-144281 GCA_013397555.1 Urocynchramus pylzowi | reverse complement strand
CTGTGGAGGTCCCTGGGGGTGTGTAGGGCCCCTGGGGGTGTGTGGGACCGTGGGGGACCCAGACCTGGTATGGAGTCCCGGGGGGTGTGCGGGGCCGCGGGGGTCCCTGGGCGGGTGTGGGGCCGTGCGGGCGGTTCCCACGGGGAGCTGGGGTCTCTAAAGGAGCCCCTGGCGGGTGTGGGCCCACCCAAGGATGGGGACGGGGGCTCTGCGAGGGGCTCCTGGCAGGTGTGGGGCGGTGTGGGGCCCTGGTGGGGTGTTCAGCCCCTGGTGGGGCTGTTCAGGGGTCCCCCGTGGGGATGGGGGCTCTCTGTGGGGTGGTGCAGGGGGACCGGGCAGGTCTGGGTGTGGGTGTGGGGTGGCAGCGGGGCTCGGGCCCCGTCCAGGCCCGCATCCATCACCGCGCTGCTCCGTGTCCCAGAACAAGCTCGTGGAGCGCTGCGAGCGGATCCAGCTGCAGAGCGCGGCCATCGCCCGGCACGTGGACGAGGTGCTGCCTGCCAAAGACCAGGGCGTCCTGGTGAGTCCCTGGGGCTGGCCCTGCCTGCTCCCTGCTCGGCATTCCCGGCAGGGATGCTCAGCTCCCGGGGGGGAAACGTCAGGGATGCGGCTGTGGAAATGGAATGCCAGGGTGTGCCTGAAATTCCTGCTTCATTTGCCTAGAAAATGTGCACAGACAATGGTGTGAGTGTACAACAATCAAACATCCTACTAGGATCAGTGCCTTAGAATTCCTAGGTTTATTTTTTTGGTTTCTTGCTGTCACTGAGGATGAGGACAAAGGACAGTGATGGAATCATTGAATTCCAAACTGGTTTGGGTTGGAAAGGAATCTTAAAGACCACCCAGTTCCAACCCTCTACCATAGGCAGGGACACCTCCCACTATCCCAGGTTGCTCCAAGTTCCATCCAACCTGGCCTTGGACACTTGCAGGGATCCAGAGGCAGCCGCAGCTCCTCTGGGCACCCCGTGCCAGGGACTCACCACCCTTGCAAGGAAAATTTCTTCGCAATATCCCATCTAACCCATCTAACGCTGCCCTCTGGCAGTGGGAAGTCATTCCCTCTTGTCCTGTCTCTCCAGGCTCTTGTCTTAAGTCCCTCTCCAGCTGTCCTTGAGCCCCTTTAGGCACTGGAAGGGGCTGTAAGTTCTCCCTGGTGTCTTTCCTTCAGGCTGAGCACTCCCAGCTGTCTCAGGCCGTTCTCCCATTTTTCACCCACAGTGAATCTGTGGAGATTTGCTGAGGGGCAGAACTCTGGTCCCTTGCAGGCTAACACTTAGGTTCCAGGGCTGACTGAGGAGGCAGGGGGGAGGTTTGGGACTGGTGTGGTGCCAGATGCTGTGGGCTCAGTTAACAGAGTAACACCAATGGCTGAGCCCCAGGAGCAGGGGCAGAAGCAGCTGGGGCTCCTCTCGGGGCTGGAGCAGGGCTGATGCTCCTGCCGTGTCCTTGCCGTGGCAGAGCGCGGCCAGCGCGGCGCGGGAGCTGGTGGTCCAGAGGCTGCTCCTCGTGGGGAAGGCCTGTGAGAACGAGGAGCAGCGGCTGCTGGAGAGGGTGCACGCCGAGGAGGAGCGGGCACACCAGAGCATCCTCACCCAGCAGGTGCACTGGACAGAGGCTCTGCACAAGCTGGGTGCCCTCCGCACCTACCTGGTGGACATGATCACCAACCTGGATGACCAGGGCCTGCTGGTGAGTACTGTGAGTCAGGCAGCACAGAGCTGACCCGTATGTCTTGTTATGGGACTGAAATGCAGAGTTCAGCAGCTGCTGTGCTGACATCAAGGAGGCAGAGGTGGACAGGACATAAAGAATTCACAGAATTCACAGAATCACTTGGTTGGAAGTAACCTTAAAGATCATTGAGTCCAACCCATGCCCTAACACCTCAACTAAACCGTGGCACCCAGTGCCACATCCAGTCTGTTGTAAACACATCCAGGGATGGTGACTCCACCACCTCCCTGAGCAGGCCATTTGCAGGCATTTGCAGGTCTGGCTCAGGGAACATCCTCAACCTGATCCTGATGAGCCCCTGTGGTTTCCTGGTGGTTCCTAGAGCATCTGCTCTGCCCGATCCTGCTCTTGCTTGCATTGAGGTCCAGAACCACCCAGGTTCAAGTCTCCAAGCTCTGGCCTTATAGTTGCCCTTAGGCTGGACAGTCAGGACAGCTCTGGGTTGTGAGCTGCTCTTACAACAGTTAGTTGTGCCACAAGTTTTCTAGTGTCTAGTTTTAATCAAAACTGACCCTTGGAAACACCTGCAGCTCTTCTGGAAAGTCCCCTGTGTTGCCTGGCTTAGCCCTGTTAGGGATATTTGCCGTGCAAAGCAGCCTGTGCTTCCCCTTGCTCAGTTCCTTCTCTGGTTATTGAATCATCTGGGTTCACCCAAGTGATTCCTCTCGTTTTAGATGTGAGCAGGACCTCTGCCTTGCCACCACCATGCTCAGCCTCTGCTTCCCACGTGTAAATTTGTGAGGAGGGGAACAGCAGTTTGGCTTGGAAAACAGACCCAATCCCATGGAAAGGGGGCAGATGCTCCTTTGGTGGGAAAGGCAGTTCCTATCCTGCCCCAGCACCTCGGTATGCTGGACTGTAGCTGCACCATAAAGAGGAGAGGTTGGAGACCAGAATCCATCAGCTGCCTGTGGCAGAGAGCAGCCACACCCTCAGTTTCTCCTTTTGGAAGGGAATTAGGAGTTCATGTGTTCTCCACCTTGGGTCAGTGTTGGTACTTGTGCCTGTCTGGAATCAACACATGGCATGCCACACGAGAGCTGAAGGCATGCAAAGTGCACTGCTTGGATTTGAGCAGGGATCAGGTATTTTATTATCACTTTGCTGTACCTTGAGAGTGCCTCATGCCCAGCAGGTACAGAAACAAGTGGGACTGACCATGAGGTCACCTGACTCTGGGCTTAGTCCCTCTGCAGCCTCCCTCCTTTGCTGAAAGCCCTGGGGGTGTTTGCTGGGAGCACAGGCTGTTCCTGCAGCCTGCCTAGTGGGGTGGGGACAGAGAGGGAACAGCAGACAGTGTCCCAACGACTCGTGCAATGTATTGCCTTCAGCCATTCCCACTCATTTTCTGAGTTGGGAAGTGCTGCAGCTAAGAAAATGGATGCTGGTTGTTCCTGCTGCTCCCCAGGGCTGGGGTTGGGGTGAGGGGTGGCTTCTCTGGCTCAGGAAGGGGAACACTGCTCCCCAGGTCCTGGGTTTGCTGTGTTTGGGGTGTCTTCTGTGGGGATTTAAGCTCTGATGACTCTTTCTGTCCTTGTCCCCAGCATGCAGAACAAGAGATCTTCGAGAGGTCAGTACCCAGCTGGTCCTGGTGCTTTCCCTGACCCTGCTCCAAGCTTTCCCTGCTCCTGCTCCACACCTGCATCCCCACAGCTCCTGTGCTGTGTGCCACGACTCAGGCACCCCATGACACCTTTGTCCCTTGTGCTGCTTTTGTTGTGGACAAGGACAGAGCACAGAGATGCCAACGTGGCCTCTTGTCTCTGCTCCTTGTGCTCTGCTGCACCTGGAGATGCTCCATGTGCTTTCTCAGATCAGCAGTCCTTGCTTGTGGGAGAACTTCTGCAGCTCCTTAGAAAACCACAGGGCTTGTGGGGGCTGGGGGATGGAGCAGGCCTCTGCCAGGCTGTTGGCAGGAGGTGGGATGTGCTCCATGTAGGGGGTGGCTGGCACAGCACGTCCCCAGCTCTGCAGGGGCAGGGAGAGCCAGGTGCTGGTCTCAGTGTCCCCAACATCCCTATCACTGACACTTTCTGAGGTTGCCCTTCCTGAGGAAGCACCTTGGTGGCTGTGTTTTTATTTAATCTATTTGATTTTATTTGAGTAATTTATTTCTGTGGGTGCTGGCCCTGGCTGCACTGTGCTGCCCAGAGGGCCTGTGGGGGCATTTGGGCCTGTGGAGAGTATGGAATGTGCCACAGCACATCCCCAGCAGCCTGTGCCTCAGCCTGTCCCCACAACCAGGAGTTCTGCAGGCCACAGGAGCCAGCAAAGCCCTGGCTCTGTGCTGGGTGAAACCTCTGTGCCCAGACTGTGGGGCTCTGGCAGTAGAGGGAAATCTGATTCTCTGCCTGTTCATTGTGCTCCCTTGGTACTCTGATGGCTGCTCTCAGACACATTTATTTACCCTGTGTCTGCTGAGTGAGGAGCTGTTGACTCAGGCTGCTGGGATGTGTTTTACAACACTGCAGCCCTTTCACCAGGAACTGTAAGCAGAGCCAACCGAAAGTATCACTCAGGGTGAGAGCTGGCCCAGACACCCCTGCTGTGGTCTCTCTGCAGCCAGAGCTCCTCTTTAACCTCTGCCATACCTCCTTGTAATCTTTTAAACTCCCAGCACAACAAATCATTGTACTTTGAAACAACTCCTGTTTTCCTTTGCTAGGACGGAGGTGGCGGAGGGAATCTTGGAGCCACAGGAGTCCCTGAAGTTAAACTTTAATCAGACCTGTGTTCAGAGTCCACTGCTGCATCGACTGTGGGCCTGTGCTGTGCTCTGCTGCCTCACAGGTCAGTGTCTTGCTCAGATCTTTCATGCTCCAGGGATTCCTGCACCCTCACTCATGTTGTGCCCAGAGAAGCATCCTCATGCTGTGTCCAAACTTCCTCACGCTGTGTCCTGCCCCTTTGCTCTCCCAGCCCCTGCTTGTTTCTTGGAGCCTATTCAGGAAGGCAGCAGCAGCTGTAGGAGGTGTAGGGGGTGCCATGGGGGCTCCAAGCAGGTTGTGGCTCAGGGAAGAACTGGAGTTTGAAAATATTGTGTGTTTTATCAGCTCTGTGGCTTTAATGTTGTGTGGTTTCTTTAGCTGTTTCCTGAGTCTCTGGGTGACAGCAGTGAAGCTGATGCTGCTGTGGGAATCTCTGTCACAGAAATCTCTGTTCACAACGTTCATTGGGCTGCTGGGCACTTTGAGAGGGTGATTTCTTCTGTGGGGTGTCTGTGAGACTGCCCAGTGCAGGGGGCAGTGAGTAGATGGAGCAGCATTCTGATCACAAGCTGAGGTTGTGGCTGTGCAAGAGCTGGTGCTTCTAGAGGTGTTTGTGCTCTGGCTCAGCTCCTGCTGTACAGCTGAGGCTGCACTGGAGGCATTTGCCAGGCCACTGCCAGGCTCTGGGACTGGTTTACCTGGTTGGTGCTGGCTGTGTTAAGCAGGGAAAGACATTTTTCCCCTGGCTGTGATGTGCTTGAATGGCTGGTTGTGAAATGTTTGCTTTTAATCTGGCTTTCAGTCTGTTGTTAAGAGTATTTCAAATGCATTTTTTGTTTCTCAGAGACGGCAATATCCTTTGTAATTTGCCTTGTGAACAATCCCTAGCGTGGTTTTTCCAAAGCTGCTGTACAAACTTCTGATTTCTGCTCATCTTGCTGTGATTCTGATGAGCTGTTTCCAGTTCTTCCCTGTTTCCAGGCCCATCTCCAAAGTCTGCACTTCAGACTTTTATTGCTTTCATGGTTTTAAGTATTAGCTTCAGAGTCTATGCCTATCAAGCACTACCATCATGTGTTTATCTACTGCAAACTCTGGTGTTGCTCTCCCTTTGTGATTAATTTCCCTCTTTGGAATCGTGAGTGCTGGCAGTTGAGGAAAGTGTCCCTGCAAGGGGATGGGACTAGATGATCTTTAGGATCCCTTCCAGCCCAAATCACTCTGTGATTCTATGCCAGCCCCTGCAGTGGTGCATTGACAGTGTCACAGAATCCCAGAATTGTTCAGGTTGGAAAAGACCTCTAAGACCATTCAGTCCAACCTGTGATCACCACCTTGTCACCCAGCCCAGAGCATGACTGCCAGGTCCAGTCATGCCTTGGACACCTCCAGGGATGGTCATGCCACCACCTCCCTGGGCAGTCCCTTCCAGTATTGAACAGCCCATTCAGTGGAGAAATTCATCCTGAAAGAATCAGTCAAGCAGGTTCTCAATGTTCAGAGCTGTGGAGTCAAGCAGGAAGCCTTTCCCTAATTTTTTGTTGTGACAGGGTTTTTGCAAGGATTCCTCTCCCAACAGTATCCTTGTGAAATGTAATGACTTTAGGGCATTTGATTCTTGTGGTGGGTGTGCTGATGCACTTATTACACAGGAATTTCATTCTCTTTGGGTTTTTTTTTGAGTGTGTAGTTACATTTCACATGTCATTACTGCATGCTGAGGATGCCTGGTGAATCCTTGTGGATCTCATCAGTCCACAGGCCACCCTGGACCAAGCCTTAGAGGTTTAATATTAACAGCAGTGGTCTGAGCTTGCCTTAAGACACAGTAATGTGAAGTGTCACTCTGTGGTCCCTTCTCCCAAAGGCAGGTGAGCAGGTGGCTGTCTTGTTTATTTGCTTGAAAACAGAAAACTCCAAGCCTTGATGGCTCACTCCATAACCTCTAAAATACTTGGAAAGCAGCTGCAAAAGGGCCTCTATTTCACTCTCAAAAATAAACATGATTCCTTTGATGCCTTCACTTGGCATCCAGGCTTCTGTATCACTTCTTTTTGGGGTTGCCAGCTTCTTCCTTATACCACAAGATGATGTAAATCTCCTGGCACCGTTTTGGGAGGGATCTCAGTTCATGGGAACTTGGATTTTTAAAAGCAGTCAGATGTGCTGCAGCTCACACAAATGTGCTTCCCAGAGCTGTTAACCATGGGAATTTGTTGTCTCAGTGTCCCTCATGTCTCAAGGCCACCCTGATAGATACAGAACACAAAGAAAATTTGGGGCGAGATGAATTCCCAGTGGAATCATTCATCAGAATTATATGTGAAAATCCAGATTTTTTCATGACAGAACACTTGTGTGAGGGGCAAAATTTGCTGATCTGAATTACTCTGGTGTTACTTTGCCAGCACTTCCCCTCCCTCAGATGCTCCCCTGGAACTGCTGTTCCACAGCAGAGCAATGTGGGTGTCACTGGGGTGGTGTTTCCCCACGTGGACCACCAGGATGCAGCCCTAGGTTAGCTGTGTGTGGCACAACAGGAGGTTTAGTGCCCTCCTTCTGCCAGAGGAAGATAAAGTCTGGTGCTGCTCTGTTTTCTATGAATTCAGAGCAGCTTTGGCTTCCTGGAAAGCCACCCTGCACACCAGCAGCGTGGGCAGCCCCAGAGCCCTGTGGAGAGCTCAGCTTTGGCTGCTGTGTGGGGAAATAAATCATCAGATGAATAAGGCTGGCAGCTCCTGCTGAAGGAAGTGCTGGCTTCAGCTCCTCTTTGGGCTCACTCTTGCTTGCAATAACTCCTACCTAACATGCACAGGTGCATGGCACTGATTTGCAAAGGGATAATTCAGCCTCTGTTCATCTGCCAGGGAGCACCTGGGCAGGTGCAGCCCGAGGAAAGCCTGGAGCATTGCCGCTGCTGCTGCTGGGTGCTGTTTGCTGCTAGAGGGATGCTGACCTGGATCTGCAGCAGGCTGGGCTCTGGGATGACCCTGTTGAGGTTCTTTACAGGCTCATCATGCTGTGCTCTGGATGCTGAGCAGAGGGTGTGGGGCAATGGCTGGTGCTGCTGTGATGGGGTAGAGCTGCTGGCAGCGATGGCAGAGCCACTGAGTCACCCCTCCAGCCCTGTTTCCATGATGGTTTAAGACCTAAAATGAATAAAGTGAGGGTGGGGGAAAGCAGGGCAAGGAGGGGTGCCTGCTGGCAGGAACTGGGTCTCCTCAGGAGCAGATGAGTCCGCTGGGCATCAGCCTCACCCCTTCTTCACAAATTTAGGGACTGAAGGATACACTTGTGCAGTTCCACAGCCTGCAGACCCACAGAGGGGTCTCAGGGTGAAGCATGCAGGCAGGGCAGGGCACCATGATCTTAGAGATCTTTTCCAACCTTGACAGTCCTGTGATTCCATGCTTTTGAAGTGGTGCAGACCCACAGTGGGTGCTGTGTCCCCTGGCCAGCCTGGGCTGCTACTGGCTGGCTTTGTGCAGCTGGGCACCCTCTTCTTTCACAGCTAAGCCAGATCCAGTCACAGCCATGCTCAGCTTTAAGCCTGGTGCCACCTCCCTGAGCTGCTCCCAGTACTTCAGGGTAGGTTGATCAGCACCTGGGGCTTTGTAGCAGGAAAGAGATTTCCCTGCCCAGCCCTCTCCAGTCCTGTTTTTCCAGCTTTGCAGGTTTTCTGCTCACAGCCCTCCCAGTCTTGCCAGGCTCTTGGCTCCCCTGGTTGGGGGAGGAGCAGCCAGGTCCTGCTCACCCACCGTGGGGGTGGGAGAGGACTGGAACAAGGTTTGGATCTCTCCCAAAAGTGGGGTGAACTAAACTTGCTGAGTTCTCTTTTGTGGGGAGTCAGGCCAGGGTCAGAGGAAGATGAGCAGGGCCTTTAGTGCAAGGTGGAGAGGTGTCTGGTGAGTCTGGGTTTTGGTGGGCCTTGTTCTGGCCCTGGCTGAGAGGAGAAGCTGTGGCACCCAGCCTGAACCCCAGCACTGTCACCCTGGGGAGCAGAGGGGGCCCCAGGAGCGGTGTGTGAGCAGAGGGTGGTTGTGCTTGTGTTTCTCATGGCCGTGACTACCTCAGGTGGCCACTGCGTCAGTGCTCATCACGTGGCTTCTCTTGCAGACTCACAGGAGATTCACATCGATGAGAAAACCCTGAGCCCCCACCTCAGCCTGTCAGAAGACAAGAGAACCCTGACCTTCAGCCCCAAGAAAGCAAAGGTGGACTCGGGCTGCCCCGAGCGGTTTGACCACTGGCCCAACGCTTTGGCCACTGCACCTTTCCACTCGGGGCTCTGTGCCTGGAAGGTCAGCGTGGAGCAGAGCTGTGCCTACAAGCTGGGGGTTTGCTACAGCTCCGTGCCCAGGAAGGGCTCTGCCAACGAAGGCCGCCTGGGCTTCAACGCTGCCTCCTGGGTGTTCTCACGCTACGACAAAGAATTCCGGTTCCTGCACGCGGGGCAGCCCCAGCCCGTGGAGCTGATCAAGGCCCCGGCAGAGATCGGGGTCCTGCTGGACTTTGCAGGGGGGGAGCTGCTCTTCTACGACCCCGACTCCTGCGCCATCCTCTTCTCCCACCGCCAGGCCTTCCTGGAGCCCGTGTACCCGGTGTTTGCCGTGGCACACCAGAGCATCTCGCTCGGCCGCGTGTGACTGTGTGTGCTCTGTGAGGGAAAGGAGCCCGGGCAGGGCTGTGGGCTGTGTCCAGGGCCCTTCAGACAACACCTGCCTTCACACTACACCTGTTCCTCGTGTGTTTTCTGCAGCGTCCCGGAGCCTACGCCCTGTGCTGGGGTGAGGGGTCTGGGAACGCCTGGCTGGGCCAGCTGCTCCTAGGTGAACTGTGTGATTTCTGCCCCACCAAAGGTAGCTTTTCAGTCTGCTGGTGAGCTGGAAAAAAGAGGAGAAATAGTGAGAGATAAGTATGGAGAAATGGCAGGGAGGAAGCCCGTGGAAAGGGACATACTGTGCTCTACAACTTCTTGGCAGGAGGGTGGAGCCAGGGGGGTCAGCCTCTGCTCCCAAGCAACGGTGAAAGGACAAGAGGAAATGGCTTCAAGTTGTGCCAGGAGAGATTTAGGTTGGATCGTGGAGAAAATTCCTTCACTGGAAGGGTGGTCAGGCCCCACCACAGGCTGCCCAAGACAGTGATGGAGTCAGCAGCGCTGGAGGGGTTTAAAAAGTGTTGTGGATGTGGCACTTGAGGACATGGTTTAATGGTGGCCTAGGCAGTGTTGGGGGAATGCTTGGACTCGATCCTAAAGGTCTTTTCCAACCTAAATGATTCTGATTCCCTGATTGGGACACAGCTAGAGATGTTTTTGGGAGGAGCTGCCCCATTGCAGAGCAGGGACAGCACAGGGGGCTGTCCCCTGTGGGGGAACCCTGCTGGGACAGGGGCACTGCTGAGGGGCTGTGGCCATGTCCAAGCAGAGGAACAAGCAAAGACCAGCAGAAAGAAACCAAAACTGAGTGTCCCAAGGGAGTGGGGTTTGAGTGAAACATGGTGCAAACATGGGGAGCTGATGGCAGCAGGCAGGGAGGAGAGGTGTAGGCCTGGAGTTGAGCCAGAGAAAGGGGTTTAAAATCATCTTTAAAGGGTAATCTTTATTTCTCACTACCCAAATCAGTAAAGTTTTTTAATTGGCAGTTCATTAAGTGAAATTGCCCAGCTCCAGGCTGTTTTGCCCACAGCAGGAGACCTGCAAGCACCTCCTGCCTGCCTACCACTGTTGGGAAGGGGGGGATGTTGGTGAAGTGGCAAAGCTGGGGTACACTGAGGGTGCAGGGCCTGGCTAGGGGTGTCCTGGGTGCTCTGTGTGGGCAAACCTTCCCTGGGACAGGGCCACCACTTGCACTGGGGGATGCTTGGGCCTGTCCCTGGGGTGACTGAGAAGAGATAAACCACAGTATCTGCCTCCATCTCCTGCCAGAATGAGCCTCTGGAGTGACCCAGTCCCAGCCCTGTTAGGGGAAGACACCACAGCTGACCCTCTTCTGTGGTGTTTTTAGACCCATGAAACACATCTGCTCCACTGCTGGGCGTCAGAAATGTTTTATTATGTGAACACAACTCCTGCTCAGACTTGCTGCCCTTCCTTTGCCCACCTGGAAGCAACAAATCTCGTCAGGACAGTTCAGCACATGAGAAGCACTGGACCCTCCGAACCGCAGCTACTCCTTCTCGATGCGAGCCAGGAGGTGGCTGAGCGTGGGCAGGACGTGCTCGGGGGGCACCTCCGGCCCCTCGCCCTGCCCGGCCGCCCGCAGCAGGAAGCTGTGCATGCCCGCGGCCCGGGCTGCCCGGTAATCCCGGCTGTAGTCATCCCCGATGTGCGCCGCCTGCTCGGGGCGGGCCCCGCCGAGCCGCAGCGCCTGCTCGAAGATCCTCCCGTCCGGCTTGGCGAAGCCCGCGGCCTCGGAGGTGAGCACGAACTCGAAGTAGTGCCGCAGGTTGCACTGCGAGAGGATGGCTTCCAGCCGGCTGTCGAAGTTGGAGACGACCCCCATGCGCAAGCCGAGCTGGCGGCACCGGCTCAGGGTCTCGGCGGCTCCCGGCAGCACCTCCCAGGTGCTGGAGCTGCAGTAGTCGCGGTAGAGCTTTTCTGCCAGCTCCGTCAGGGCTGCCTCGTCCTGCACGCCCGAGAGCCTGAAGCTCTGTTTGACAACATCCAGCCACCACTGCCGGGAGCTGAGCCCCTGGCCCTGGCCGTAGTTGGGGAAGCGCCGGCTCTGGGCTCCGTACACCTCGCGGAAGGAGCGCCCCAGCGCCTCGGGCTCCACCTGCAGCCCGTGGGCCCGGGCCTCGGCCGCGTAGCTCTGGCCCACGGGCTGCCGCAGCCGCAGCAGCGTGTCCTTCACGTCCCACGTCAGCAGGCGCAGCCTGAGCATGGCCTCAGCAGCGCCCGGGGACACCCCGCGGTGCCGCTCACATCAAAGGGGCTGCGGACACCCCGGCCTTTTGTCCACCTCTGTACGACCGTCGGTGTCCCTCGGGTCAGCACGGAGACGCGGCAAGGAGGGCAAACCCTGCTCCGAGTGCCAGGGGCAAAGTCTGCCAGGCCGGGGCAGTGACACTCCCCAGTACCCTGCCAGGTCCCCACACCCACTGCTGTGGGTGCCGCAGACGGGGCGAGCTGGGGCACCGGGGCTGGACCCAGGCTGGGGGCCAGGGGCACGGCCGGGGTGTCTGGGGAGGGTGCCCGGGGCGGGAGCACCGCTGGAAAGCAGGTGCAGGATCGCGGTGTCCCGGAGGTGCGGGGCGGTGCCGGCGCTCACCGGGCCGAGCTCCCGGTGCGGGGGGGCTGCGGGCTGGGGTGCGCGCACTGCCGGGGCCCACCTGCGCCGCTGCCCGGAAGCGCCGCCCCGCCCGGAGAACCCTCCCATCCCGGAAAGCCCGCCCATCCCGGAATTCCCTCCCCTCCGCAATTCCCTCCCTTCCCGGAGAACCCGCCCCGGCCGCAGTAGCCGCACTCAGTGCCGGCCCGCCGCCTCCCGCAGCCAGCGCAGCAGCTGCGGTGTGAAGTAGGTGATGATGATGTCGGCCCCTGCGGAGAGACGAGACGCTGGAGCCAGCCCCGGGGGACACGGGGGATAGAGAAGGGGACTCGGGGGTCGCAGCCTCACCTGCCCTCCTGAAGGCCGTGATCGCCTCCTGCACCGCCGCCTCCAGGCTGAAGGCGCCGGCCTGCGCCCCGTGCCACAGCATGGCGAACTCCCCCGAGACGTGGTACACGGCCAGCGGGTGCGTGGGGTGCTGCGGGAGCGGGTCAGCGCCGGGGACAGCCCGGCCCGCACACCCCCGGTGCTCCAGCGCCCGTCCCGGCGCACAGAACCCACAGCCTCCACCCAGAGCCCTCCCTGCCCGGCAGGTCCTCACCCGAGCCTTGACGTCCCTCACGAGGTCCAGGTAGGGCATCCCCGGCTTCACCATCAGAATGTCTGCGCCCTCCCTCACGTCCCGGTCCTGCCACGGCAGCGTGGGGACAAGAACAGCTTATTTTTGCCCAAGAGTTTGGAGCCGTGGTGGTTTTCCGCAGGAGGGATCACAGGAGGCTGTGAGCCCCTCACGGCCAAGGTGGCTGGTGCTCCCCTCGCCATACACGTGGTACCTGGGAAGAGCTGATGGCTTCATGTCCCTGCACCTGACACCCCAAGCCACAGCAGGGCATGGGGACAGCAACTGCATAGCTCCCAGTACTCAGTCCCTGGGCACACACTGGGACCAGCTCTGCCCAGGCCTCATGTTTCTTTGGCTCATGGAAGGGGAACACCCTTGACCATTTGCTTCCCAACCTTTTGCTCGCCCCAAGCCCTGTGGGGTGCGATTACCCAGGCCCCATGTGAAAGTGTCCCACCCCACAGCCCACTGAGGGTGTCCCACCCCACAGCCCACAGTAACCCCACTGAGGGTGTCCCACCCCACAGCCCACAGTAACCCCACTGAGGGTGTCCCACCCCACGGCCCACACTCACCACAGCGCGCGCTGCCAGCCCGCGGGCGCCCGGGGGCAGCTGGTAACAGCGCCGGTCCCCAAAGGCAGGTTTGGACAGCGCCGCGTCCCTGCAGAGGGGCGGAGGGTGAGGAACCCCTGCCTCCCACCTCGTACAGCCCCAGAAACACGAGGACAGGCCCAGACAAGCATCTGAGCCACTGAGCCAGAACGGGGGGCACTCCCCACGCAGTTCAGCACCCAGGGATTGCTCTGGGTGGTCCTACAGGCCCAGGCTGGCCCTGGGAGCTGTTTCAACACCCACTGCCCTCCCCATGCCCAGAGTCTGGGTAAAATTGTGTCAGGCTCTTTTCCAAGATACATTCCTTGGGGATACCCTGCCGGGGTCAGGCTGTTCTTGGGACAAGGTCTAACAGCTGACTAAGCCGAGGCTTGTCCCTGAAGTCACCCTGTGGGGCAACACTGACTGCTGTGACTCCTGACTGCTCCTGGAAGCTGCAGGCAGCTCCCTCTCTGCCTGCCTTGCCACCAGCACCCGAGCAGGTGAAGGGTTGGGATGGAAGATCACCCTTCAGTGACACTGCCACCAGCCAGTCTCTCCTGGGCAAGTCCTTTTTTCGTGGAGAAGTAGGAGTAGGGTACTGCAAAGTGACCAGTGTGGCCCCACGTGCAGCCCAGGCTCTGGGCAAGCCCCTTTCCCAAGTAACTCCCTGGGAATGCATTGCCAGCCAGCCTGGTCCCAGCTGGGCACACCTGCCTGGGGGACAGACCCACCTGAAGGGGCCGTAGAAGCACGAAGCAAACTTGGCACTGTAGCTCATCACTGAGACCTGCAAGGCAGAGAGGGCCCGTGAGGGCTGGGAGCTCAGGGCCACATCCCAGTGCTAGGACAGGAGAGATTCCCTCCCACAGCTTTACCCTCCCCTCCCAGACGCCTGGCACCTCACCATGCCTGGGCATTCCCCTCCAGCCAAGGACATTCCCCTCCTGTGTGTGCCAGGGCAGGGCAATGCCTGTGGCACCAAGGGGGGGTTTGCCCCTCCTGCCACTTGCCCTGTCCCGCTGTGCTGCATCCTCCCGTGGATGTGGCTCGTGCCTGTGGCACACACAGGTCCCTGGCTCACCTTGTTGCCCAGGTCGTTGGAGATCAGCGCCTGCTTTATGGCTGCAATGCGCCCGTCCATCATGTCCGAGGGGGCCACGATGTGGCAGCCTGCAGGGACGGACAGGACGGGGATGTTGGGAAGCACTGGAGGCTCAGGTGCTGCCTGGGCAGTGCAGGGGAGCACTCTCAGTTGGAGCCAGGCCCAGTGTGCTTTTGAGTCTGCCCAAAGCCAGAGAGGGGCAGCTCTGTGAGAGCCAAACGGGGGTGTCACTGCCCGGGGCTCCCCACCTGCTTTGGCATAAGCCAGTGCCACCTCCGCCAGCCGCTGGCAGCTGAGCTCGTTCTGGATGGTGCCATCTTCACGCAGGATGCCTGGGAGACAAACCTGGGGTTACACAGGGGAGGGACAGCTCAGTCCACAGGGGACTGCGGCTCTGGGGAAAAGCTGTGGAGATGCTCAGAGCAGCAGTGGGGAACTTGATGTGTTAAGGGAGGTGGATAAGGACCAGGAGCCTGCTGGGGACTGGACACAGCATGTGGGTGCTCCAGGGAAGGGAAGGCAGAGATGGAGGACGCAGAGGGGTGCTCAGACTCAGGGGCCTGAGGGACGGTCTGAACCACCCATGCCTCCCACCCTATGGTCAAAACCCAGGAGAGGTTGCCCAGGCTCAACTACACCAGTACAGGGAAGCCAAATCTTGGAGCAGGAGCTGGGCAGACCCTCAGCAGAAAATGGCAGATCCCAGAGGCAGGAGAAGGCCCAGAGCACAGCCCAGCCCTGCAGCCCGTGCTCACCGCAGTGCCCGTGCGAGGTGTAGGGGCACAGGCAGACATCACAGGCAATCAGCAGCTCTGGGAAGGTGGAGTGGATCTTCCTGATGGCCTGGATGGCAGGAGTGCCCTCGGCATCAGCAGCAGAGCCTCTCTCATCCTGTGAGGACATAAACACCTCAGCATGCACAGCTGACACTTCCCACCAGCTCCTCCACGGCAGCAGCTCTGCCCAGGAAGCATTGCCTGAACTGTGGGACCCTGTAAGGCTGGATGGTGGGACCCCACTGAGGGAAAAGGGTGATGGGCAACTAGGGCAGCTTTTGGGGCCACCTGGAGAGCTCTGGGGACTTTCCTGTGGGTGTCACTGCAATATCCTGTAATATCACAGCCAGAGACCCTGAACTGCTCCTGTTTGATCAGGAGACCACCCCCCCACCCAGCCCCCCAGTGCTCTGACAGCCCTGTGGCTATCCCAGCACCCCCACACATATGCACTGACCTTGTGGACCTTGCTGGGCACCCCAAAGATGAGCACACACTTGAGGCCGTCTTCAACAAGGGGCCGCAGCATCCCCTCCAGCTTGTTCACTCCATACCTGAGCAGGGCAAAGGGAAGCAGCTGCCAGGCACCCAGACCTGCTCCACGGGGAGAGCTGCCCTGGGACTGGGATGCTGCCCTGTGAGCAATCCAGCATCCCCAGGCAGTGCTGGAGGTACAGGGGAGGTGTGGCCTGAACACGGAGAACAATCTGAGCCCTTATCTGGGGCTGCAGGAGCACTGTCTGCCCAGAATGGACACTGCTCTGGAGGGATGGGCATGTCCTGCCCTTGGATCCCTTATCTTGGTGTCCCTGGTGCAGCTCCAGCCCCCTTTCCCATCACAGCACCCCTGCTCCCAAAGCCCTGCTAATGTGCAGCAGATGCAGAGGGGAGCTGCCAGTCCAGTGGGATCCGGTGCAGGACCAGATCCCCCGTCCTTGCAGAGGTTTTCTGGCTGCTGCTGGAAACCCTGTTCACTTCCAGCCTCCCTGTGTGCCCAGCCCACACAGCCTGGGAGTGCTCTGGGACACAGCCAGACCCTGGTGTTGTCCCTCCCAGTACTGACACTTTTCCAGCATTCCCTGCTTGATTCCCTCCACTGCCTTAGTGGATGGGCATTCCCACTTTGCCTGATGCTGGAGATCTCCAAAGCAGGAACCAGAGGGTTGGAAGCCTCCCCCTGGCTCATGCTCAGGGCATAAATGAACCCTCCCCAGACACAGGGCACAGCAGTGCCTGGGGGGCTGGATTCATACCTGGCTTGTCCAGGAAGGCTGGGAATTGGCTCCACGGCATCAGGGCTGTCACTGTGGGATGGGACAGAACATGAGCACTCGCTGGGAGAAGGAAGCCTCTCTCCCAGACTTGTCCACAGGAACTCTGCACCTGTTTAAGAGCTCAGGGGGCTGCAGGGATGGGCCCAGCCAGACACCCTGAGTCAGGTCTGTCCCTCACCCGGGAGCTGGGGCTCACTCACGTGACAAAGATGGGGTAGATGAGGTTGGAGGCATCGAAGGTGGTGGCCGTGCACTGCCAGGAGCGCAGCACGGGGTGGAAGTAGCCACTGTGGAGAATGGAGTCTGCCTGCATGGTGAGCTCTGCTGTCAGGGGAGGAGACTCTGAAACACCAAAACAAACCAGTGGGGCCCTGGTGAGCTGCTGCTCTTGGCACGTGTGAGGAGGGGCTGGGATCCAGGCAGCCACAGCAGGACTGTCCCTGTCCCATGCCAGGCCGTGAGCTGCAGCCCAGGCAGCTCCATCCCCCCTACCCCAGGCACCCTGGAGTGCTGCAGGACCCCCCTGAGCAGTCACAGCACGGCCCTTCCCATTAACAGGGGCGTCAGTGACTCCTCCCCACAAAGCTCCCAGTTCTGTGTATGAAACCCCCATTTCCAGCCACTGACAACCTCCCCCAGCAGGATCATGTTCACCCTCTGCAGGTTCCTTTCCCTGAGCCCCAAGAGGGTCATTCTTCATTCATTTTACTTTTCCTTAGTGCTGAGAAATTGTGTGACACAGTTTTTGTACGGATACAGTTTTTGGAGAGGATACAGAGCTGCTCTGTGTGATCTTTAAGGTCCCTTCCAACCCAAACCATTCCATGATTCCGTGTAGCACCACATATTTATGGCTGCAGTGTGAAGGTGCAGTTACAGAAGAATAGGGGTACTGGAAGAGAGAGGCATGGGACCATCCAGGGCTCTAAAGCTCTCACACAACTCTCACAGTTACACAACTCCAGTGGCCACTTACTGCTGGATAAAGAAAACAGTGGAGTTGGGCAAAACTGATTTCAGAGATAAAACTCACACATGAATCAATCATTAGCTATCTCATGGCTGAAGCTTCTTTTGTAGCAATGTTTTATTCTCTAGCAGATCTAGTAATAATTCTGTGATCAGCCCATTAAGAATTACATTTCCATGAGGGCTCAATTCCCACCACCACGCTGCTGGTGGATGTGATGGAAGGGGCCGTGGGAAGGGAGCTCTCCTGGGACGAGGTGTTTGGCTGCAGTGCAGAGGAACAGCTGCACGACCCCAGCAAGGGACTGTTTGTGCAGAGCAGCTCCAAGGACTTCTGGCTGCTCACACAGGGCCACATGCCCTGAACACCCTGTGCAGAGGAGCTCAGGTGCCCTGGGAGACAAAGCAAAGTTCCTGCTGAAGAGTGTGGGGTTTTGGGAGCTGAGCCTGAGGGAGGTGAGCAGGAGCAGAGCTGAGATGAGATTCTGAAAGAGCAGGTGGATTCCTGTGAGTCTCCTGGGCAGGGCAGGGCTTCCCCAGGGAGATGGAGCAGCAGGAGGATGGGACCCCTCTCAAGGGAGCAGCCTTGGTCCATCCCATGGGGGATTCCCCAGGCAGTATATCTCTCCGACCCCTCCCAGCACAGAATCCAGAGGACAAAGTTTTACATCAGCACCCATGACACCAGCCAGTAATAGAGCTGGGAGATGGTTCAGTTCTTCTGGAAAACCTTTAATATGAAGTGTTTCACCTATTTTACACACTCAAGACTCTTAAGATGTTCTAATATGGAGCCAAACTCTGTCAGAGCACCCCAGTGCACAGGACACTTGGAACAAAGGGGAATTGTGTTCAGTCCAGGGCTGGAATCGAGCCTCTCATACCTCAAGGAATCGCTTCTGCCTGGGGATGAGGAAAGGCCCCTCTTGGTTAGAGGCTTACATGTATAAAAACCCCAAATAAAAACATCAGGTGGTGCTTGTGGGGGATGCAGAGCAGCTGACAAGCAGCTGGCACCATCATGGCATCCCTTGGCAAGTCATTTTTAGCCCTTGGAACGCTGCTGCCCCAGGCCTGACTCCAGGGAAGGGGACAGCCCTCGGGTGAACCGGGGCTGGCAGCTCCAGCAGGCGCCTGGCTCCAGGCAGGGCTCCAGGCAATGGCAAACAAAGGGCTCAGTGAACAAAACCCACCTCGAGAATCCAAAAAATGCTTTAAACAGTTAATCCCACCAGAGGGAGGGGAGGGGGCCGGGTGGGACCAGAGGCACCTGACTGGATGGGACAGATAGAGGCCACAGCTCCAGAAACCGCGCTCTGGAGCGAGGAGGAGACGGGGCCGGGTGGGATTGCAGTGCCAAGATAAGAGCGGCACGGGTGGGTCCCAGGCTGCTGGGCCGGGTCCTCCCGGGTCCTCCTCCTTGTCCAGGACAAGCTGCTGCTCACGCAGGGCACCGGGCGGGACGAGGGCACCGGGGTGGCACAGCCGGGGACATTGGGGAAGAAGGGCAGGGCCGCGGAGCGAGGCTGCAAGAGTGCCATGGGGACATTGCGCCACCCGCCGCGCCCTGGGCTGGGGCTGCTCCCCCCGAGATCCCGGCAGAGCAAATTAACCTTTCCTCAACATCCAAGGCCCAAACCTGTCTTTCTAAAGCTCTTTGCTCCGCGCACACCGGAGGAGTTCAAGGGCAGGTCGGCAGCAGAGCGGCTTCACCTTTGCTCCTTCCACTGGGACCGGTGCAAAGCCGCAGCACCCGAACCCGCAGCTGTGCCCAGCCCGTGCCCGCGGCACTGCCCGGGTTCCTCGCTGCTCTCGAGGGACGGGAAGCGACTTCCCAGCGGGAGAACCCGGCACACGCCGGCCCTCGGCACCGGCGGGACAATTTTCGGGGACGGGCTGGAGGCAGACCCGGCGCTGCTCCGGCTCCCGACAGCCCCCCACGAGCGGGGAGGGTTTGTTCCCTCATCTCGCCTCATCTTGGCAGGAAGAGCTGTCCCAGCATTTCAGGACAAGCACACGTGGCCTCAGACGTGAGCTCAACTCTTTAGCTAAATCCCAAGGACGTGCAAGCTCCCAAAATCCCAGCTGGGGACAGACCGGGGTGTTCTAGGAAAGTGCAGCTCCCCAGGCAGACAACGGAGCTGTGGGTTAATTAACAGCCACTAACGAAGGCCAAGCTTTTACAGGGTTAATTAAGAGTTACCAGTGAAAGTCAAGCTGTTAGGGCAGGTTTCCCGCTGCGGGACGGGAACGGGGATGCTCAGGGGTCTGGAATTACACCCCATGACAAGCGGGAGCTCAGGACCGACGCCAGCTCGCAGCATCACACGCTGCTCGGAGCGTCCCCCGCCGTTGCCACGGTTACCGAGCAAAAACCCGAGCAAAACCCGAGCAAAACTGAGCAAAACCCGGCTTGTCCTTGCTGCGTTACCCGGGGCTGCCCTTCCTGCCTGCACCCAAGCGCGGCCGGGCCCCGTCCCTGGAGTCATTCCCGGCAGCCCTTCAAGGGCCCGAGTCGGGGACCGGAGGAGGAGCGGACGCCCCGGCCCCAGCTCCGGTGCCCGCTCCCAGCCCCGTTCCTGGTCCCGGTCTCGTTCCCGTTCCCGGTCCCGGCACTCACCGATGGCCGCGTCCGCTCCGGCCGTGCGACAGTGCCCTCGATGTGCATAGCCACGCCCCTAATTAGCATGGCCACGCCCACGCGGAGGGGCTGGCGGGAAGTCTCGCGGCGGAGCGCGGGAAAGGCGGCGCGGGGGGACGGGGGCGATGGCGGCGCGGGGTCTGGGGTCTGCAGCAGGGGTGGGCCCGGGGGGACACG
>VZRH01005615.1:105634-115663 GCA_013397555.1 Urocynchramus pylzowi | reverse complement strand
GTTGGATGACTCAGGGACATAGGGACACATCCCAAACTGGTGTTGGATGAAGGCAGGAACACAGGGACACATCCCAAACTGGTGTTGGATGGTTTGCACTTACCAGTTTAAATTCCCTTGGGAGAATGTCCACAGCTGCTCTGTTTTTTAAATTTTTTTTTTTTTTTCATTTTGGCCATGGAAGAAGAATGAATGTGAAACACTTGGCAGTATCCTTTTTAAAAGGAAATAAGCTTTTACTTGGTCATTATACTCTCTAAATTTTTAAGTGCATCAGGCCTCTGAGAGCTGATGCCTGGAATGATTCCATTTTTCCTTCCCCTAAAGACAGGCCAAGCGCTGCAGGCAGGAGCCTGGTCCCCGGAGGATGGAGCTGTCCCTCAGAGGTGTCACTCACACACTTCTCTTCCTACCTCAGGCCCTCTAAGTTTAGTTCACCTCTGATGAAGGCCTCCAAGTGCAGCACTTTCAAAATATCTTCCTGGCATTCTTTTTTTAGCCATAAACTAATTCAGCAGTTTTAACTGTCAAAAAAGCGCCAGCCCAGAATTCTGCTGATTGAGTGGACTTTCCTACGTGACCTAAGACAGAGACTTGGACAAATCCTGTGTACCAGGTCAGGAGCTATTTTCAGCCACATGGACCGACTATTGCATTAACTGTAACTTTGTTATTCCCTTTGGAAAGTGCTTTGGGAAGGAAAGCTGTAGGGTAACCTCTGTGTCACCTCTCCCGGTGTTCATTCGGGTTTGTGGCACCATGAATCTTGCTCCTGTTTGTGCCGTGCTCCAGCCAGAGCTGAGCTCTGCAGCAGGGTCAGACATCCTCTCACCTGGACAGATGACCCTGCTGCTCTGGAGTAACATGGGGACAGTGAGTGCTCTCAGCTCCCAGGGAAGGGAATGCCTTCCTGATTATGGGTAATGGGATCATGCTTAAACAATATGGGCAATCATCAGCTGCACTCAGCTAATTGATCCAGAATACCAATTAATCCACAGAGGTGGCTTAAAGGTGCCCAGTAAGGCTGGGCTAATGGTGTGCCACTACACAAATGGGATCCAGCTCCTCCTATGGCTGCCAAATGTACATTAAAGTTGACCCTAAGGGAGTGGAAAGTCCTTGAATTGAAAATGGTTTGGGGCTGGGCAGCTATTTTGGAAAACGTCTCGTGCCTGCTCTGTTGTTGTGTTCTCCCCTGGGCATCACCTTCTGACATGAAACAGGAGCTTTGTCTGACCCAATGGCTCTGCTTTTATTTTCTTCAATATTCTTGAACATACTTTCTCCTTAAATATTCTTGTAAGGATTCCTTGCTGAGAGGGTGGTGGTCACTGGCACAAGCTCCCTGGGGAAGTGGTCATGGCACCAAGGCTGCCAGAGCTCCAGAAACATCTGGAGGATGTGAGTAGTCACAGGATTTAATTCTAGTCCTGCAAGGGAGGATGATGATGATCCTTCTGGGTCCCTTCTAGCTGGAGACACTCTGTGTGCCTGTTCCCATGCTTGGGCTAAAGGGGGAGTCAGGATCAGAGTTCTGGGGGACAAAGGAAGCAGCTGCCCTTGGAGCAGCATCTTCAGTCTAAGACAAGCTTAATTGAACATGAGAAATCTGGCCAGCCTGGGAATGGGGCTTCACCAGATGACAAAGGAGATCTCTGTCAAGAAAAAGGGCAACTTGCCCCTTTCTGTTGTGCCCCAGGTCAGAGGACAATGGCTTTAAACTGAAGCAGGATACCTTTAGTTAGATATTGGGGAGAAATTGTTCCCTGGGAGGGTGGGCAGGCCCTGGCACAGGGTGCCCAGAGCAGCTGTGGCTGTCCCTGGATCTCTGGAAGTGTCCAAGGCCAGGTTGGACAGGGCTGGGAGCAGCCTGGGACAGTGGAAGGTGTCCCTGCCCATGGCAGAGGGGGGAATGGGATGAGCTTTAAGGTCTCTCCCAGCTCAAACCAGTCTAAGATTCCTGGCATTTGATCTCTGTCGTCCCCCCCCATCACATGCTCTGGTCAAATCCATTTGGGTGCCAAATGCCAGAAATACTTGATTTTCTGTGAAATTTGTGGGCTAGCCTGGCTCACGAGGAGGCAGAGCAGTGTCAGAGCTGGGGAGCAGAGCCCAGTGAGGTACCTGAGAGGAGAGCTCAGCTATTTCCTGCAGCTCCAGACTGAGCACGGCAGTTCAGCTCAGGTGACAGGCAATAACTTCCTAAGCTGTTTTAACTTCATTACTTTGATCCATTTGACCATTCTAAGGCCAAAAGCATAATTCCCTAGAGACCTTTTGCTATATTGAAACTGATCTCTTTTATGAGAAGGGTCACTAAAGACCCAGCTTGGTTATTACATTGTTTTTATTGCATTAAAATAAATCAACAATGGATTAATACTCAGCATTTGTCAAAATGCTGCAGCAGGACTGGCTGCTCAGGTCAGACATCCTCTGAGAGGCCTGGAATGTCTCATGGTGCTGCTCTTCTGTGTCATTGAGGGTTCAGAGTGCAGAAGAATGGTGCTGTGAGCTGATGTGCTGCTGTAATTCACCGGGCTTTTAATCAGGTTAAGGCTGTAAGACAGGTGTGTGTTAAACACCTGGCCTGAGGAAGTCCCACTGCCCTAAGGAAATGCAAAACCAAGGACAAAGCCTTGAGCTGGGAAAATTGTCAGGTGTTTGGGTACTGTTTCTAAATCAGGTGTGTGCCCAACCTACTGTTATCCTGCAGGTTAGGCATGGCAAAAGGGAAAAAGGATGAAAAAAAGAAGAAAAAAATAGTTTATGATGCCCCATTAGTGCTTTGGGGTCAGCATCCTGTCAGCCTGCTCAGAGGCAATTGGCCTGAGCTGTGTGCCTTTCCTGGGAGAGAATCACAGAATCCCAGACTGGTTTGGGGTGGAAGGGACCCTAAAGCCCATCCAGTCTCCCCCCTGCCATGGGCAGGGACACCTTCCACTGTTCCAGGTTGCTCCAAGCCCCATCCAGCCCGGCCTTGGGCACTGCCAGGGATGGGGAATCCACAGCACACGGATAATCCATGGTGCTCTGATGGCTGCTGGTCTCTGTGATTGCTGTTCCTCACTGTGAAGGGTGACAGTGGAGGCTCTGCCAGCCCTAAAGGAGATGTTCTGTACAGGATGTTTCTGGAGGGATCAGGAAGCATCCCTGTACCCCAAAGGGATCCCTCTCCTGAATTAACCCTGGTTGTCTCCCTAACCAGCCCCAGGGCAGCAGGGGCCTTGGGCACTCAGTTTCTGCAGGTTTAGAGTGTTCAAGATGGGTGAAAATCTGAACTGAAATAAAACAAGAGCTTCTCGCTCTCCCACCTCTTCCCTGTTGCTCTCCTCCTGGAGAGGAGCTGGTTTGGAGCAGCTCTTGTACAAACCATGCTGTGGTCACAGCTGCCTTGGTTTCAGCCACAGTTTAGCAATGGCAGAGGGACAAGATGAGCTGTTTCCAGCAAGCTTGGCCCTGCCAAAGGATGGGCACAGGAACAAGGGGTTGTGCACGAGACTGTTCTGTGCTCTGCATCCCTGGTGAGGCACTGAGGGGCTGTGCCAGCTTCTGCTCACGTGGGGTTTGTCACAGATCCTCTGCCTGCCCTAGATACACTCTGTGCTGCCAGCCACGCCATCCTGAGCTCTCACAGCCACGCCTCAGAGCCCAGGAATGGCTGTGGGCTGCTCCCTTTGCATGTTAGACTCTGCATTTCGTGGGGAAGGGGCAGAGAGGGAGGTTTAGAAAAGAGATCAGACAAAGAATTTGTGTTTGCACCCCAAAACAAGGGGTGCAGAAGGCCAAACACATGAAGTCCTGTGGAGAGGCAGAGACATGGCTCTTGTCAGACTCCGATATTTTGGCAAAGCAGCAGTGCTGAGCTGAGTGCTGGGCTGGGGTCATGTGCTGGCTGTGGGGACACTGTGCAAGGGGATGGGTGGTTTTGTGCAGTGGCAGTGAGCAGGAGCAGCCCATGAGGTCGGGTCAGTGCTGGTTTGACACCCAGTGCACTGTCCTCTCCCATCTGGCAATTTTCCAGGAATGTGGAGTCCTGAGTGCATCTGCCTCGAAAGGTGGACACAAGGGAGCTGCAGGGTGGCAAAGGCAGCAGCAAAGACCACGCTGGGGATGTTGCTGCTGCTCTGGCTCAGATTTGGGCTCCAACAGGATGCTCACACTCTGGGATGTGAGCAGAGAAAGGGTGGTGTACCTAAAACACCCTGGAAGGAGGAGAAACCTTTCATGGGCCTCAGATTGGAAAAGGATTTGCTAATGTGCCAGTCTGCCTCTTTGTTGGGTTCCTAATTGGAGTTTTCCAGGGAGAAGCTCAGTGCCTGCTGCAGAGGTGGTGTCAGGGACAGCAGCACCTCAGCTGGGCCCTGGGGAAGAGGGGCTGCAGTGTTCCCACTGCTGGAAAGTGCTGTGGTTTGTGTGTCTGCCCTATATGCCAGCCTGTGCTAATCCCAGAAATCTGCCCTCAGGATTGCCCTGAAATAGCCCAAACCTTCTTTCTTGCAATCCTCTTACTATCTGGGAAGCCAGATAATTTTTTCCAGCCTGATTTAGTTTCTTTAGTTCCAAAGGCAGCCTTGTGGGTTCTGTGTGCATATGTTACCCTTTTGCCTGGAATAATTGTCTAAGCACGTGTTTGGATTTGAATATCCAACCAAAGGCAGACCCTAGCGCTGGCAGACTGAAATTTGTGATGGAGAACGGTGTTAAATTTTAAAAGAAAGTCATTAACTCCCAGGCCAACCAGCTGAATGGGCAGTTTGCTGGAGACTCCAACAAAACTGCAGGTTAAGGTCAGTCCCGGGGTTGGAATGTGAGGAGGGAAGTTAGGAGGAGTTGATTCCTTGCTGTTGGGAGCCAGGAGAGAACGGAGCTGTTGCAGGACTACCATCTCTTCCCAACTGACAATTTAATTTGTACCTTCCCAGACTGGATCTCTGCTCCCTTGGGACATTTATATACTGGTTTGGATTTGGGTTGCCCCCCTCCCCCTTGCAGTGGTACCCTGACCAAAGGCTCGTGGCAGCTAAATCTCACCTTGGCCATTGCTGGAGAGGACCTGACCCTGCGTGGGAGCCATGGAGCAGCGGGGGGAGCAGCGTGAGTGCTCAGGTGATTTCCCACTGCCTTTGCAGCACTGCTCATTCCCCTGGGGGGAGGAGGGCTGGATGGGTGGGTGGATGATGGCTCTGTGGGTGGCTGGTCGTGGCAGCCAGATCCCAGTGGCTGGAGGAGATGAGGGTCTGTATCTCCCCCATGCCTGCTGTGGGGGGCTGGAGATGCCCAACTCCATGTGAGATCATGTGTGATCTCAGGGCTCTCTGTGCTGCAGGATAGAGTGGATTTGAATCTCCTGGGTTTGTGTGTTAGGAGTGATTTCTGCAGCCAGCGAGCCTCAAACCCTCTGGGAGATGTGTGAGGAGAGTTCTGTGGCCTGGGAGTCCTACAGAGACTTTTTACTATAATTTATTTATTTATCTTTTGAAAGCCCTGTCCCCTGGGACTCTTTCACCCAAAGCTGTGAGACTGCCTGCTTTAGCTGGAGAGACAGAGCATTCATTACTGTCCTGTTTGCCTCTTAAAAGCCTTTTGCAATGAGAGAGAGAGAGAGAGAGAGAGAGAGAGAGGGGGCTTTGTGTGAGCCTGGGGAGCTCCTGGGAGACAGGGGGAGTGTAAACACCTCTGTGTGCTGGGAGAGCTGCGGGTGCTGCTGAGAGGAGCCACACAAATCATGGTGCTGGGGCTGCCAGGGTGCTGTGCTGTGATGGAGACCAGGACAAGGCAAGGCTGGGCAGGTACAAACCCTGCTCCCATTCCAGAGGTTCAGGATACCTGGGATTGTGGAGGGAATTGTTTGCTGCTCGCTCAGGAAGCTGCTTGGTGTTGTCTGTCCTGTGGGCTGAGCTGTGCAGTGAAAAAGACAATCCCAGATTGGTTTGGTTTTTCCCAGGGGCAAATAAATTTGCTGGGGAAAAAGGCTTTAATTTTGATGGGTGGCGGATGGAGATCACTGGGAATGTCAGCAAATGGATTCAGCTGAACAAATGAAGAGTTTTTGATTATCCTGAAAGGAAGGACATTCAGAAGTGCCTTGGAAATGACCCTGGATCCCTGAGCAGGGCTACCCCACCTGTGTGCTTGTTCCTGCTTGTCCAGGACTGAGCTTTGGTGTCATTTGCTTGTGTCTGTGGGGCTCTGGCATCAGCAGAGCTTCTGGGACCAGGGACAGAGGGGGATGGACTGTGGCAGGGTTGTTCTTCAGCCCTCCTGACAGCAGCACTGACTGTGACCCCAGGCAGTCCAGGGCTTCTCCACCTGCATTATAAACACATCCATGAGGGAGGGAGTTGGAGCCTTTGTGAGGTTTCTCTGCAGACCCCAAGGCTGGGATGATGAAGGGTCCCCTGACCCTCCCTGTGGGCAGGATGGGAGAGCTCTTGGAATATTCTGCAACATAAATACACTTCAGTTCCTCTCCCAGTGCTGCCTGTTGAGGATGGGATGAAAATGAGGGTGGGATTAAAGGATTTACCCCAGCTCTATATCCTGGGCTCTCTTGCCTTTCAGCAAGATGTGTAGAGGATGTGACATCTCCAGTGTCAGCCTGTCATATTTTGTCATGGGGGAGCTCTGATGTTGGTGAGCTGTGCTGGAGCTCAGGGCTTTGCTCATGGGGAGAGCCAGAGCTGCTCCCCTGGCTGTGCCCCTGAATGCAGGGAGAGCATGGAGCAGGCCATGGGGATGTGTTTTGGAATTCCAGGATGCAAATATCAACTTGGGCAGATGGGACAGGCCACTGTGGGATGTTGTGGTGTTGGCTGTGTGCCTGGCCAGGTTGGCTCCTGGCTGGAGAGCCTGCTAGGATGCAGGGATTGCTCCTGCCTGCTGGAAAAGGACCCCTTCCCTCTCTGTGTTCCCCTCCTTGAGCCTCTGGGTTTTGATAACTGCATTAATCCCTTCCTCAAGGACCTGCAAAGCAGCTGTGCCAGATGTGGGAAGCCAGGTTCTGGGCAGAGCTGCTGGAGCAGCCTTTCCCCTCTTGTGTCCCTCACATTCCACCAGACCTCGCCCTGGGCTTGCTGCTTCAAGTCCCTGATGGGGAGGCAGGAGCCAGCAGCTGTGGCTTCCCTGGGGGCTACTGGATCCTGGAGGATTCCAGAGACTGCAGGGCAACTCTGGGAGTTTTGGGGCTACCAGGCAGGCAGGAGAATTTAGGTGGTGGCCCAGACTTGCAGGGATCAGTGTGTCCAGGCTGCCCCTTCTGCTCACCTGGCACATCTCTGACACTGCCAGCTGGGAATGGGGATCCAGCTTCCCCTGGGCTCCAACCCAGCAGTGCTGTGAGAAAGGCAGATGTGCTGTGAGAAAGGCAGATGTGCTGTGAGGAAAGGCAGATGTGCTGGGGCTGCTCAGGAGCTCCTGGTGCTGTCTCAGATGCTTCTGCTCACTGCCACATCCTGCCCTGCTGGTGCATCCCCTGCACTGTGATGAGGGCAGCAAAGGGCACTGCTGTGCTGGACAAACACACAGCAATTACAGAATAAATCACATCTTTGTTTCTCACCCCACCCTGAGCCCTGGATCCCGTGCCTGGAGCTGCAGGAGTGCTGAGCAGCCCAGCTGTGCCCACACATGTGCCTGGTGCCTCTGCCCTTGGGCTCTATGTGCAGGGGGCTCCAGCCATGGGGGAGGATCTGTGTGCTTCCCAGAGCTGCAAAGGGGCTCTCACAGCCCGAGTGGACTCAGCTCTGGGCCTTTTCCACCCCACTGGTCCCTGAGCTGCACATTGCCCTGCTCCCATCCTGGCTGGTGCCTCGCTGCTGTGCTGTGGGGAGGAGGGAAAAGGAGGCACCTGGCCCCTTTCCAGCAGGAAAGCAGGAGCTTGGTGTGGGAGCTGCCAGGGAAACCCTGCCAGGCCTTCCCCAGCTCTGAACACCCCTGAGGCACCAGGCCCTGGCTGGCTCTGGGCTGGGAGCCTCCCAAGGCCCTGCAGGGTGCCAAGGTCAGGCTGACACCTCAGGCACAGGCAGCCCCAGCAGAGCTGTGCTCTTTGTCTGGAGGCTTCAGAGGCTGCTGAGGTGCTTTTTGTCTCCACCAGTGCCCAAAGGGGCTTGGATTTATGGCAGTGGTACAATAGGTGTCTGTGGCAGAGATGGATTGGGCTGTGCAGAGCATTCCTCTCTCCTTCCCTTGTTTGCTCTGTGTCCCTCCTGTTGCTTTTCCTTCAGTTTCAGGCAGTTTTTCTGGTGAAAGTTCAGCTGAATCAAACCAGTGTCCCTGCCAGACTTTGGGGGAAAAGGCAGCTTTTCTAGTGAGCAAAGAGCCTTTCCAAGCTGCTGCCTCTGGCTGTGAAGATGGAGCTGGAGATATTTTGGGGTACCTGGAGGCACTGGGCAGGGTGTGGTAGGTGCTGTCCATCTGTCCATCCTGGTACACACTGGCACGGGGCTGAGGGGCATGTGCTGGCACCAAAATCCCAAGTGAGGCTCTTTTGCCTTTACAGCTGCTGTGAGTGTGGCTCCACCAGGGCTGAGGGACACTGCTCTGCCCCCTGCCCTTCGAGGCAGTTCATCTGTGTTAAGGGAAGTGTAAAACAGCTCTGCCTCACCAGTCCTACCCTGCTCATCTCTGTGGAAGAAGCCTGGGCAGATGTTCCTGGTCCTGCAGAGTTACTGGGCTGTGCTGGCTCCTCTGCTCTGTGCTGGGCTGGGAGATCTCTCCGCCAATGCTCCCATTTCTGGGTCTGTGCACTTTTGTCTGTCTCAGCATCAGAGCCTGTGGCAGGTTTGGATGGCTGTGAGTGAGGAGGGCCAGGCTGGGGCTGCTGTGGCTTTGTCAGGGTGCTGGACATGAGGAAAGAATCCAATTCCCCTTTTGTGGAGCCTCCTCTGAGCCCCAGCACATCAGCAGGGGTGGGCTGGAGCTGGATCTGAGGCAGAGTCTTGCAAGAGTGTCCAGCTCTGGGGCCACCCACAGAAGGACAAGGAGCTGCTGGAGAGAGTCCAGAGGAGGCCACAGAGCAGCTCCAGGGCTGGAGCCCCTCTTCCCTGGAGCCAGGCTGGGAGAGCTGGGGGTGCTCACCTGGAGAGGAGATGGCTCCAGGGAGAGCTCAGAGCCCCTTCCAGGGCCTAAAGGGGCTCCGGGAGAGCTGGAGAGGGACTGGGGACAAGGGATGGAGGGACAGGACACAGGGAATGGCTTCCCACTGCCAGAGGGCAGGGATGGATGGGAGATTGGGAAGGAATTGTTCCCTGGGAGGGTGGGCAGGCCCTGGCACAGGGTGCCCAGAGCAGCTGGGGCTGCCCCTGGATCCCTGGCAGTGCCCAAGGCCAGGCTGGACACTGGGGCTTGGAGCCACCTGGGACAGTGGAAGCAGGCATGGAAGTGGATGGTCTTTAAGGTCTCTTCCAACCCAGACCATTCTGTGATTCTAAGCCTGTCCTGAACACCCAGTTCAGGGCAGCATCTCTGTCCAGTGTCCTGGACAGCTGCTTACAGATTAATAAAGCCCTGACAGGACTGGTCATCTGTTTTAAATAAAATAAAACTGCACTGAGCAGAGCCTCTGGGATGCAGTTGGTGTGTGGGATGGGAAGGGCCATGGCCAAGGCTGCAGCTGGGGTTCCTGCCAGGGGTGACTCTCTCTGAACATGGCTCTGTCTCCTCTGTGACACTGCATCGAGTGAATTGCCATCATTCCTCTCCTCTGTGCTCACAGGGAAGGCAGGGGCAAGGTGGACACAAACCCCTGTGGCAGATAAAGCTGAGGGTACAGCAGAGCCTGTGACGTCCCTGCTGTCCCTGCTCCCGGTCCTGCCTGTCCTGCTCTCATCTCCTCTTTTCCCTGGCAGGGCCAGGGCAGGGTCCCCCGGTGCTGGAGCATCTGCCAGCAGTGACCAGGGGGCCACACCGGGCTGGACAGGCCCTGCTGCGGGGAGCCTCGGGGAGCAGGAGGAGGATCAGCCGTGCCCGAGTGAAAGGGAAAGGTGAGTGAGGGGTGTGGGGGGGCTCAGCCCTGGCCAGGGCGGG
>VZRH01005615.1:51029-99609 GCA_013397555.1 Urocynchramus pylzowi | reverse complement strand
GTCAGGACAGTGTCAGAGCAGTGTCAGGCCAGTCAGGACAGTGTCAGGGCAGGGTCAGGACAGTCAGGACAGTGTCAGAGCAGTGTCAGGACAGTGTCAGGGCAGTGTCAGGGCAGTGCCAGGACAGTGTCAGGGCAGTGCCAGGACAGTGTCAGGGCGGTGTCAGGATGGGCTGTTGATGTTTAACTGGAGGATCCATTTGGCTCCAGGGGAGGGGGAGCAGGTCTGGGGAAGCCAGGCAGAGGGAATGCAATTTGTGCCACCTGGATGCTGAACTGCTCTGCCACCGACCTCCGCCCAGGCTGCATTTATAGCACTTATTTTAGGGTGTGTTAAAGGGAAAGTACCACCAACCCCTGCCCCTGTCTGAGGGGTGTTCTGCCCCACAAGGAGGGATCAGCCTGTGGAGCAGAGCAGTGTGGGGTAGGAAGATGCCTTCACTGCTGCTTTGGGATGTGACCATTTCCTTTCCTTTCCTTTCCAGTCATGGAAGCAAAAGGTCTGATGGGAGCAGAGTGCCGTGCGTGCGACTCCTATGTGAAGGTGGGTTCTCCTGGGGCTGTGCTTGGGGACCTTTGTGCTTTTTGGGGAGAATTTTGTGGTTGGCTCCTCCAAGCTTGCTCTGCAGTGTTTTTCCCTTCCCCTTCCTTCTCCATCCTGCTCTGGAAGAGCATCCCCAGCATGCAGGGAGCTGGCTGGGCTCTTGCCCAGCGCTGGACAGCTCAAGGGGTTTTGTTGGCAGTGTCTGGATGAAGTAAAAAAGGGGAGAACAGGACCCTGCTGGGGGTTGTGTCAACCATTCCTTGCAAGAACATCCCAGTGAGTGCCCAAAGCCTGGTGGGGATGTTTGCTGGCACAGGGTGGGTCTCCTGCTGGGATGTGCACAGTGCAGGAAGCAGTTCCCCTGAGAGGGGGTGTGAGTCAGACCCCAGCCAGCCACACTTGTGTACATCACTCCTGATTTTTCTGCTCTTTTCCCTCCCTCCCCTGCCCCAAGGGGTTTTGTAATGCAATTACCTGACAGGCAGAAGAGTGGAGTGATCCCAATCACCCGTTAGCATGGGCTCAGCAGGATCTTTGAGCTCAGCCATCCCTACAAGTGCCTGTGCCAGTGTCCTGCCACGGCAGCTGGGGAATGTGCTCTGGGAATGTTAACATGCTGCTTGTTCTCCTCCCAAAGATGTCCATTGTGCCAGATGCTGACTGGAAGTGCAGGCAAAAGACGAAGACAGTGCCAGACAGCAAAAATCCTGTGTTCCATGAGCACTTTGTGTTGTGAGTATGGCAGGGCAGAGGCAGCTCTGGGCCATCCCTCAGCACCGTGTCACACAGAGCACTGGGGACCCCGTGCCACTGTCCCAGGGCTCCCTCCCCACGCCACAACCCTGTGTTTGCTGTTGTTTTGTGATCTCTAATAAACACTCAGCACGCCTGAGCAGCTCTGCTGCTGAGATGAGGAGTGACAGCCATTATTCTGCTGGTTTTTGTAGCTGAAGTGCCTTGAACTTTTGGGCAGAGCTGTGCAGAGCTGCCAGCACACACAGCATGGCAGCGCTGCTCCTGCATGCTCAGACTCTTGCTGGGCAGAAGTTGGACAGACACACTGCATTTCCTAGACCTGGCACCTGCAATAGTGTGACTGAGGAAGGTAAAAGGGTTTCCTACAGCTCCAGCATGTCTCTGCATGGGAAAGGAGCTGCATGGCTTGGTGTTTGAGTAGAGCTTGTCACTGCTGGCAACAGAGGCTGTGCCAGCCCTCTGACCCATGCAGCGCTGGATTTGGCACAGGGTGGTGGTTTCAGAGCATGAACTGTGGCTTGTTCCTTGCATTTATCCTTTGGTGTTGGATGTGTCTTCCTGCAAGATTATTTCCCCCCTGAAGCCACATGAGTGGTGTCCCCACACCTGCCCAGGAGAGGTCACATCCCCTTGCAGGTGTCTGTCAGGAGTGAGCAGATTGCTCTTTGGGGAGGTGCTGCAGTGCTCTGTGCAGACTGGAGGAGAACACCTGGCTGTGAGGAGGCTGAGGAGTCTGTGGCTGTGAGGGCAGCCCTTGCTGAGTGCTGCTGGGGAGGCTGATGGGCTGTGCCCTCTTGTTACAGCCCAGTGAAAGAGGAGGATGAGCAGAAACGTCTCCTGGTCACAGTCTGGAACAGAGAGAGGAATTCCAGGTAAGGAGCTGCCAGCTGTCATAGGATCCTTTTCAGAGGGGGCTGCTGTGGCAGAGACCCTGCCCCCTGCTCTGGTCACCCCATGTGAGCTCCTCCAGGGCCCTGGGCCCGAAGGGCTGGCCCTGACCTCAGGGCTGCTCTGCTCAAAGCCTTGGGCCAGGGATGTCCCAGCTGGGATCACCCTCGTGGGCAGCCAGTGCTGGTGAGCATCATGGGCAGCAAACTCTGCCCTTGGCACTCTGTTGCCATCGGTGCTGCTTGGTAGCCACCAGCTGGGCCAGCATTTAAACCCCTGGGGCCACTCATGCCTGCACTGTTGGCCAAAGCCAGGTGGGGCTGGAGCGGGCTGGGACCTCCCCTCCCTCTGGGGACAATGCAGGGAGAGCACCAAGGGGCCTGGCACCTTGCAGGCTGTGCTGCCAGCCCAGGCAAGTGCCACCTTGGCCAAGCTCCTGGCAGTACCAGGTGGGCTGGAGGTGACCAGGAGGCTTCAGCCCAGCTCCTCCTTGCCCTGCAGGTGTGCTTACACCGTGTCTGCTCAAACCAGGGGCATGTCCTGGGCACTGCCTGGCACCCAGCATGGGCAGGGATGGCTGGGGCTCCCTGAACAGGGGTGCAAGGGGGGATCTGGAGCTCCAACAGGCGTGTGCTGACAGTCCTGAACTCTGGCTGTCCTGCAGGCAGAGCGAACTGATCGGCTGCATGAGCTTTGGGGTGAAGTCCCTCCTGTCCCTGGACAAGGTACCTCTGTGTCCCAGTGCAGGGTGTGGGGCTGGGGCTGGGCTCCTGGGGTCTCTGGGCTCGGTGGGTGGATGAAAACAGGCTTTTCCCACTGGGAGAAGGTGCCTGGGGAGCTCCCTGCTCCCATTCCCAGCGTGGATGGGCAGTGTGAGACTGGAGTTGGTGTGGGTGCTGGAGATGGGTGGGGAGGCTGTTGGACATCCTGGCACAGGGGATGTCACTCCCTTGGGCAGGGGCACAGAGTGGCAGCGATTGGGGGTGCACAGAGCTGTCCCCAGCACATGCTGCCTGCCCATTTTGCGAGGGGGGACACAGGACATGGGGCCAGCCTGGCGTGGGTCACATCTGACACGTGGGTGAGGGGGTGTGATGGTGGGACACATGCAGGGGTCTGCCTGATTCCCAGCAGGGTGCTGATGGGCAGAGGGCAGACACAGAGGTTTTTCGGCTGTTCCTGCAGGAATTCTGTGCCAGAATCCCTGTCCCTGCCGCGGCGGGTTTGGTGACAGTGCTGCTGCCCCAGCCTGGCTGCTGCTCGTCAGTACAGCTGGCTCGGCTTTCCTCGGGCAGGGCTACCGTGCCAAGGGCTCCCAGCGGCCACCAAAGCCTGGGAATGCTTCATCCCATGGGAATGCTTCATCCCAGGGGCCAGCGGGGAGGGGTTCTGTCCCTGGGCAGCAGAATATCTCGGCAAGCTGGAGGGGTTTCATGGAAGTGTTAATACATCCCCTGAGCTCACAGAATCACAGAATACCTGAGCTGGAGGGGACCCACAGGGAGATTAAGTCCAACTCCTGCACAGACAATCCCACCTGGTGCCTGAGAGTGTTGTCCAAATGCTCCTTGATTATAAAGTTTTCTTGCCTGAGGTGTGGATGTTTTCTTCATAACAGGAGACTAGAAAGGAGCTGGTGGTGGTGGTGGCCTGAGAGGTGGGTGAGAGGTGGCTTGAGCATGGCCTCCTCTGAAATTTGGACAAGTGAGGTGCAGCTTTTTTAAAACAGTGTGGTGCTTGCAGGACCTCAGCAAGGCTGAGATGAGGTCCTGTCCCCTGGCTGCTGCATGATACTGCTGGATATCTCTCTAAAAACCTGAAATCTTGGTGCTTCAGTGAAAACCTGGAATCTTGGTGCTTCAGTGTTACTCGTTCTCCCCTTGCAGGGAGGATGGAATTTTAGCTGTTGCTGAGAGAAGGACTGTGGGCTGTGTGTGTGTGTGTGTGAGCAGGTCTGGGCACCTCTGTGGGCTGTAACTGGGGCAGCTCCTGCCCTGCTGGGTGCAGTGGGGCTGAGCAGCTGCCCTGCATGCACAGCTGCTTCCCTCCCCACAGGAGATCAGTGGCTGGTATTACCTCCTCGGGGAGGACCTGGGCAGGACCAAGCACCTGAAGGTGGCCATGAGGAGGCTGAAGCAGAGCACAGGTGTGTCCCACCACAGGAATATCCCAGGGGGTGTTGGCAAGGCTTGGAAGAGGAGTCACTGCTGTGTCTGAACCTTTGTGCGGAGCAGCCCCAGCCGCACTGCACCCTGTGCCCCATGGGCACTGCTCGGCCCTGTGGTGCTCAGTGGGCACTGGCATCCCAAAATCTTGTGGGGTGGGGATTTTGGCTGCTTCAGCAGTCCCTGCTCACCCCTTCAGCCTCACTTCTGGGCTCTTTGGGGACCCCAACCCTGCAGCCACATCTCTCGCTCTTACTCGGCTCATGCTCATGCTGTCTCCTGCCTCTCAGACTTGGGGCTCATTGCTGTGGCCACACTCTCTTTGCCCCTGGGGTCTGGGCTGGAAGTTTGGGAGCTTTTTCTCCTGCCTTGGTCCTGCAGTGCTGGCAGGGTGTGGAGGAGCAGAGGCTGACACAGGGCAGGGTGGCACAGCAGTGCCTGTCCCAGGTGTGCAGCCACCCTCGAGCTGCTGCCTGGAGGGGATGTGCCCATGACATGTGAAGGTCTCATGTGCAGTGTGGGATTGTCAGGTGTGCTGTCACACTCATGGGGCCTTTTTCTTTTTAAAAAATATTTTGAAATAATTTCAGAAGTCAAGCCAGGAAGTCAAAGTGCAGCCCAGGAGAGCCAGGACGCTGTGACCCTGCAGGAGCTGAAGGTGGGTGTGAGAGGGCTGTGACAGGGCTGTGACCCACCAGCACTGGGAAGACGTGGGGTCGGGTGCCTGCATGAGGGGTTTCCAGAGAGCCAAGGGACAGTGTTTCAGTGAGGGTGATGCTGAGGTAAGGGAGCTCTGTCACCTCCCTGTCACTCTATGGCTGTCACAGGCAATTTGTTACCCCAGTCAGGCCCCAGCTGGTGGAGGGGTGATTTGGGTGCTAAGCCCATTGCCCCAGGGACCTCCTGTTTTCCAGTGTATTCCCACTCTGGGATGGCAGGGCTGGGGCTGGCAGGCTCCTGCCCCACAGCATGGGCCCCTGCCCGGCTCCGTGGCTCCTTGGACACGTCTGCTCCTCTCCCCTTCCAGGACCGCGTGCTCTGGGAAGGGAAAGGCCCACGGTGGAGCCTGGGTGATTTATAGGAGAGGCAGGGATGGGAAACGGGAACACAAACACATGGTTTGCATCGGAAACGGGGCTCGGGCGGCCCCGTGATTTATCTGTGCCGAATTCCGCCCTGTGCTTCCCTCAGCTGCATTTGCAGTTATTTGTTTTACAGCACAGGGCTGAGCAAGACAAACAAAGCCAGCGCCCCTCTCCTCCCTTCCTCTCCGGCAGTCGCCACTGACTTGAAAAGTGGTGGCTGGGAAGGAAGGCTGCTCCTCCTTCCACTCCAGCCCAGCTCCAGCCTGGCAGCGCGGCCGCCCCGGACAATGCTCTGGTGGCTCTGCCACCACGGCTCCCCTGGGAGTGCTGAGGCTCCTCATCTCCCTCCCTGGCCTCCCTGGCCCTGCCAGCTACTGGGCAGAAGAACCTAGATTTTGGGTTCCCTCCAGCTTTCCCTCCTTTATCATCCCCCTGTAGGAGTGTGGAATGTGTTTTCTTCTCTGGTGGAACCCCATCTCCAAGGAGTTGTGCCCAACTCTGGCAGTGGGGCAGCTGAGCCTTTCTGGGTATCCTGCTGCTGGCTGTGCTCAGAGTTCCTCTTGGACTTTAATTCCCAAATTCCACCATGGATGCAGCTCAGCTGACCTCGGTGCTTCCCCCTCGGTGACTTTATGAGCACAAAGCACGGGGCCATGCATATCCTCTGGGTCTGTGCTTTCAAAAACAAACTTTTTTTTTTCCCTTTTTTTTTGCTTCTATAAACCCAAACCTCTGATTTCTTTATGAGCGTGGAGTCGTGTCTTTCATGGAGCGAGGCTCTCACAGCCAGCGCCTGTGAAACGCCGCTCAAACATCCTCCAAGTGTTTGTGAGAACGTCGCAATAACAAAGTGCTCCGTGAATGCCACGGGAACAAAAGCCACATCAACAGAGCTGGGACTAGGGAATACTAAAGAGTTGACAGGAATTTTAATATAAAACTCTCTCCCTTCCTCGTCAGTGAGGGTTCTCAGGAAGCCTCTGGCTTATCGTAAAGCGGCATACAGCGCTCGCAGGGGCCGGGGAGGTGAAAGGTGGCTTCCTGCCATTCTTCTCGGGAGCTGGGTTCCCATGGGCGGTCATGCCAGTTTGACTGGGGCTCCTTCCCGAGCGAGGAGCCCGGGATCGCTGCGCAGCCGCCGGGCTTTCATGGGCTCGCGGCGGTCCGGGCGCGCCAGCCATGAACCGCTTCAATGGACTCTGCAAGGTGTGCTCGGAGCGGAGGTACAGGCAGGTCTGTATCCCCCCTGGCGTGACCCCCGGGGGGCTGCAAGCCTTGGGCAGATCCCTGAGTGCCTGGCAGTTCTCTTGCCGTGGCTGGATGTGGGAAATGGATTTGTGGAGAATTCTTTAAGCTTGACAGATACACGTAGTGTGTATCTGTATGTAATCTCTGAGATAAGAAATGCTGACTTAGAAATGTCATGGAATAGGAAAGACATTGTTGAGAGAGAAATGGAGCTAGAAATAAGTTTTAAAGGATGGCCTTGTAAATAAGACTAGATACTTTGGAGAAATAGATCTATGAAAGATGCATTGTAGTGGGACCCATGAGGGGTAATTTTAGTTAATTGGCTTTAAGGCATTTACAGCATGGTGTGGCAAAAAGCTGATAGGCCAAGAAGTGCTTATAGTGTATTGTAATTAGGAAATAATTAGTTTTTGATTGTGATGGCGTGAATTATAACATCTGTATTGTCTCACCCTTCACATGAGACTGAAAATGGAATAAAAGTTTTTAAAATGCCTCTCAGTTGCCCCATCTCTGGGTCAGAAAAGGGCTTAATCCAACAAATAGACTCTGTGGGTGCTGCTTGTGAGGCATTGACTTGATATCGTTACAATTTGTAAATTACAGTGAGGCTAGAAGGAAAGGTGCCTGTGGCTGGTCTCTGCCTTTTGCTGCTGTGGAGAAATAGGCAGGGAGGGGTGCTTTTTAAATAGATATAAATTATTAAAATCCATAAATATATGTAAATATAAAAAATATATTTACTGTATAACTTGCAGGTAGCATGCTGATGGTAACAGTGTCAAGCTGCAAAGTGTTGTCTTAATTTCCCCCTTATTAGAGAAGAAGCAGGCACAGCAAGCTGCTACTGCCTCTTTTAAAATGATTTTAGTGGTTTTGGGAGCCAACAGCACTTGTTTCCTGAGGAGTAGCTCGCTGTGCTGGTTCCAGTTCTCCCAGTGCACAATGCCAGGTGCTGTTTTTCCATGTGCAGGTCCCAGCCTCCTGCATTTCAAAGAAATATTCTCTCCATGGTCTGGATTGGGACTCTCAGCTGAGGGTCAGCTTCTCCCTGTGCTCCTGAGCTCATCGTTCAGATTATTTCAAAGCTGCTGTGGGGAACAGCAAATACTGGGAATTACAAAAGCTGCAGAATTCCAAACCTAACTGCCCCATTCTTGCCAGGGCTGTGGTGATCATCTTGTGCAGGAAAGCTGCTCTGCCTTGGCTGAATAACAACTGACTCTGCTTTGTCTTTTAGAGCTCCTCAGGTCTTTATTTTGAAAATTTCCTCTGTGTTTTTTGGCAAAGTTTGGGTACATCAAGCCTCCCCACCCACCTCCCATCTCATGGCAGATGCTCATAGTTCTTTACTTCTGTGCATGGCAGCAAAAATGGACAAAAAATGGGTAAAAAATGGGCAATGAGTGCCTGTGATGGCCATGGTGGTAGGAGCTGAGGAACATCAGCAGGGAGAAGCTGCTCTTCAGTGGCACAGGGCAGGTGGGGGGCAAGGTCAGCCAGCTCAGGGAGGAGGAGTGGGAGATCTGACACAGGAGAAACCTTGGGCTTGTGAAGTCTTTGGGAAGTGCCCATGGAGTCTCCGTGGTGGGAGAGATGCTGGGCTGGCTCCTGAGGTGCCAGTGCTTGGTGTTGGAGATGAAATTGTGGGATATGGAATATCCTGAGCTGGAAGGGACTCACAGGGACCATGGAGTCCAGCTCCTAGTTGGACTGAGCTGTGAGGTTCATTCAAAGGTGCAGAGCCACCTCTTTGAGGAGCCAGCAAACTCCAGAGAGAAAAACAGTCAGTGTCGTGGGACTGGATCTGTGTTTTGATCCTACCAGGGCGAGCCAGTTTCTCTTTTGAAGCCTGATTTTATGCTGAGCAATCATGCAGGGACGAGGTGCAGAGAAATGAAATCTTGCTGCTTTTCCCTCCCGTGGTAAAGGAGTGAGGAACCATATCACCTCCTTGGCAACTTCTGCTGAATTCCTCATCTTCCTTCTGCCTGTTTGTTCTCAAAATAATACAGGTCAGATGTTGGATTTTTAATTTTCTTTTCTCTGTCAGTAAAACAAGCATCTTGACTAATGTCTTGGGGGCTAATCAGGTATATGACAGGATCTGTCACGCTGAGCTGCTGCTGGAAGCCAGCATCAAAAAATAAGTATAATTTTATTAATAAGCTCACTGCTTCTCAAATCAGGAGGAGAAATGAGCCTAAATCAACCCAGCATCCATCCTCTCCAAACTCAGTGAGGGAAAACACACTCAGCCCAGGGAAGAGGGTGATGCACACAGATGTCTGGAGGACAGGAGTGTGCTGAGCTCGCAGCTCTCTCCGGAGCAGGGGAGTGCTGCTATTTCTGTATTCTCCAGCAGGAAATGAAATGTTTAAGTGATTTGCTTAAGAGAAGTCAGTGTCAGGGCCAGACTGCCAGGTTTTCCTTTCCAATGGCTTCTCAGACCTTTCCTTACACTTGGAAGGGCTGGGAGCAGAGTGTGTGCTAAATAAACACTCCTTTTGTGGCGTTCCAGAGAGCCTTGGCTCGATCTGGCACTGCCTTTTAGCACCCTCTCCACCCGTTATCCGAGGGCTCTCAGTGACAGCCCTTCCCCATCTCTCAAATGCCATGTGCCAGCATTTCCAGGGGCTGTGGGGCAGTGTGGGAATGAGGGGGGATCATCACACACAGTGGCTGCTCTCCCACCTGACAGGTGTCTCCCTGCAGATCACGATCCCTCGGGGCACTGATGGCTTTGGCTTCACAATCTGCTGCGACGCCCCCGTCCGTGTGCAGGCAGTGGACTCTGGTAAGAGACTGGATCCTTTTCATCCCTCTTGATTTGAATGAATTATTGCTCCTTCTTTGCTTCCCAGAGCTGGTTGTGATTCTGGAGCTCCCACGCCTTGCAGGACTCTGGGTACCTCCAAGAAACTTCATTAGATGAATTCTCTGTTGCCTCTAATGAGGTCAGAGGCCACTGGGTTAGCACTGTGTCTGTCACTATTTTGGCAGTGTTTTGCAGTAATTTGCAGAGATTTTGTTCCCTTCCCTCTCCAACCTGAGAAGTGTCTGTCTGGTTGAGTGACCTTCAGAAATCATTTGGGGGGAAAACAGGTCAGAGGGGAGCAGGATTGTGGGAATCCTCAGTTCCCTGAGTAGAACCTCTTGCTGAGGACCTGTGGGATGGACTGGTGTCTCCAGTGTGCCCTGTTGCTCCCCACTGCACCCCAGGAAACATGGGAATTTCATGCAGTAGCTCTGAGGGAGCACTGATGGTTCTATCCTGGTGCTCTGTGTGTGTGGATGTGCTGCAAAGTGAAGCTCCAGGTTGGTTGACCCCACTTCATTTTCAGGTGTGGGTGTCAGGTGGGGTTTGGGGGAGTGTGTGGTGCAAGCTGTGGAGCTCTCTGTGTCTCTCCAAGCTCCAGGGCTTCTCCTCCCCCTCCCCCTCGGCCTCCTGCCTGGCAGGTGACTGGAATTTGTCCCTCTCAGGTGGCCCAGCAGAGAAGGCAGGTCTGCAGCAACTCGACACGGTGCTGCAGCTGAACGAGCAGCCTGTGGAGCACTGGAAATGTGTGGAGCTGGCCCATGAAATCCGGTGAGTGCTCCCCAAAAACCCCAGGCAGGGAGAGGTGGTCTGGGGGAACCCAGGGCGGGGCAGTGGGAGCATTGAGTGACCGTGGGAAGGGGAAAGCTCTGAGGGTTGCAGGACATTGGGAGAGGATTCCCTGGAGGGGAAGGAAGGATGCAGGAAAGAATCCTCTGGAGCAAAAGGAAGGATGGAGGGGCTGGGGAGCACGGGAGAGGAGCAGAGGCTTTGGAGGGAGGAAGGGCTGCAGGGCTCGTGCCTGGACACGGTGTTCCAGCCCCGATTTCCCCACCCCATCCCTCCCAGGAACTGTCCCACGGAGATCATCCTCCTGGTGTGGAGGCTGGTGCCTCAGGTGAAGCCGGCCCACGAGGGCATGACCCGCAGGTCCTCCTGCAAATCCGCCTACGACCTGCAGTCCCCTCCCAACAAGCGGGAGAAGAACGGCCCCGCGCAGGCGGAGCAGCGCCGCAGCTGCCACATCCTCTACGATGGCACCGAGGGGCTGGGGCTGCACACCTGGGACAGGTACACGGAGCTGGGCAAGCGGGGCCAGAGCACCCTGCCGGCCCTGTCCCGGGTGCCCTCTGCTGCAGACCAGAACTACATCATCCTGGCCCCTCTGAACCCCGGCAGCCAGGTAGGGCTCAGGGGCTGCGCGTGGCTCTGGGCTGCAGCCTCTCCTGGCCCCTGCTTCAGTCTTAGCCAGCATCATCTCGAAATATTTGCCAATTTTACCAGCCACACCTCTGTCCCTTGGTGGAGTTTTCATTGTTTTCCTGAAACATTTCCCTGCTGCCTCCCCTCAGGGCTCAGCCCAGGGATATGGGGAGGATGTGGGGAGTGTTCCCACCGCACAAGACCACGCTGTCAGTCGTTGCTCTCATTTTCTGCTGCAAAAACGTTTTTTCCCCCTTTCTGAAGTGCTTTGGCTTGGCTGGGTTTGGCACGTTAACTTTTGTAGCTGGCTGTTGTCACCGTAGCTGGGGCCTGCTGCAGGTGACCTTGTCCCCTCTGTCCCTTACAGCTGCTGAGGCCTGTGTACCAAGAGGACAACACCACTGTGGGTAAGTTGTGCCTGTGCTGGGAGTGCTGCTCAGAGCACCCAGCTCTAAGCTGGTCTTCCTGGCACTATCAGCTCCTTGTCCCAAGCCCTGCAGAGGTTTGAGGGCAGGAGCAGCAGCCCAGGGGTTTTGGGTGGGATCATCCTCCCACTGTGGCTCAAACCCAAAAGCAGAGGGGAGCGAGGCACGGGGTGAGCCTGACGTGAGAGGGTCTGTGGGAGCCCACAGAGGGCTCTGCTGGTGGGGACCTCCCAGGGCAGGGTGAGGACGTGCAGTGTGAGAGCTCTGAGCATCCCCTGCTTCCCACGTGTCCGTGGGCCCGTCCATGGCGTGTTCTCCTCATCCACGAGGCCTTGCTGGGAGAGCTGATCCCTGCTCTGAGAGTCCTTCAGTGCCACAGGAGTGAGGGTGGCTGTGGCTCACATCAGGGCCAGCAGTTGTGCCAGATTTGGGGAATATTCATGCTGTGGACTGCTGCAAAGTCTCTGGTAGTCTCTGGGCCAGCTCTCCTCAAAAAACCTTTGAAACATAAACTCATAACATAAACCACAGCTGTGACAGGTGTGTGGGGGGTGCCTGGAGCTCCCTGGGGATGGTTGGACTCATGGGAAGAGTGGGCTGAGGTGGGTGGCAGGGCTGGGCACTGCAGGAATCCACATCCATGTGGAAATACCCCCTTGTCTGCTCATGGATCTGGGAGCTTTGGGAGGCTGTGCTTGCCCTGGCCTGTCTGGATGCCCTCAGGATGAGCTGTGGATCCCTAGGAGAGCTGAGCTCCTGGAGAAGTGTGAACCCCTCAGCATTCCCTGTCTGGTGAGGGCCCAGCTGAAAAACTTGGTGCTGTCTCTGAGGTGGGGCAGTGTCCAGAGAAAGCCAAGTGTGGGGCTGGCAGAGCACCTGGGGGAGTGCTGGGGAGCAGGAGGGAGCAGTGTGGGTCAGGCCCCCCTGCCTTGGGTGCTCCCAGCCCTGGAGCTCTGCAGCCAGGAGAATTTTCCACTCTCAACTGCAGGGGATGTTTTGTTCTGTGGATAATTGCAGCTCTTTCCTGCTGTTTGTGGATCCTGTGAAAAGATGAGCTGGACCACGGGGACTTGTTCTTATAGTGGGGTGGGATTTGAAAGGCTTGGGCTTCTTCCTGTAGCAAATTTTGGATTTTTATGGATTTGTTTTTAATTATTTAATGTTAAGTTCAGAGGGAGGGAGGTATCAGTTTACCTGAGCAGGGATGAAGTATGGCAGCACAGAGCTGCCCACCCAGTGACAGGAGCTGATATTTGGGTGTGTTTCTGTGCCAGGACCTGTGCAGGTGATTATTTCCTCTGATAAAACGAGGTGATTTAGGGATAAGAGCAAAAGCAAATCCTGAACAGCCCTGACAGATCTTATCTGGTCTGTGCTGAGCTGTCTCTTGTGCTTGGATGTTATCTGGCAGTGCAACCAGGAAAAAGGGAACAGGGAAAATGTCAGGATTAATGCACTTAGAGGTGGAAACAAGCTCTTAGGTCATAAGGGTGCCCCCAGCAAAGGCAGCTGCTCCAGCCAGCAGTAAACAGCCGAGCTGGCTTCCCAGCCCAGGCTGGCTGGCTCTGCTGCCTTTATCTGGGAGTAAATGTGCTATTTCCTAATGCTTAATGGAATATGTAATGCTGGGCAGGTTTGTGTGTTTGCTTTGGACCAGACCTTATCTGCCCCGGGCCATGGTCAGGAGCGTTTTGGCTCATTTCTGCCTGGGAAGGTTCTGGGCATCCCTTCCAGTGTGAGGGGAAGAGGCTCTGTGGTGGAGCAGGAGCTCCAAAAAGCTCTGTGGTGGGAGCAGAGCTGCAGGGAGGGAAGGAGAGATGCTGGGAGTCCCCAGGGAGCTGCAGGAGGGATGCTCATTCCAGTTCCTGAGATATCCCTGTGGGGGAGAAGGAGACTGCTCCAGCTCCTCACCTGGATGTGTTCAATCCCAGTGGAGAGCTCTGCCTGCAGCCCCAAGCTGGCTCAGTTCATCAGCTACAGGAGGAGGGAGGAAGGAAATATGTTGATTTTTCAGTGGGGCTTCTTCTGAAGATATGAATTTTTGGTTAGAGAGCCATGCAGTTCCTGTGGGATCTGTGGCCTGTGAGTTTTAGGGCAGAGCACAGGTTGCTGCTGTCCAGCAGGATGTGGTCTGGGCTCTGCTCGAGCAGCTGAGGTGGGAGTGTGCAGGAGAAAGCCTGCTGTAATCACTCCTTTGAGTGAGGATAACTCTCTTCAGGGAAGAGGGGCAGACTGAAAACCAGTCAGGCTGCTTGGGCCTTTTCCAGCCCAGAATGTAATGCTGAAAAACAGAGGATGATGTGATGCCAGCCTCATGAACAGTGAGGTCATCCTTTATAAATACACCCAATGTCTGAGTAACCACTGCTGGCAGCAGCAGGGATTGATCCCAGCCATGAATGTGTTTGTAACTTCTGCCTGTTTCTTTGACACCTCCAATCTCAGTATCTTCTGAGAACTGGGATTAACCCACTGCCCCATGTCGTGACATTCCTGCACTTTGCTCACTTCCATGCCCAGAATCCAGAGCAGGCAGGACTTGTGTGGATAAAAATGTTGAAGTTCCTCTTCAGCAGCCCCTGTAGGCCCTGGCAGGGGCTCTGAGCTCTCCCTGGAGCCTTCTCCTCTCCAGGTGAGCACCCCCAGCTCTCCCAGCCTGGCTCCAGGGCAGAGGGCTCCAGCCCTTGATGCATCTCAGGTGTCTCCTCTGGACTGGCTCCAGCAGCTCCAGCTCCTTCCTGTGCAGGGACCCCAGAGTGGGACAGAGCACTAAGGTGGAGACTCATGAGGGCAGATCAGAGGGCAGAGCACTGGTGGGATGTGCTGGCCTGAAGCAGAGCTTGCTGTGGTCTCCCTGGGGTCCTGTTTGTACCTTCCCAGCCGTGTCTGTGCTGCTGGTGGCACCCACTGAAGTCCTCGGGCCACCAAGCAAGCAGCTCTGGAACAAAACCACCCAGGGGCCTCTTGTTTGCCATTAGAAACAATGGAATCAGTGCTGTTATTTCTTTAATCCCTTGGACTCCTGGATAGCTGAGTGATGCCTGTCCCTGCAGCCCTTGGCTCCAGCAGTTCTCCAGGATTTCCATGCCCTCCTCCAGCCTGGGAGAGCAGGACTGAGCTGGAGTGGGCAGAGCTGGAGCTCCCTCCTCATTCTGTTTCCTTCTGCCTCCTCTGTCCATCCAGGGAATGGCTGTAAAGGGAAATCCCACACGGGCTCTGGGAGGAAATCCAGGCTGATGAAGACTGTGCAGACCATGAAGAGCTATGGGAACTACCAGAACTGCACCATAGTGAGGCCTCACATCCCCCATTCCTACGGCACCTACGTGACCCTGGCCCCCAAAGTGCTGGTGTTCCCCATCTTTGTGCAGGTCAGTGCACAAAGGGGGCTGGGGTGTGCTCAGTGCCCAGGCTGGGCTGGGGCTGTGCAAGGATCTCCCTCCCAGCAGGATCCCTGTCCTGCCCAGCTCCCCTCTGGAGCTGGCACAGTGCTGGGGGCTGTCTCAAAGGGAATTGTGTCCTGCCCAAGCCATTCTCTCTTGGATTCTTTTCTCATTTTCAGCTTTCAAATCTGGCCCTTGGCCCTTGGTACTGGGGTCAGGAGGAGGTGTCCCAGCTTTTGGGCTTCAGAGCTAACTTTGGAACTGCAGATCAGTGTGGTTCTTCTTGATGGTTCTTTGTACTGTCAGTGTGTGAAAAGGGGTTTTAGTTTAGCTGGTGGTCCCACTAAAATTTGGGCAGCCTGTGCCAGGGCCTCACCATCCTCACAGGGAAGGATTTCTCCCCAATATCCCATCTCTCCATGTCCTCTGGCAGTGGAAGCCATTCCCTTGTCCTGTCCCTCCATCCCTTGTCCCCAGTCTCTCTCCAGCTCTCCTGGAGCCCCTTTAGGCCCTGCAAGGGGCTCTGAGCTCTCCCTGGAGCCTTTTCTTTTCCAGCTGATCACCCCCAGCTCTCCCAGCCTGGCTCCAGAGCAGCAGACAAGAATTCAGAGCAGTAATGGCTTGACAGTGAATGTTCTGCCTCCACAGTTCCAAGAGATGTTTTAAGACAACAGCCCTGAGTTTGGTGGTAGTATGTCTAACTCCCTCTGTGTCCTTCATTTTGTCCTTCATATAGCCAGAACCCCAAAAATCTCATCCACTCCATGTATTTTAGTACATTGCTGATGAATCCCTTCCTTTCTGAGCCTGTGGGGAGCCCTTTGTCTTCCTGTGGCAGGGGCATTGTCACCTCAGCTCAGTCTGAACCCATGGTCCACATTCCCTGTCACTCCAGCCTGAGCCGTGGCTGCCTGAGGCCAGTGTGGGCTGGGCTGGAGCTGGGGGCAGGTGTTTGGTCACCTCCTTCCCCCTGATGGCACCTCAGGTGTTTTGGTAGGACCACAACTGGCACTTTCTGCCTCCTTACTCCCAAACCTCATCCTGATTGTGCCTGGGAATCTGCCACTTCAGGAGCTGGTTTTTCTCTTTGCCCTGTCATACCTGCAGGGCCCAGTGCAGATCCCCTCCTGTTCCCACTGTGCTGCTCCCAAGGGTGGGCCAGGCTGGTGCTGCAGGGTTTGTTGTGCACTCAGGACAGGTGAACCTCTCCCATTCTCCAGCACTGACTGGGAGCTGGGTGTGGCAGAGGAAGAGACAGGAATTCTTAAAAGTTGCTTTAAGAGTGATGCACACAGCAGGTACAAATGCTGGTGCCTGCCTGAGGGACGTGGGAACCTGACGTGCCAGCACTGTGGTTGTGCTTCCTGCTGACAAACACCCATAACCCCCCCGTGCAGAGCAGCCCCTGCCTGGGGCTGCTGGTCTTTTCACAGCTGGGGCTGGTGTAGGTGTGAGTGCAAGGCTTTGTTTTCTCCTCTGACTGGACTGCAGACTTTGTGTCCTTCTAAGCACAGTGAGGGGTGGCTTCTCCCCCACTGAGTTACAGCTCAAAGTGAAGACAAAGTAGGTTTGGTGGGTGGAAAGTGTATCTCACTAACCACACTGCCACTGGAAGGTTTGACTGTTTCTTTTGTTTCCTTTTTTTTTTTTTCCCATCCAAATGTAGCCCCTGGATCTTTGCAACCCAGCCCGGACTCTGCTGCTGTCAGAGGAGCTGCTCCTTCACGAGAGCAGGAACAGGACTACACAGGTAAAACTCTCCACACTGTCTGAGCTCTCCAAACCTGCTCTTCTGCTGTCTTACATAGAGGACTGAATTGTAGAATCACCATGCTTTGGGTTGGAAGGGACCTTAAGCTCATCCAGTGCCACCCCTGCCATGGCAGGGACACCTCCCACTGTCCCAGGCTGCTCCCAGCCCTGTCCAACCTGGCCTTGGGCACTGCCAGGGATCCAGGGGCAGCCACAGCTGCTCTGGGCACCCTGTGCCAGGGCCTGCCCACCCTCACATCCAGGAATTCCTTCCAAGTATCTCACCTAACCCTGCCCTCTGGCAGTGGGAAGCCATTCCCCCTTGTCCTGGCATTCCACACCCTTGTCCTTGTCTCCAGCTCTCCTGGAGCCCCTTTAGGCCCTGGAGGGGACTTTGAGAAGGGACACCTCATTACATGGAGAAGGGAAATGCTTCACTGTGCAGTAATTATATTGATATGATACTTGGAAAGGCTTCTGGACAGTTTATTGTGGGATAAACTAAATATCAAAACTCTTCTGTTCTAGAAATCAACTGTTGTTCCTGTTGCCTTTGGGCTCACAGAGAGGAAACTGTGGGTGGCAAATGCACAGCAGTGACAGCCCAGCAGACTCAGGAGGAGGGGGTTTAAGGATATTTTGTGCCAGGTTAGAGAAGCACAGAATGGTTCAGGCTGAAAGGCACCACTGGAGGTCATCCAGTCCCATCCCTCTGTTCAGGGATCCCCTGAAGTCACTCAGGATTGTGTCCACATGGCTTTGCAGCATCTCTAGGGAAGGAGAATCAACTAGAGCTAGAACCAGACAGAGAATTTGCTGCAGATGTTCTCAGAATTTCAGTTCCTGAAACAGCTCACATGTTCTGTCCAAATTCCTCTCACTCTTCTTACTTCAGCTCTACTGCCATGTTATTGGAGAGCTGTTGGAACTCTGGGGACACAACAGGACTTTGGCACCCTGTGGATGAGACAACTTTTACCATCCAAACTGGCAGAGTTTGGATGTGTTGATCACATTTGCTGTTGGCTTCACATGCATCCAACTGTAAAGTCTGCAAAGCCTTGGAATTTGGGAGAGAGGCAAAGCCCTCTGCTAACCAGTGCCATTTCTTCTGGGGTAGTTACAGAGGATCTCACAGAGTAATTTGGGGTTGAATTCAGTAGAAGTGAGCAATGTCTTATCTTCACAGATCTGTAGAGGAAGTTCTACTTCACTGGTTTTAGTTTCTGGGTGGCCAACAGCAGAAGCCCAGAGCCACTTCTCATCACTGGCCAGTACAAACCAGTAGAGGGTTGTGCTAAGTGACTCCTCTCTCTTTATGGTTTTCATTGTATAATTCATCCCTTGCTTTGACTTGAAATCACTTTTCTTTTTTTTTCTACCAAAAAGTACATGAAAATACATCAAAGTACATGAATAAATTCATTATTGATTAGAAAACTTGGCACTAACTTCTAACTAAACTCCTTTCCCTGTCTGTCCTGCTGTCCTGTGCTGCTCAGGGTCTTCTGGGCACCTGCAGGAATGAAACCCAGGTACACTGCTGGTTGTGTGGCACAGCTGTGCTGGATGGCTTGGGAGTGCAGCTGAAGTCAGGAGCTCCTCCTGGGTGGGTTGGAGGCACCTGCCTTCAGGTCAGACTCAGATATTTGGAGTAGCAGCCAAATGTGGAATATTTATGGATCACTAATGCTGTTTGCAGCCTGGGAGGGGTATTTGTGCACATGGGGGTGATGAAGAACCCCAGGACAAGGGTGTTTGGAGGAGGGTCCTGTGGGCAGGATCGGGAGGAAAATCTCTCAGGGAAAGGACTCTGCTTCCGATGCTCTTGGGATGAGCCTGGAGCTGGGAGAGGATTTCCCAGCTGGAGCTGGTGCCAGGAAAGGGCAGGATGCAGGCCAGGAATGTGAGGCAGTGTTTGGGAATGCTGGTGCCCTGGGGCTGTGGTGTCTGGGTGAGCTGGCAGGGGCAGGGCTGGAGGAGCTGAGTCAGGGGGGTGAGAAATGAGAAGTGCTGAAGGGAAACACCCCGTGGTGCTGAGCCCGTGCTGGCAGTGACAGTGGAGATAGCAATGCTGGGATGTCACCTGTGGCCCTTGGGAAGGGCTCTCTCATGTCTGAGTGAGCTGGCAGGCCATGGAAGGCTTTGTGGAGCTTCAAGGAGCTGTGGAGGCCTCTCTGGAGTGCCAGGCTCTGCTTTGGTCCTGCTGGGCTGTGAGGGGAGAGAACCTGAACCTCTGCAGCCAGCAAGACCTAAAGCAGCCTGGACACCACAGAGCTTTTGCAGGAGGGCTCTGACTCCTCTCTTTGCTGGACTTGAGTTCTTACTCTCTCTGGCCTTCTCTGATGCCTGGCCAGAGGCTGTCTTGTGTCCAATCAGTCCTTTCTTCCTTGCTCCATGAGTTTTTCTGTTTTTCCACTGCTCTTCCCACACAGCCTCTCTCAAGCAGGGTTCCTATGGTTTGCAGGACTGTTCTCTGTGTGTTATTAATCTGCTTTGCCTGAGAGGCTCAAGAGAAGAGGGCCTGGGTGCAGGGGTGGGAGCTGCAGGTCCTGCTCCTTTCTTTTTTTCCCAAATCCCCAGAATCTTTTCCCTGTGGCAGTTTCCACATCAGGCACTGCATCCTTGTCCCTAAGCAAACTCTCTCCCATCTCCTGAAGGAGTCAACCTATCTCTCTGGAGGCTTGCCAGGGTCTGTCCTTTCCCTGACCTTACCTCTGGGGCAATCCTTATTGAGGCCTTAATCACATCCTGTCTAGACTTTGCTGCAATTCCCACTTTTATGGCCTCCTGAAATCCCTCCAGCCCGTGGAGTGCAGTGGGCGATGGCACACGAGGTGTCCAGTGTGGCCTTTGGCCTTGTCCATCCATCTCCAATGGACCTGGAGGCCTCCCAAAGCCCTGAGGTGTCTGCTCAGGGTGGGCCACGCTCCTGCCCTCCTCATCCCTCATTTCTGCCACTCTGGCAGGGTCTGCAGGTCAGGATGGGCCTTCTGCAGTCCTGGAGCCTCATGGATGGGCTTGGCTGGGTTTATGCTCCTCCCTGTAGAGCAGGAGGCTTTCTCCTCTTTCTCTTTTCAAGGCTGCATTTCTGGGCACCTTATCACAGTGATTTTGGTGCCACGTTTTTCTTCCCAAGGTGTGATATTGGCTCCCTCGTGCCCAGGGTGGGGCTCAGTGGCAGTCCCAGGGTTATCCCCTCTTGGGCAGCACACTGCCCCATTGCTCCTACCTGCCCTCTTGGCTTTCAGTTTCTCTTGATTTCCCTCAGGAAACTCTTTAAACATGTCCCTGTCTCCTGTGCCAGTGCTTTGCCAGCTATGTCCTGGAGGTGCTCAGGTCCCTCTGCAGAAGAGACTGCTGTTTGTGGTGCAGAGCACACCCAGATGAGCAGTGTGGAGACATCAGGGTCAGCCTCTATGAACAACTTTCTCCCTCCTGTAAAATCTGCTCAGACCGCCCTAAAAGGTCCATGTGACAATGGCCATGTGGCCTTGATCACTGCAGCAATAACCCAGGGTGCCCATCCCTGTGTTCAGAGAGTCCTTCTGTCCTGTCAGCTCTTGGATTTCTGACTGTGGGGTAGGAAATTACTTCTCCTAAATACCCAAAGCTACTTTGACCCTCCAGGGAACAACTCTGATGAATTCTGTGACTTGCCTGGGTGAGCCCAGACGTTGTGTTTGTTGTTTGTTTGCTCTTGGCTTTTAAGAGCCCTGTGGTTTTTCAGGGTAGATCTGTTTGCCAAGGGCTGTTACAGACAGCTCACGGCCCGTCAGTGTGGGATGGCAGCCCAGGGCAGAGCTCCAGTTACTCCTCCAGTCTCCCCTTATCCCTGCTGCCCTGGGGTCATCCCTTTGTCCCCTCCTCAGCTCTCAGGTGGGGGCCGTGTCCAGCTCCAACCTCTGGGTCTGCCAGAGCCCCTGGCCCCAGGGCTGGGCTGCCCCTGTCCCTGCCCCTGTCCCTGCCCCTGTCCCTGTCCCTGTCCCTGCCCCTGTCCCTGTCCCTGTCCCTGCCCCTGTCCCTATCCCTGCCCCTGTCCCTGTCCCTGCCTCTGCCCCTGCCCCTGTCCCTGCCTCTGTGGGTGGAAGGGGCACTTTTGTTTTTCCTCCCAACAGCTTGGAGGAGCAGAGGGACCTCTATCAACTGCTCTCAGATCAAGTGTCTTGCTGGAAGCAGCATCTGACAGAGATGCTCTTACAGAACCTGCTTTTACCTTCTGCATCCCAAATACAATCCATCCCATTTTCCTGTAAAAGCTCAATGCTACCTGTAATACCTAGCTGTGTAATTCCATTTCCAAGATTCCCTATTGAAACTTGCTTGGTTTTGAAGTGATTTTGCTGCTGCTCCCAATCTTTTTTCTACCCTTTAAACTTCCACAGGCAGTAGGTTTTCAGTTTCTTTTCTCCATTTCTGTGTGACTGTTAGCTGATCATGCTTTTATCTCCTTCACTTTGGGTTGCTATTCCCAAAATCCCTTCAGCATCTCTTCTTTGGGGTTGAGGGAACTGAGATGGCACCAGACACATCCCAGAAAAGTTACCTTTTGGCATAAGATGGGCATGGGATGAAGGTTATAGTGCAGTTTCTACCTGATTATTCCTTATATTACCAACAAGATCAGAAGGAACAAAGAGGGTGGATGTGGGCACAAGGCCAGCAGAGGAAGGGATTTTCCAAATAACACAGAGAAGAACATCCCCTCCCTGGTTTCATTGTCAATTAAAGCTCCACCAGCAGCTTTGTACTTACTGAGAATCCCACAAAAATGAACTTGCACTGCAAGGAGAAAACCTGTGGCAAGAGCTTGGTTTTGGATTTGGAGCCAGATGCTCTTCCCTGATGTGAGACTACTCAGTGTGTGACAACTGTTACTCAGCTTGTCCTCCTCAGGATGTGTCCATCAGCCACAGACACAAACTGTGCTGTTAGCTGGGACTTAGTCCCCGTGGGAGCAGTCACCTCTCTGTGCTCCCTCCCACCCCTCTGGGACTCTGGGTGTTGTCTCCTTTTGCAAAAGCCTTGCTAAAAGGCCACAAACCCTTCCTTGAAGTGGCTCAGTGTTGCAGAGCTTTCCCTTTGCTGTGGGAGGTTTTGGGGGGCACCCCAAGGCCCTCACCCTGAGCAGGTCTGGCACCCACTGTGCCACTGTGCCATTGCCACCTTGCAGCTGCTCCCTGGCATCTCTGGTGACCAGGGACAGGAGCCAGGGCACGGCTGGGGCTGGGCCAGGGCAGCTCAGGCTGGAGAGCAGGGAAAGGCTCTTCCCCCAGAGGTGCTGGCACTGCCCAGGCTCCCCAGGGAATGGGCACGGCCCCGAGGCTGCCAGAGCTCCAGGAGCGTTTGGACAGCGCTGCAGGGATGGACAGGGTGGGGTTGGTGGGGGGCTGGGCTGGGACAGGGGCTGGGCTGGGTGATCCCTGTGGGTCCCTTCCAGCTCAGGACATCCTGTGATTCCATGATTCTGTGATCTTTGAGGCTTTCTGTGTGCCCCAGCTCGTGGAGGGCAGGACAGGCTCACACCTCAGCTGTGGCACCAAGCTTCTCATCCCTGGGGGGCTTCTGGGTCCAGGATCTCCAGTGCAGTGGAGAAACCCATTCTTATTTTAAAGGTCCCATTAATCTGAACTGATTGGACTGGGGACCTCAGGCAAGACTTTTCCCACTGGCCTGGAGGAGCCCCCAGCCCCTGAGGCACTGCTGGAGCCCAGCTCTGGGAGACACTCGGGCTGGGGTTTCCTGTCCACCCCCACTGTGGTTTGAGGTGTCAGGTTTGTCCCCTGCAGCTGCTCTCTGTGGGTCCTGCTCTTGTAAAAACCAAACTTTACTTTCTCACCGAGAACAGCGAGAAGCTCCTCCGTGAGGCTGATCAGAATGATCAGATTTGCTTTCGGGCTGTAACTTCTGCAGCGTGCTGGGATTAGTTGGCAACTTATTCCCTCCTCCTGCTGTGATTTGTAACTGGTGTAAGTGGGAAGTGACAGGAGGGAGCAGAGAGGGTGTGTTTGTGTGGAACTGTCGGGCAGGTTTATCCCTCCTGTCACAGGACTCCACAAGCCTCGGGAAGCGGCTGCCGAGTGAGGGGAGCCTCATTGGGTGCAGCAGCCATCAGCTCCTTGGGATGGGCTGTCTGGGCTCCCTGTTGAGGCTGGTGCCTCTCCCCAGGGCAGAGGACATTTCCAGGACACTGTCTCAGTGCCAAGAGATGAGCTCCCTATAGCTTGTCCTGTGCTGCTCCTGTGCTTCCAGGTGACTCTCTTTGTCTACTCCGACCTGCTGCTCTTCACCAAGGAGGATGAGCCCGGGCGCTGCAACGTGCTGAGGAACCCTCTGTACCTGCAGAGTGTCAAGCTCCAGGAGGGTGAGTGTCTGCAGCAGCAATTGGAGGCATTTGGGGGGTTTTCTGGCTGCTAGCTGCAAAGGTTTCTGGCCAGCAGCACTCCATTTCCAGTGTTACCAAACAGTGCTTCCAGGTCACCCTTCAGGGGTGCCAGCATCACCCCTGCTGTCCCTGCATTTACCTGGGAGCTCCATCTCCTGGGACACCTCAGGAGCACTCAGGCCCTTTCTGGGTGCATGTCTCAGGGTCTGGGCTGGCATTCCCCGAGTGGTGTCACACTGTGACAGAGGGACTGGCCAAGGCTGGGAAAGGGAACTAAAGCCTTGAGGTTCCCCACGTGGTGCCTCGAGGGAGTTCAGAGATTGGCTCCAAGCGTGGCTGGCCAAGCTCTGATGACCTTTACTTTGCTGCTTTGCTTTGCTACTTCTCTCTTCAGCTGCCCACGGTTTCCCTGTTGCTCACATCCATCCCCCTGCTCAACCCTCTGGGGAGGAAAGAGCAAACTCTCAGAGCAGGGCTGGGGACCTTGCCCTCACCCTGCACCTTGGCTGACACCTTTTGTGTCCAGCTGAGAGCTCAGGGAGGGCTTCTAGGACAGGAGTGACTGGAAATGGGTTATTTCAGGCTGTACAAAAGACTCCCTTTAGCTCCTTGTGGTCTAAAGAGCAATAAGCCACTTCTTGGCCCTGGGCCCAGTTTCACCTTGTTCCTTGTTTGGTATGGTTGCTTTTTGGGTAAGGGCTGGTTTTCTGTAGAGTTACCTGACTGTGCCACAGCTCCTCCTCCAGCCCAGGCAGCTGCCCTGGGACCCCACAGGGGAAATGGGGACGAGATAGGAGGAGAAACTTTCCTGTCATGAGGTTGGTCAGATATTGAGTTGCCCAGAGAGGTTGTGGGATGTTCATGCCTGGAGGCATCCAGGACTCCTGAGTGCCCTGGTCTGGGTGCTTTGGTCAGGGGATTGGACTCCAGAGCCCACCAGAGAGGCCCCTTCCAACCCAAATTACTCTGGAAGTGATGAGCCAATGTCTTTATGCAGTCCTGTGGCCCTTTCCAAAAGGAATGAATCCAGATCTGGGCTGCTTCTCCAAAGGGATCCTTTTCTGGGTGAATTTTGCTGCTTTCCATGACTTTTCCTAGCTGAGCCATGAGCTCTGTGGATGGACTGTGTCTCTTCACGTGCCCCATGTTATTCTGAGCCTCGGTGCTGGACACCACAGGCTGCCTGTCAGTTGTTATTTCCCATTTCCAGCAACATTTCTCTTTCCAGATGAATTCCCTGACCTATTTGGTGGGAGCAGAAACACAAGGGAGGGAGAAGGGGCAGCACAGCCACGAGCCATTGAGAAAAGCCATTGAGGACTCCCTGGGCTTTGTTGAGTGTGTTCTCAGCACTGCTTATTTCTAAGAAAGGGACAAAAGAAATTGTTCCTTGTTAAGGTGCTTTTGGTCAGCTCCTGGACCGTGTGTGTGTGCTGCCCCTGGCTGTTCTCAAAGGCTGGGGAATATCTCTGCTCTTTTCACCTGCTTGGAGAAATCAGCTTCCCTGGTGCTGCTCCTGGCTCTGCACTCCGAGCTCTGTTTGCAGCAGCACAGGATTGTGCCTCCTCACCTCAGGCACGGTGGATTTGTGAGCAGTTTTCTGCCACTTATTTCCTTGTTGCCATAATAACTCGGCTAGATCATGTCTGGAATAGCTTCCCAAGGCTCTCCAGAGGAGATGGAGTCCCTGCAGCACTGAACCTCCCCTGTGTGCTGGGACTCCAGCACAGCTGCTGTTCAGGCAGCTCAAACCCTCCTGCTTCGGGCAGGGCTGCTTCAAAGGCGGCTGGAGAGAGCCGAAGATGTCTGTCCCTTTTGGCAGGGATTTGCTGCTGCTCTCCTGGATGACTGAATGGCACATGAATAGGAACAGGCGTGTGGCTGCCTCCAACAATTGAGACATCTCCGGTGCGCTCAGGGCCATTGTGCTGTTTCCTGTTCCTGCCGCTCGCTGCTCTGTGCGAAAGCAAATCAGTCTGATCTGCCTCACAATGCTCTCTCTTCCTGCTTTACAAGCCCAGCACCAGGCTGATGAGCTGGCTCCCAGTGACACAGGGCTGGCTTCCTCAGCAGGCACTGTGGGAATTTCCACACGATGGGATCCTGGTCCCCCCCCACCCCGGTGGGTGTGCTCAGCTTTGGGACAGAGAGGAGCATTCCCTTATCCCAGCACTGGGAGCCCATCCCCGGCTGGGATCCTGCACACAAGGGCTTCTCATGTGCTGCTTCGCTGCCCTTGACATCCCAGCCTGCTGTGTTGTGCAGCCCCAAGATGCTCAAGGGGCAAGAGGAGGATTTATGGGCCTTCTGTGCTTCCTTGGGATGCTGAGGAGCACCCAGGGCTTGCACCCTGCCAGGGACATGTGCCCCCCCGCTGTGGGACAAGCTTGCCCCTCCTGGCAGCCGGGTTTGGATGTGCTCAGCAGCCTCCCTCCCTTCCCACACATTCAGGGCCTGGCAGCACCTTGTCCTGGCTGCTGGATGCAGTCCCAGCCTTGCTGAGCAGAGGTGAGGATTTGGGGGCTGGGTGCCTGCCCTCACCAGGGCACTGCCACAGCCCTCGGGCTGTGCAGAGGAGCAGGACCAGCTTCCCTCTTTTCCCATCTTTCTGACCCAACACCAGGCATGCACCCCCCAAATCCTGAGAGCAGCAGGTGCTTTCCATGGGCTGCACAGGGAGGTGGCAGAGGCACAGAGGTGCTGGGAGCTGCTGCTGTGCTGGGTAAGGCAGTGTGGGTGTGCAGGATGGGGCTTAGCTGCACAGGGGACGTGTCCCTACAGAGCTCCCACTGTGCTTCGTGCCCGGCCTGGCACGGGGTCAGCTCGTGTCACTCTGGAAGGCAAGCCAGTCCCCACCTCAGCACATGAGGAAGAGAAGGAAACAACTTAAAGTGAGTTTTTTCCTCCTGCTTATTTCATTTTAGCTTTTCCCTGACTTTGGCTGAGAGAATGTGCTGTGCTGTTGTCACGAGAGATGTGGGGAGCAGAGCTGGGGATCATCCCGGGCATCTGCCACCTCTCCAGGGCCAGGTTGGCCCTCTCCTGTGTTTTTCTGGGCTCTGGGCACATCAGGCTCTGCTGCTCCACCCTGACCCTCCAGAGACTTGAAAACATGGAAGGAATCCTGGTAAACCTGGTTTGTGGTGAAATCTGCACCCAGGTCAACCCTGCCTGGCTCTGCCATCGCCCTGCAGCCTCCCCCTGTGCCTTGCCAGGGATCAGCCCTGCCTCCAGCCCAGCTGCTGGGATGGGCAGCCAGTTTATTTCTGAAGTTCTCCCTGAAGGCTGGTAGAAAATGGGATTTAAGCCATTCCTTAGCCCAGACTGGCTGTGTCCTGTAGGCACTGAGCTGCTTGGCCATGTGTGGCAGTGAGTCTTGCAGGGACAGGGAACAGCAGCTGCTGGCTCTGCAGGTTGCTGGTGCCAGGTTTCACAGCTCAGTGGAGAAGAATTTGGAAGGGAACTTAATTCTGGTGGGTTTGGACCTTGTCAGGATCACTTGTTACTGCAGAAGGAATCCACAGAGGCCCAAGAGGTGCAGGGTCATTCCCTGGACTGTTGCACTCCAACAGCATCTTTCTTTATGAGGATCCTCACATTGTGAAAAACACGTTCACTCTCCTGTGAAAATGCAAAAAGTTTAATAAAGCACAATAAGAGACAAGGACCTTAGAGCAAAGGTTATTATAGCCAGGTGCATCTTGGCACTCAGCCAAGAGCACCCCATTATCTTTGGGGACACCCCTTAAATACCTTTTAATTACATCAGCCTGTTGCATATTCATGGACCCTTAGGCATAGTGAACTTTTCCCCAAACTAGTTTACATGTTCTAAGAATTGTTTAGCATGGCTCCTCCTTGGATCTGATTTTTAGAGTGTGTGTATTTTTTGGTTGTGGTTTTAGTCTATTTTTATTACTTCTAGTTTTTGGGCCTTGGTCCACACTGTCTTCAGATGGTGAGTACTGATAGTTGGCATATCTGTAGCAGGTGTCTCCTTCATATGTTCATTGGATGTTATCTAAGTAGGCATTTTAATACGAGTATAGCTATTTCACGACTATGTCTAAGCTTAATTAACAACAGAAACAAAAATTATATCTTTATAACACAGTTACTTTGACACTACACATATAAAATGTGTTTTAATATTTGAGAAAAGCTAATATTATACTATGTATCTATAACAACATAATCAGGGAAAACCTGGTTAAAGCTCCTGAGGAAACACGGCTGGGATGAGCTGGTCCTCTGTGACCTGCTCTGCCAGTCAGCCTGGAGAGATCCTGGAGCAGGGAAGAGCAGGGCCCAGCTCAGGGGAAGCAGGAGCAGCAGGAGGGGTTGGTGGACTCGTGGTGTGCCAGCAGCAGGCACAGATCCTGCTTCCAAACTCTGCCTTTTCCACGGGGAAAAGCTCTGGGGGAGGGGCTCCAATGGGCTTCACGAGGAAAATGCTCCCTGATGGTGCTGCTGGGATTGAAGGAGAGGGGCTGGGAGCACTCAACACTGCCATGGGGAGCAGTGGATGTTCCTCTGTGTGCAGAAGTGAGGGATGGGCTCCCAGCCAGGCCCATCCTGCTCCTGCTGCCAGCCTCCAGCATCCCTCCCCTCCTGGGAATGATGATTTGGAGGGGCAGCCCTGGGGCCAGGCTTCCCTCACCTTGCCTGGGGGAGCACAGGGAAGGTTTTGGGAGCACACAGGGGCTCCTTACCTGACAGGGCCACAGCAGCACTCCCAGTGGTGCTGTGCTCCAGCAGCCACTGTGTCACAGTGTCCTGGTGTCCCTGTAGGGATCTTCCAGCCCATATCCTGCAAAATGTACTAAAACTGAAGCTGGCAGTGGGGGCAGAGCTGTGACCCCACAAAGGGCAGCTGGAATAGGCACCCAGCAAAGAGCACCAGGCCACTTCTTCATGGGTTTCACGTGGCCCAGGGAGTGACTCAAGAGGCACTTGAGTCCCTCAGTGGGTCACAGCCCTTATCTGGACATTTGGGCTGCTGCCTGCAGCAGGAGAATTGTTTTCCTCTGGGGAACAGGGTGTTTCCAGCCCTGTGCAGAGCCTGTTTCCATCGAGCAGCTCAGGCTGCTGAAATGAAGCAGAGCTCGTGCTGACACCACTTCCAGTGGGATCTGCAGCCATGCCCAGGCTGCAGCCCTGAGCTCCTGGCACAGATAATGTCATTAGGAGGGTTAGGGAAGCAGCAGCCCCACGGCACTGCCAAGGGCAGAGCTGCTGTGAAGGGGCCAGCCAGCTCCTGGAGATGGATGTCCTGCTCTGGAGATGGGGTGTCCTGCTCCAGACCTGAGGTGACCCTGTCCTGGGGCAGTTTCATGTCCTCCTGTGAGGCTGGTGTATGCCTGGAGCTGGCTTCCCTCGAGGCTGGGGACACACCAGAGCCAGGCCTGCCTTTGGTTGGGTGCAGGGAAGGCTGGACCTGCAGGGACCAGCCTGGTGCAGCAGCTGGAGTCTGACACACGTGGGATACCTGGCAGCAAGCTGAGGAGCTGTTCTGGCTGTCCATGGTTTAGCAAGATGTGGATGGCAGAGTTGGTCATTGTGTTGTCCCCAGCACCATCTCCTTTCACAAAGCTGTGGAAGTGCAAGTTCCTTGGCTGGGTGTCCCCAGTGTCCCAATGCTGGGCAGTTTGTCCTCAGCCCAAAAGAGCAGGATGAGCTCTTCCCCCTGCCCCATGCCTGCTGCTTCCCATTGCTCTGGGATTTGGCTCCCTGCAGAGGCAGTGCCCCAGCTGCTGGCACTGGTGGAGGCTGGGACAGACAGCAGGACCACCAGGACTTGGGGCAAGAAGCTGGGAATGAGATGCAGGAACGGGAGTTTCTCTGTCAGTCCTCCTGGGAGCGAAGTGCCCACAGGGATAAGAGGGAGAGACCCCTCCCTGATTCCCAGGACGGCTGCGTGGGTGCTGCAGGACCTCTGCAGCCCCTGGGACGCTCCCACAGGCTGCATGTGCCACGGCAGGGTGGGCAGCAGAGCCTGCACGTGGCCTCTGAATGAAGCAAACCCTTTTCCAAAGGAGAAGCCCAGAGGAGGATCCCTGCCAGGGCAGAGTCCCTGCAGGATCCCGCCGTGCCCGGCCCCGGCAGATGCCACATAACATCACCCAGGTCACAGCCTGGTACTGGGGACAACAACAAACATTCATTCAGTGCTGTGTCTTAGGCAGTGGCTCTCCAGTGGCTCCACTTGCAGAAATGCAGCTGCAGCTTCGCTCTGATCCTGGTTTTTCTTCTCTGCAGGTTCAGAAGATCGCAAGTTCTGCATCCTTTACCTGGCAGAGGTGAGTGGTGCTGATTTCCACTTTAACTTTCCAGTGAGAGCTGGGCAGGTACTGACAGCTCTGATCCTTCCTTCTGGGGCAAGGAGCACTGAAAAAATTGATTTTAACTTCTCTTTAAATGAATTTGCCAGAAGCCTGGAAAAGAAACATAATGGCTTTAGAATATATGAATAAGAAGCTGCTGAAAGGAGCTTGGGCAGCACTAGGACAGGTTTCTTTCCCCCTTCTCCCTGTGGATCTTCCTTGAGACATCTCACTTTTGTCTTCTCTTAGGATTCTTACCCCTGGGGCAGATTTCTTTGTCAAATGTTTTGTCATTATTTTAAGGCACCTTGCTTTTCTTGTCTTCAAACATCCAGGTTTGGAGCCTTCAAATAAAATAAGGAAGCCCAGTCTGAAAGCAGAATCATAGCCCTAAACTCACACATAGCTGAGTGCTCTAAGCAGATTTGGAGTCACCCAGACACTGGCACAGTCCCTTTTGTCAAGTCAAGGACTCTGCAAAATTGGTTCACACTGGATGTCCCTAACCATTGAAGGCCGTGGGTTTTTTTGCTTTTGCAGTGACTTTGCTGTGTTCCTGCTTTCAAGGCCTTGTACTTTCTGAGGTGGAAAGGTGGGTCTGGGAAAGCTCCCCAGGGCACAGAGGAGAAAGGCAAACACTGCTCAGCAGCACTGTGGAATAATGAGCCATTGTGAAAGCTGGGTGCAAATGCTCAGCGTGGAAGTTGTTCACCTTGAGTGGCTGGAGCTGGGCCAGGGCACGACTCACTGCAGAATCCTGCACTCCTCTCTTGTTCCTTCCCTCCTGCTCCTTCCTTGTCTCTGTGCTTTCCCTGGTGGCTGGGCAGGAGCTGAGCCTCCCCTGGGTTTGCTCAGTGCGTGTCCCAGGGCAATGTCACCCTGGGCTGGTGACAGCTGGGCTGTGACTCAGCCAGGCTGTGCTGGGTGTTTGGATGAGGCTCTCCAGCATTTTCTCAGGCACTTGGAAAAATGCACTCAGAGCCTGATATTTGGTTTAGAAGTTTAGTGCCCCTAAGTAGAAGTGACCAAAACAGAGCTGGCTGTGTTTCCTGAGATCTTGAGAGGTGAAGAGGTGTCTTTGTCAGGCTCTAATGAAGTGCTGGGCTTTCCTCTGAGGGGCCTAATTGGCTGTGAGAGCTCTTATGATGGAGATCCCTGGCATATGCTGTGGCTGGAGTGGAGCTCTTGATAGAAAAAGTGAGACTTTGGCTTTCCTGTTCCCCCACAGACTTCAGTAGTTCTGGACTGGCCATGCTGTGGGACTCTGCAAACCCTAGCTGTTCTTCCTGGGGTGTTTTGGGGCAGGTCACAAGTGGAGTGGTGACCAGCAACTCTGCCACATGCTGGACCTCAGGGGTGGTCACCCCCTCCACTGGCCAGCCCAGGCTTTGAGGTGACACTGGGGCAGCCCTGGCTCAGGGACAGCATCTTGCCAAGCAGGACGTGCCCCGTGCCACCCCTTCACTCCCAGCCCCAAGGCTGGTGGTCTGTCCTGAGCCAGAGGGACCAGCTGGCTCCAAGGTGAAGGGGACAGTAAGCTCCCAGCTGTAGGTGCCATTGGGCTCTCCAGCAGTGGGAAATTGGGGTTTGAAAGGGGAACAGAGGGGGGATCTGTCTGTGAGTCAGCAGTGAGCCAGGGCAGGATGGGGCTCTCCCAGCAGACTTCTCTCAGACTTCTCTTCTGGGAAACAGTGACCTGCAGGTCACCTCCCCAGGAGCCACGTGGAGGGGGTGACAGGGCTGCAGGGGCTGGGGATGGAGCAGGAGAGCAGGAACCTCCCAGATGTGCAGCACAGGGGTTGTGCCCTTGGCCCCAGCTGGAGAGGTGGGCTCTTCTGAAAGGATGGGGTGTTCTGGGAGCCAGCCTGGGAGCATTCCAACACCTGATTCCTGCAGGGAGGCCAAGAAGAGCATTTCCTTCAGGTCGTCTCTCTTTTCTTCTTTGCATTCACGTTTTGGGAGCAAATCTTTGCTTACAGGCTTATGAGGGTGTCACCAGGAGGCTGGGAGGGGACAGTCCCCTCAGAGGGGTCCCTGCAGGCTGGCTCTCACAGAAGCACTGCAGGGGGGCAGTGGGGAGGGTTTGGGTGCCTCTCTGGCCTGGTGGGAAGGTGGGTTTGTGTGATAAGGTGATTTTTGCAGGGCCTGCTCTCAGATGAGGGCTGGGGCTGGGCCCAGGGAAGTGACACCTGCAGCACACATGGGGCTGGGGAGAGTCCCTGGGCCATCCCAGTACAGCTGTCCCCATCACCTGGCAGATCTGGGGGTGCCACACTCTGGCTGTGGCACCTTCTTTTGCCCTGGTGAAAAGCTCAGCCTCCTTCCCGACTGTGGGAACAGCCCTCTGCAAGGATGGGTTCCTCTGAGGAGCTGGCTGTGCCCTGGGGACATGGATTCCCCTGAGAGGGGCTGGCTGTGCCCTGGGGACATGTCCAGGCTGCTGGGAATTGGGCTGAAGGGGGATCAGGACTGCCTGGCAGCTAGAAGGGATGAGGGTGGATAAGGGCAGCATGTGTGAGCTCTCATGGCTTTTTGCCCCCGTGTCACCCTGAGGGGTCTCTCCCCATCGTGACCTGCTCCATCCCTGGCCTGGCAGCAGCTCTGTGTGTGCCCAGAGCCCTCTCCTGGCTCAGCCCTCACTGCTGGTGGCTCAGGAGGGTTTGTGGCCACTCTCAGCTGGGCTCTGTCGCCGTGGGCTGGGCAGACACATCCATTGTGCTGCTGTGATGGGCTGGGAGGTCGGAGGAAGCTCTTGAGCTGCTGTTTCTTGCCCACAAATCATCGGCAATGAGCACTAATGTGTTTAGTGCTGCTGAGAGGAGTCCACGGGGCCTGGCTGCCACTGCCTTTGCTGCAGGAAGAGCTCTCTGCTGAAGCCTTGAGCTGCAGGCTCCTGCTATTGCTCATCTTGAGGGTTTCTGAGTAATGTTCTGACCCATAAGGTCACAAATTTGCATTTGGATGTGACACGTTACAAAACGAAAGTATGTTCTAATACCTGTGAGTTGCTTAATTTATTATAAACAAGAGAGAAAATTTCAACCTTCAGGAAGTGTCACAAAAAAGCTACTGCTGGTCATCCTGTCTAATTGTGTGTAATAAATCACTGCACAGAGTTTAAACCCTGGGCAGTCTGGTTATTTGCAGGCAGAGCTAGCAGGAGCTGCAGAGCCTGGTGTGGGTTCCAGCAGGAAGGGTGTTTGTTTTACAGCCTCTGCAAGGTGTGAATTGCAGGGTTTGGAGATGCTGAGTGCAGCTGGACCCGGTTCTGGAGGGGCACTTGGCATCCTGGAAAGGCTAAATGTGGAATGGGATTGGAAAGAATGTGAAAGCAGAGGGAGGTTCTGCACTGAGCTGCCCCCTTTGGGGGTTTTGTTCCTCCTGGTGGCTGAGGGACAGCTGTGATAGTCCCAGCACAGACATGAGCCAGGATTTTGGAAGTGAAGGTGGTACCTTTTGATTTCAGGAATGCTGTGTGTGCCTGGGATCACAGAATCCCAGAACAGCTGGGGTTCCAAGGCAGGGTCACCCGAAACAGCTGTCACAGGAACACGTCCAGGTGGGTTTGGGATGTCTCCAGAGAGGGACACTCCACACCCTCCCTGAGCAGCTGTTCCAGAGCTCTGCCACCCTCATGGAGAAATGTTCCTCCTCATGTTGGGTGGAACTCCTTGTGTTTTAGTTTATGGCCATTACAGCTCCTCTGATTTTTGTATTTGCCAGCTGATATGTTAAAAAGTCCTGGCAGTGCATTGAGATCTGGCCTGGGCATCTTTCCCTTCAAGATTTCAAATCCTAAGGGCACAGTTTGAAGTTGAACAGCCCCTGCCTGTGACAGCTTCTGGCTGATTTGAGCACTGCAATAGGTGGAACTGGCACAGGGTGCCCAGAGAAGCTGTGGCTGCCCCTGGATCCCTGGAAGTGTCCAAGTGTTGGATGGGGCTTGGAGCAGCCTGGGACAGTGGAAGGTGTCCCTGCCGTGGCAGGGGGTGAAGTGGGATGAGCTTTAAGGTCTCTTCCCACCCAAACCAGTCTGGGATTCTGGGATTCAGTGTGAACCCACATTTCTGCACCCTGCAGGATTTGGGCTGTGGGAGTTTGTCTGCATTTTCCCCATCCCACCCCATTCCCTGCAGGGCACACAAACCTCCTGGGATGTGTACAAGCTGTCAGAAGGGAATGTTTGCTGCCTGGTGGGAATGGGCAGCCTCACAGGGAGCCTGTGGAGCTGTGAGTGTGCTCCAGGGCTGTATTCACACCCTTCCCTGCTCCGGAAATATCCTGCTGAGAGGAAACTGCAGGTCAGGGGTTTAATGCATTGTTACAAGTGTTTGATTCCAACCCAACATATTCAGACCAAATTGACTTAAAACCAAACAGCTCAGTAAGTTTTTCCTTTGAAAAGCACTGGCAAATTTGATCTTTTTTTTTCCTCTTGAAGTTTTCATCTGCAGACACAGGAGTTTGTTTTGGGAAACAGAAAATCCTTCCAGTGTTCCAGAAAATCACTGCTTGTGCTGCTGTGGTGAGCACTCATCCAGAGCTGAGCAAATTGATGCTGTGAATCTGCCTGGGCTGGCTTTGCCTTGGACATGCCCATCTTGCATGGGAGAGCCTCTGGATAAGTGCCAGAGAAATGCCACTGCCCCCCACCTTGCCCCATCATAGAATCCCAGACTGGTTTGGGTTGGGAGGGACTTTAAATATCATCTTGTCCCACCCCTGCCATGGCCAGGGGTGCCACTCACCAGACAGGGCCTTGGACACTTGCAGGGATGGGGCAGCCACAGCTGGCTCTGTGTGGACACATCCCTGCACCAGAGGGTCCTGGTCCCATTCCTGGTCCTGTTCCCACCCTCAGCTGCTGCCAAGGGAATGCTTTGGCAAATGGATCACAGCCATGCTGCAGCCTGTGTAAGGTGCTTCACTCCTTCCACGTCCCAGCTCATTCCACAGCAGCATTCATTTCCCAAAGTGTTCTCAGCTCCTGCTGGGAGTCACTGCTGCTCACTGAGTGCCCTTTGGGATGTGGCATTGTCCCAAAGGGAGCAGCAGGGAGAGCCCAGGTTCTGTCTCCAAATCTGAATGCTGGGAAAAGCAATTTACTGATGGCACAGAGGACAAGTGTCAGGGACGCTCTGGGGCACGGCAGATTTTATACACCTGGGCAATTTTGGAGCTGGCTGTTCTGGACATGCCATCAGGAGAGCTCGCAAGGAGCATTTTGGGCACTGTCTTGGCAGACCTAGAGGGCACTTGGGCAGATGGACTGGTGATAGGGAAGAGGGCAAAAGGGCTGGGCAGGGGGTGACATCAAACCTACATGCTCAAGGGAACAGCTGAGGGGAATTTGTTTAGTGAGAAGGGAGTGGAGGTGAGCCTTTGTCTGGGAAATGGGCTGTGTGCTCTGCTGGAGTTGTATCTCAATTTCCTCTCATTCACAATAGGACAAGAGATGGTGCTTGTCAGGTTTGTGGGTGTAATTTGTCTGATGGGCTTGTCCTGCACAGGGGGAAGGATCCCCTGGGCTGCAGGGGAGAAGGCACTGCAGGCAAGGCTGCAGGGGCTGGGATCAGTCACAGGACTTGAGGTAGAGACAGTCTGGAGACTCCTTGCTCTCACCAGTTTTGGGACATGAATATTCTGAGAGAACAGAACTGTGTACCTCTGTTCCCAGTCCTGTTCAGGGGAAGGGGGGACTCCCTCTGCTCCAGCCATTCTGCTGCTGGTGGCCAGGAGATGTTACCTGATGAAAAATCCTTTCCTGCTCTCTGACATTTCCTCCATGGCTCATTTCTGGGATGCTGGAGAGGTTCCCCAAGCCTTGAGTCACCCAGCTCACTGAGAGCTGGACACTGAGTCCCTCTGCCATGTCACACTCACAGCAGCAGCTTAACTCTTTCCTGAACTGAGCTTTCCATTTTCCCCCCTCCAAAGGCCATCAGGTGCCAGCCCCTGCATTTCTCTGGGTGGTGCTGAGCAGTCCAAGCTGCAGCTGCAGTGAGACAATATCAGAGCAGTGCCAGCCTTTGGAGAAGCCCCCCTGGAGGATGCTGTGACATGAAGCCATGTGCAGATTGCCCCAGATGCTGAGGTGCTCTGGAACTGCCCAACCCAGCATCCCCATGGCAGCCCCAAGTTCCAGCTGCAGGGGCAGTGTCCCCCTGGCCCAGGCTGTCTCCTGGGATGTCCCTGGAGCTGGAACACCCCTGGCAGTGGCTCTGGAGTTGGTGGCTGGGCTTGTGCTCTGTGCAGACAGACCCTGGGCTTCACCTCCTCTGCCTGGGGTGTTTCCCTGGGTCAGATGTTGGGTGACACCAGGAGCAGAAGCCCCAGGCTGGCATGAGCCAGAGCCTGGGCACAGGGCAGCTCCTGGGCACTGCCAGCTCCCAGCTCAGGGCTCTTCAGCAGAGCAGGCAGTGCTCATGTCCCAGCTGGAGGAACAGATTAGCAGGGACACTCTGCTCTCCTGGTTTTGTGCATCTTTACACAGCTCAGCCTGATCCTGACTGTTGAGATAACCAAAAACAGTCAGGTTTTTCCTCCCCAACTTTAATTTTGGGGTCACATTTCCCAGATGTTGGCAAAAAGAAGAGTTGATATGGTGCAGTTACAGTGCTAGAGAGATTTTAAAAAGGCCCAGGCAGCACGGCTGAGGATTTCAGAGGGCCCTGGGGCTGTTTGCACAGGCTGGAGCTCTCTGCCCGTGGGGCTGTGCCAGGGAAGAGGCATGGAAAGTTCTGGGAAAGCTCTGGGGCTGTGCTGGCACCGGGTGGGTGAGCTTGGTGCTGCTGGGGCCACTCAGCTCTGAGCTGTTTTCCTCTTCCCTGAGAGGAAAGGATGTCTGCAGAGCAGGAAGGTGCTGGCTCTGCTCTCTGTTTGCCAGAGTGGTGTTTGCAGCAGAGCTCTGTGCCTGGCTGCTCTCAGGGATTCCTGGGAAGGCTTTTACCTGGTGAGCCACCTAAAGCCAACAGTCTGGCCTGGGAAAACAGCCCTGTGTCCTCACTGGCTGCTCCACAGGGGGTGGAAAAAGTTCTTCAGGCTGATTTTCCTCCTGGAGGTTTAACAGAGAACCACAGAATAACAGAATGGTTGGGGTTGGAAGGGACCTTAGAGCTCATCTTGTTCCAGCCCTGCTATGGCCAGGATGCCACTCCCTGGATCAGGTTGTTCAGGGTCCTGTCCACCCTGGCCTTGAACTTTCCAGGGATGTGGCATCCACCCCCTCTGAGCATCCCCCAGGCCATGCCATCATCAGTGCTCCCAAAAACAAGACCCAGAGCAGAGCCACGCAGAGCCTGCTGTGTTCTGCCAGTGTTATCTCCATGCACATCCTCTCCTGCAGCACCCCTGGCACCTTTTGGGCATCCCAGCTCTAGCAGAGCCCCTGCTGTTAGGGCAGGGTTTGTTTTATGGGCACCACCAGTGTGCCCAGCAGTCCAAAACCCACAGGAAGAGCCGTGGTCCCCCCACTCCCCAGCACGGGAGCAAACAGAACTTTCTCAGCAGCCCTTGGTTGGTGGTGCATGAAGTCAGCAGGCAGCATTGCCCGTGTTTTGTGCACAGGATATTCCCAGGGCTGGTGTTTCTCCCTGGGAAGGTTTGCTCTGTGATTTGGAGCCATTGTAGTCTGGAGCAGTTTCCGAGGTACTTCCCCTCTGGGATCTCTGCTGCCTTTGGCCATGGCCCAACACAGGAGTGCTGGAGGCCAGGGGCTGGCAGGGCTGGGCTGGGAGCCCTGTCCCCAAACCACCCTGCCACCCACCCTGTGGGAGAGGAGCCCGGGGAGGGAGCAGAAGTGCATCTCTGCATCTGTGGGGGGAGATTGCCCAGAGCAGCTGGGGCTGCCCCTGGATCCCTGGCAGTGCCCAAGGCCAGGCTGGACAGGGCTGGGAGCAGCCTGGGACAGTGGGAGGTGTCCCTGCCATGGCAGAGTGGCACTGGGTGGGCTTTAGGGTCCCTTACACCTCAAGTCAGTCTGTGATTCTGTGACATGACCCCTCCCTCCCAGCCTGGGAATGTGTCCCTCACACAGCCAGGAGAGACAGTGGTGAGAGAACAGCCCTGGGCTCTGCTGGGCACTGAGCTCAGGGCACCAGAGGTGTCAGACTGAGTCTGGCTCCTTATTCCTGTGGTTTCTCAGCTTTGCAGTGTCACAAGAGCCCCAGGGGGCCCTGCACAGAGGGGTGTCTGCAGTCAGGGGGCTCTGTGTGTGGGGTCTGGGGGCTCCTCCTGTGATGCTGTCATTCTCTGGGGGCTCCTCTCATGATTTATGGGCTACAGAGTCCACAGTCCCTCCTTGTGTGGTGTCTGCTGAGGCAGGCAGGAGCTCTGCATGGTCAGACCTCTCCCCTGGCTGCTGGGGGATTGGGTCCCAGCCTGGGGGAGCTGCTTCCATGGAGCAGAAGGAGCTTTTCCTGCAGATCATCCTTGGCTGTAGCAGGGCCAGTTTGGGGCTGCTGCTGGCTGGCTTGGGTCATTCTCTGCAGTACCTGCTGTGTTCTCCTGCTCTCCCTCGGGCAGTGGGGGGTCAGGTGCTGGTACTGCCCTGGAGCTGAGGGCTCTCCAGTGGCTCCTGAGCCCGGCACACAGCACCTGCAATAACATGTTTGTCACTGGGGGCAGTGGCAGAAAGCCACTGGCAGCCACTTCAGTCGCTGCCTTTATCTGGTGGCAAACGCCCCCTTCACGCCATCTGCATCCTCCTTTCCCAGCACTGGGAGATTAAACCCTGTTTTCTCTCTGTAAATATTGGCAGGCCAGCAGCAGCCTCCCTGAGGGAAAACAATCACGGGGAGGCCGTTCCCAGCTCACGGGGCAGCGTGTGCAGGCACAGCTCCCTGTCCCCCCTCCCCAGCTCGGTGCCCAGCATGGACCAGGCTCCAGGGACATGTGCCCTCTGGAGTTTCATACCAAATAACGAGTTTTATCCCAAATAACACCCAACCCTTCATCTGGCTGCATCCCAAAGGACTTTGCCTGGGTTTGGAGGCAGCTGAGGGTGCTCAGCCCCTGCAGGTTGGGCCTTCCCCAGTCCAGGTGAAAGTGTTTGGGAGAGCAGGTTAATTGAAGAGGAAAAACCAGAGCTCTTTCCTTGGGAAATGCATATTGGAGAGGTTAAATGTCACTGTGGAGGAATAAAGTGATAATAAGAAATGTACATGTTGGATAAATGCAATTTTGGCTGGTCATATCCCCCCTCAGCCTTGCCCACAATACCTGGCACACACTTTGGGGTGGTTGCCTTTCCCTGAGTTCTGGAGCAGAGGGAAATCTGCTCTCCTGGTGTGACATTCCTGGGTGGCTGAGGCCAGGGAGCCTGCAGCAGCTGAGGGGGAGCAGAGGGAGCAGAGGGGCACTTTGCTCTCAGCAGCCAGCGGGAGCTGAGCATGCTGTGTCCTAAATTCAATCAAAGAGATGGGCTGTAATTGAATCAGGGAGGGGCTCAGGGCAGGGCTAGGTGAGCTCTGTGTCTGTCACAGAGAGGGGACACAAGATGTCCTTGGAACTGCTTTGAGCCTCGCTCCAGGGGAATCACAGGAGCTTGGCAGGGCTGGGAGAGTGCAGCAGTTACAGCATCAGGGTGGGCTCCTCACAGCTGCCCCATGGCTTTGGGGCTCTGCTGGGTTCTTGCTTTGTTCTCTTCTGACCACAAGTGTGGGGCAGGGAAATGCCAGCCTGGATTCCACCCCAGCAAATGGGTGCTCATCCTCCCCTCTGAAAGTGGGGACGACTTCCTAGGGATGAGTGGGTGTCACAGTGGTGCAGCCTGGTGACCTGCTGGTGTGGGACTGGGAGAGACTGGCACATCCAGGATGGGGAAAACTCACTATGACACTCCAGGGACCATGCTCTGAGTGATGCTCAGAGCATCACTGCCACCCAGGATCTGGGGACAAGGGGGACCCCCACCACTTCCCGTCCCTGAATCCCAAACCTCTGTTAATTCTGATTGTGCTCATGAAGCCTGAGAAGAAATTTTCAGTGTTTAAGCCTGTAGGAATAAGTGTGGGGATGTCCAGGCATAAGAAAGCTCAAACTTTCTCCTTCATGGAAGTCTCCTCACAGGGGCAAAGGACTGAACCAGAGCCCTCTTTCCCAGGAGGTGATGTGGGAGCTTGGTTTATTTACCACTTTAGGGGATTTTGGATGAAACATGAATGAATTCCCATCCAATGCAAACAGTGATTTAAATGGTGTGACTAAAGAGCATTTCCCCTTCTGGCTGTGTTATGTCTCTGGAGTCACAAAGCTGCAGGTTCTCTCTGACCTTTCTGGGAAAAACCAGCTACTGAGGACCTGCCCTTCTGGAAGGAAATTCTAGGGGGGAAGAAAAGGTCTTTTTATGGCCCTTAGTGAACAACTCTTTTTCCTTTCTTTGCAGTCTGTCCTAAAGTTGTGCTTTTATTTTTTTTTCTCTTCCCCTCTGGCTGCGTAAGGAGATGATCCAACCCTGGGCATTTCTGGACCCTTTATGAAGTGAAACGTGCAAAATCCCAGCAGGCAGCAGATGTTATAATGCTTAATTTTTAGCATGAGAGATAAGCAGTTGAAGGGCTGGGAGACAGCTGCTGAGAGAACTTGGTCAGAAAGTTCCTTAAGTGAGTGAGATTTGGCCCAAAGAAAACCTGTCCAAGAGGAACAAAAGGTGTGTGCAGGGAAGGGCACAAGAGGAAGTGGGCTCAGCTAGGATGACTTCTCATTATTTCTCTTAATTCCTTCCTTGCTGCATGTTGCTAACAGACAATGTATGACCAGAGCTGGAGCTTCATCCCCAAATTCATCCTGGTGTTAAGTGAGGAACGGGACAGTGAGGCTGCTCTGGAGTTTATCCATAAATTCTGATCCTGGTGTTCAGTGAGGAGCAGAACAGGGGGGCTGCTCTGGAGCTTCCCTGAGCTCTTCCTCCCAGCCCCACCCAGCCCAAAGGCTCTCGTTCTCACCAGTTCATGCTCTGGTGCCTCATTAATGTTTGCATATGGCAAAGAGCAATTTCCACCCTCGGTTTTCACTGCAGTGGCACAGGGTGCAGGACTGCCCGTGCTGCTCCACTCCTGCTCATGGAAGCACAGTCAGCTCCCCTGCACCACTCTCCCTGTCTCTGGAGGGAGCTGATTTCCAGTCTCTTTGACTCTCCTGTGCCTGGGGTGCAGGACAGGGGTGAGAGCTCTCCTCTCATCTGCTGTGGTGTGTGGGGACCAAGGAGTTTGCAAACCCAGGCAGGGCCTGCGACACACAGCTAATGACCTTCTCCTGCCTGTGTTTCCTTTACGTCAGAAGTCGGAGTGCTTATTAAGTTTGGAGGCTTACTCCCAGGAGCAGAAGAAGAGGATCTGCTGGTGTCTGGCTGAGAACATCACCAAGCAGCAACATCCGGCAGCAGCTCCTACGGAGAGCAAGGTAAGAGACCCACGCGGAGCTGGCAATTCCTGCCTGGAGCACGGCAGGCTCTGCCTGTGGGGGGCTTTGCTCAGTGATGCTCCTGCAGGAGGGCTGTGCAGGAGGCTGTTTGTTTGCCAGGTGAGGAGTGAGTTTGTATTCAGGCACTGCTGTGTCTGCAGCTTCCTGCCCTGCCTGGGGAGCAGTGGCTGTATTTGCATGTGCTGGCTGGAGCTGAGGCAGCCGACACCTCCCAGCATCTGTATTTGGATATTTGGACAGCTGAGGCTCCACAACCCTGTGGCCAGCCTGCTCCGAGAGCTCGCCTCTGAGGCAGGATGGAAAGCAGAGGGAGAGGTTCAAGCTGTGATCTCTGGGTGCTGATGAAAGGGCCGAGGTCATGGGAGTAGTGGGGCAGAGATCTGCCCCTTGTGTGCACTTGGGTGGCCTCAGGTGTTTGATCCTGCCCCCAGAGAGGTTTGGGGAGTGCTGTTTTTCATGCCCACTGAGGAGCCCCAGCACTTTTCCCACACTGAAGAGCTCCAGCCTGGCCCGGGAGCGCCGTCTCAGCAGCTCTGGCAGAGAAATGTGTGTGCAGGGCTCTGAGGCTCTGCCTGCCTCTGTGGGTGTAGTGAACACCCTCATCCACCTCCTCTGGGGCTGGGGCTGCCCCACAGAACTGTCTGGGCCAGTGGCAGTCTCTGCTGGGTCATGTTGTGTCCTGGGGGTTGGGTTTGGATTGCTGTTGAGTGACACCGCTCTGTGAGAAGAGAAACCCCTGTGCTGGGTGTTTGAAGAGCTTTAAGTGCTGCAGATGGGGAGTTCGGGGCTAAAACCCCCGGATCCCTCCCCTGGCTGGTGAAGGGTGGTGGAGCAGCTCTGCCCCACGTCCCTGTCCCCGTGTGGGTGCCTGGCCAGGCTGGCCCAGGGCAGGTGGCTGGTCCTGGGAGCCGTGGCACAGCCGGGGCCGGCGCTGCCCGCTCCCGGAGCGGGGAGATGCGGCCGCGGCTCTGCAGCCTCCCAAACTGGGTCAGCACAAACATCTCCGCGGGAGACAGAGCCTCCGGATTCCTTTTCCTGCACGTTTCAGGCGGACTAAAATAGCAACAGCAGCGCACAAAGCCTGAGAACCTCGTTACCAACCAAACCTCCCACTCTGCCAGCGGCCCCGGGGCAGCTGATTCACACAGGTGACAGCCACGGCTCCTGCTGCCCGAGGGGACACAGCTCCGTGCCAGGCAGGGGGACCCTGCTGGAATCCGTGGGATGGGGCCTCGGCGTGGCTCTGTGCTCCGCTGGGAGTGATCCTGCCATGGGCTGGGGAGCATCCAGGGTGAAGCTGTGCAGGGACATTTCCAATCTGAGTATCTCAAACGGGTCCTACAAAGGGGCGTCTTGGTGGGGCTCCATCCAGCAGGAGCTCTGGGCTGTTTGGGCCTTCAGGGATGGTGCTGTTTGCCCTCCGCAGCCCTGACTGTTCATGGCAGGGCGTGGGGCTGTGCTCAGAGCAAAGCCCTGCAGCATCTGCTCTATGAGTTGTGGAAGGAGCCTGGCCACTGGACAGGTGAAAAAGTGTTCCAGAAGACATCACATCTATTTCTAAGGCTTTTCTGTGCCTCAGTAGCCAAGAAGGTGCTGTGGAGAGCCATCATGGGCCCTTCAAAGTCGTGACAAAGGGGGTTTATCTTGGCTTGCCAAAGCTGATGGAAATCCCATTGGTGGGGTGTGGGGCCAGGAGGGAGAAAAGGAGTGACAGCAACTACTAAATTGAGTTTATAGCACCATTGCCATCCCAGCAGGGTGTAAAGTGCCCAGGATGCAATTTTAAAGCAAACCTGGTGTGAAATGCAAGAAGGGGCAGCGTGGGGAAGGAGCTCCCGAGGGGACATGGGAGGGTGCTTGGGGCAGGGTGGGCACACAGGGCTGGGCAGGAGCCTCACCTGGGAGAGCTGCAGCTGGGGCTGTGCCCAGGCTGGTTTGTCAGGACAGATCTCTCTGGGGATGCCAGAGCAGTGGGAGGCAGGAGCTGGGAAAATTAGCTGCTTCTTGCAAGGGAGAACTGATCCATTAGCTTGGCTTACCAGTCATTTGATACTAGGGCTATTTAGGGAAAAAACCCAGTGTCTGTGCTCTGTGAACAGACAAATTAAGCTGGAAATATCAGCCTGGCCAGGAATCTGATTTGCAAAGCCTTCAAAACTGCTCCAGCTCAGCAAGAGGCAGCTCGTTTTGCTGTGGCCACAGTCTGGCTGTGGGGATGTGGGCTTTGCTGTGGGGTGGGAACGAAGGGCCAGCACAGCCTTGGTGCCAGCAGAGCTGTGCCGTGTGCCAGCTGTGTGCTGGAGCCAGGAAAAGGGACACTGTCCGAGCACAGAGCAGCTCCTCAGGGGCCTCCGTGGCTGCCACCAGTGGCAACCTTCAAGCAGTGCAGAGATCAGACAGATTTTGGGCTTTGGGGTGGTACCTCCTTTTTCAAGGTCCCCCTGAGCTCTGCCTGGGTAGGGAGCACTAAGGGCAGGAAGGTCCCTGAGGCTCAGGGACAGGCTCTGCAGAGCTGTCACTGCCTCTGGCAGTGCCCCTGGCAGTGTCCCCAGGGAGGATGAGCCCTGCAGGGGCCACGCTGGTGCTGCTGCTTTCAGAGCTGGTTTTGGAGCAAAGCTGTTGGTTTCTAGGGGACTTGAGCTAATGCAGCATCTGCTTCTGGAGATGGAGGGAGAGACATCCATGAGGGATGCAGCTGTGATAGTCCAGCCCTGCTCCCAGTGGGCTTTTCCTGCCAGAGTCAGTGCAGGAGGAGCTCTGGGGACAGCGTGGTTGTTGTTGTGGTCCAGCTCTCTGTCCCCAGTGTCCAGGAGATGTGGTGCAAATGGGGCTCTGCTGCCACTTGGCTGAACTTCCCTGAGCTGCAAACCCACCCAGCCAGCTGCAGCAGCTCCCAGGAATTACCCTGTGGGTATTTTCTCCACCTGCAGAGCCTTCCCCCTCTCGTCCTTGTGCCCAGGTCTGCTCTGGGATGCTGCTCCCTGCCCTGTGACTGTGCTGAGCAAGTCCCTGTAAAACACATCCCCAGGGTGAGCCGGCTTGGAGCAAACCTTCCCCAGCGGGGCTGTGTGGAGCCTGGAGGTTGGCTGGGGCTGCCAGGAGCTGCAGCCACGGCAGTGTGGTTACAGAAGAGCAGCTTTGTGCTTTAACTGAGTTAACCCCGGGTCGGGTGCTGCCCATCAGTGCTGGGCTACCCTCGCATTGCTGCAGCAGCCTGGGGTAATTCAGCCTGACTGGAGAGAGCAGAGCAGGGGCAGGGCAAGGCACAGGGGCTGGAGCTGCTCCGGCGGGCTTGGCCGCCAGGGCAGAGCTGCACAGCACAGCCCCCTGCGTGTAAGGGACCTGCTGCCACCGTCTGATTCTCACTGCTTGTTTCTTTGTGTCTTCCACACTCAGAACGGCTGATTACTCTTCCCTTCTGGCTCCGTGACCTGAGATTACCTCGGAGATGATGGCTGGCTGTATCTGAAAGATGCAGATTATCCTTAAGCTAAATAATTACGGACACTCTGTGGCGTGGACTTTGGGAGTCCAGGACGGGTGCTCCCCTTGTTTCCCGAGGGAGGTGGTGGATGCTCAGCACTGTCCCAACCCTGGCTGGGAGCAGGCGTGGATGACCCGGCCCCTCCTGGCAGCGCTGGCTCCGGTGCTGGGAATGAGCGGCCGGGGGGAGCGGCCGGCCCCTTCCTGGCCGTGCTCCGGTCAGGAAGGGCAGGGCTGTTTCTCTCACTTATTTACAACGTGCTTGACAAGTGCGAGTAAATGAGCTGTCAGCAAAAGCAAACAGTGTGTGATGGAGGGCTGATTGAAACCAGGGCCGGTGGGGAGGGAGGGCTCCGGGGCTGGGGACAGCCCTGCTCCCCGGGCACCTGTGGCTGGGGACGCTTCCGTGGGGGACACCCCTCTCCTGTCCCATCCCCTGCCTCCTCTTCCAGGCACCCACCCTGCTGTCCCTCCACAATCCCTGCTCCTTGGCAACCCCCTGCCCCAGAAAATCCCTTCTCCTTGCACTGGGGCATCTCCCAGGCCTTCCTTGCACAGTCAAGCTCCAGGGTGGCTGTGACAAGCACTTGGGGACAAGGCTGTGGACAGCCCCATGCCTCCCTGTCTCTCTGAGCAGCTGCTTCACTCACAGCAGTTTAGCCAGAGCGTGATGAGCTCTTTGATGGGGAAGGAGGGGAGGATTTTGTACCTTCTTATTTTTTTTTTGCCAAAGTCTTCTCATTGTGGCCTGGGAACCTGCTGCCCCATCGGTGCCAGCTCTGCTCCAGCGGGTTCTGCTCATCTGCTGCTGGGGGCAGGACATGGCCAAGGGTGCAGGAAAGCTGGATCTTCACCAGAGCCTTTCCTTCCACATACCTACACGAGAGGCTGGCCAAGGCTGAGCACACCACAGCAGCACCTGGAGGGCCAACCTGAACATGGCCATACCCTCTGAGCACCTAATTGAGCTGTCAGGGGCCTCAAAGAGAGGAGAAACCTTGAGGGTGATTCTGCCCCAATAAGGGTTAAAGCAGGATGTGCAGGCAGGTCACAAAACCAAAACAAAGTCTTGTCCACTGTTCCACACCAGGGAGCACGGCCTGGCTCTTGCCCTGGACTGGGGAAGCTCACTGCTGAGGACAGCCAAGGGCTCCATGGAGCTGTGAGGCTGTGGGACCAGAGATGCTCCTCCTCTCTGAGTCAGGCTCTGGTTCAGCTCTGGCCACTTAAAAATCTGGAGGAAGCTGTCCCTCCTTGAACAGAGTCATGGAACTACAGACCGGTTTGGGTTGGAAGGAATCTTTGAAATCATTCAGTTCTACCCCTCTGCCATGGGCAGGGACACCTTCCATTATCCCAGGCTGCTCCAAGCCCTGTCCAACCTGACCTTAGACACTTCCAGGGATCCTTGGACACTTCCAGGGATCCTTGGACACTTCCAGGGGCAGTCACAGCTTCTCTGGGCACCCTGTGCCAGGGCCCCTGCACCTCTATAGTAAAGAATTTTTTCCTAATATCTTATCTAACCTTTCCTTCAGCTTAAGGCCATTCCTCTTTGTCCTGTCACTTCAGACCCTTGTCCAAAGTCCCTATCAAGCTCTCCTGGAACCCCATTAAACACTGGAAGGGGCTCTAAGTTCTCCCCAGAACCTTTTCTTCTCCAGCTGAGCCATTGCACATCAGTTGGCTTCCAGCCTTCATAGCAAGGACAGGTCCCAAGGCCCCAGGGAGCTGGTGTGTGCCTGTGGGGCTGGATGGGATCCTGAGCTGGGGTGCTGATCTGTTTATCACCTCCCCTGAGCCCTGGGTCACTGAGCCCTGGCTCCCCTGGCCTCGCTGCCCAGCCCTGAGGCTCTTGGTGCTGTTCCAGGGTCTCCAGGGGCTCCCAGCCGGCCCCAGCGCCCCAGGCACGGGCAGGAGAGGAGCAGAGCCACAGCTCCCGGCTCTGCTCGTTTGCTTGGCTGGGCTCCGAAGCCGTGGGCAGAGCAGAGCTGTCCCCTCCGACACGCAGCGGCTCCCGCTTCCCCGGCCGATGTCCCCCCGCGAGCCGCACCCCCTCACCCCCGGCAGCAAGGCTGGGGCTGGGGCTGGGGCTGGGCTGGAGCCGGGCGTGAGCACTGCCAGCACTTCCATCATGGCCAGAGGCAGGTTGAAAGCCTGGAAGGGCTGTTGCTGGCCGATCCCCAGAAGGGCTGGTAAGAGGGAAAGTGCTGGCAGGAGCGGCGCCGGCAGCCCGGGGGGGCTGAGCGGGTGAGATCATTTGCACAGGGTGGTCAGAGGCACCGGCTGAGTGCTCTGAGCCGGCGCTGCTGTGATTTAATGAAGGTGCTGCAAGTGCTTTGTTGCAGCCTGCCAGGCTGGAGCCCTGTTCTTCTGTGCCCAAACACCTCCTGCCTGTGCCCAAACACCTCCTGCCTCCGGTGGCTGCTCCTTCTCTTCCCCCCAAGCATGGCAGGGACTGTGAGCATGTGGCTGGGCAGCCTCAAGTAACTCCGTGCAAAAGTTACCCAAACCCTGATAGAATCAAAGGATCTATTCAAAATTCCAGGGGGCTTTGGGTGGTGATGCCCAGAGTGGTGTGGGACTGGTAGGCACAGCTCCATCCTGCTTCTGTGGCACCCTGGCCCTCCACGAGGCTTGGTGTCCTGCCCTGAATGAGCACCTTCCTGGTGCAGCAGCAGGGCAAGGCCTGCCAGCACCACTGCAGGATGGCTGTGTGTGGCTTTGGAGCCTTCAGTGTTGGGTTTGGGACCATTTGGGATTCCTCCCTCCTGTGTGTGGCTCTGGCCATGGCCCTGCTGGAGGCAGTCACAGCTCTTCCAGGTCCTCTCCTCCCGGTGGGTGTTTCCTTCCAGTGGTCTCTGCTGGCAGCAGGAACAGCTTCCTGCACCAACCTCGTGGGCCCGTGCAAGTGGTGTTGGGATGAGTCCTTCCCAGTGGATCTGCAGTGGCTGAATGCATCTGGCTCTGGTTGTCACCTCCCTCCTCCTGCCCAGGGGACAGAGCTCTGCCCTGCCCATAAAGCTGCAGAGATTCCCCTGCTGAGCAGCATTGAAGGGAAAGGGTTCTGTGGGCTGAAAGGCAGTGACAGGATCTGCTCCTTCCTCCCCCTTTCCCACCACTCTGGATTTTTACTGCCAGGGATATTTATGACCCAGACATCACCTCAGAGCTCCGGGTCCCCCGGCACTCGCCCTGCAGTGATGAGGCTGCAGGCAGCAGCTGGAGCCTGGCTCAGGAGCTGCATCCCCCCCACAATGGGCACAGAGCAGCGGGTGTGGGCAGGCTGGGGTGGTGCTGGCTCATTCCTCACTGGGAGGGGCCAGGCACTGGGGTGCTCTAAGTCTCAGGGACATCCGGGTACCCCCAAGTGTGGTGACATCCTGTGTCCCACAGACCTGCAGCCAGCCAGGTGGCCTCAGAGAGGGAACAGGCACAAACCCCACCAGGCCCAGCTCCCTTCAGCAGTGCAGGCAGGATGGGAGCTGAGCACAGCTGTGGGGGTGGCTGTCCAAGTCACTGCTGTCCATGGTGGCCACGTGTAGCTGAGCTCAGCTCTGTGTCCAGTGAGACCAGGGAGCTTCCACATTTCCTGTGCCACTGCAAAGCTGTGGCTACCTGTGAGGCAGAGGAGGCAGCACAGTCCTGCTCTATCCCAGGGCCATTCACGTGGCTGCAGCTGGCTGAGCAGGGGGACGTGTGTGTGCCCAAGGTCCGTGCTGGAGGAGAGCTGAGCTCAGACTGTCACTGCAGCAGTGAGGACCTGCCAGTGAATGGTGGCTGTGGGGCAGATAAAACCAGCACGTGTCTGAGGGTGGCTGTGCACACACCCCTCCCTGTGCCCTCTCCCTGGAACCATCAGGACACTTGCCTGTCTCAGCCAGGGAAGTGGAATCCCAGCAGGAGAAATGCCCAGCCTGGGGTCGGGTCCCCAGCCCCCGTGTGCGTGGGGGTGCCACGAGAGGGCCCTGGCCTTGCAGGAGCAGAGGAGGGGCAGATGGTCATGCGTGGGCTGTCCCCTGGATGGACACCATCCACCATCCTGCCTGTTTATCCTCCCCATCCCTGCCCATCAGGGTCGAGCTGCTCACAGAGGTTGAGATGCCAAGGGCAGAGCGCCCCATTGCAGAGCATCCCCCACTCCAGAGCCGGCACTTCGGCTCTGAAAAAAACAGTTTGGGGGAAAAACAGTTTGGGGTAAAAAACCCCCGCGAACAGCAGAATTTCCTTAAGCAGGAAGCACCGGGATCTCTGCGCTCGGTGTCGCTGGGGGCAGGACAGGGCAGCAGAAGGGGAGCGCGGCGGTGATGCATGGCCCTTCCTCAGGGCACAGCGTCCGTCCGCTGCTGTCAGCAGGTAACAGCACCTCCAGGGAGAGCCGGCAGAGCCATAAATAGCACGAGGGGCACGAGTGAGCCGCGTCTGGGAGAGGCTGGGGCGGTTTCAGCCGCCGCTTGACACGGCCATTAATAACGGCGGG
>VZRH01005615.1:15527-36998 GCA_013397555.1 Urocynchramus pylzowi | reverse complement strand
GGGCGGGGGCCGGGCGGGACGCGCTGCCGGAGGGTCCCCGCGGGGCTGGGGGTCCCCTCGCCCGCCCGCTCACCCTCGCTCTTCTCTCTAGAGCCAAGGACATGAAGAACCGGCTGGGGATTTTTCGGCGGCGGAACGAGTCCCCCGGAGCCAACCCCTCCGGCAAGCTGGACAAAGTGCTCAAATCGCTCAAGTAGGTGCTGCGAGCGGGCGGCGTGGGGATGGGGACCGTGGGGGCTTGGGGACCGTGGGGATGGGGACTGTGGGGGCTTGGGGACCGTGGGGGCTTGGGGACAAGCTGTGGTCTGGAGCTCCACACCTCCGGGGAGGCTGTGTACACCCCATTTGGGGAAGCAGTGATCGAAGTTTTTGTGTCTGGAGGAGCATTTAAAATATTTTTTTTGGCTGAAAATCTCCTGCTGGAGGGTGAGAGGTCCTGCCTGCACAGTGGCACCACAGCAGCTTGGGCTGGAAATTTACCTGACAGCAGCATTCTCCCAGTGCTTGCCTATGGAACTTTAACTGGCTAGAGGATGGTTTGAAAAACCACTTTGCTCTGGAGATGCTCCAGCGTCTGGAGACAAGCCCTCCCTGCTCTTGCTCCTGGCAGCTTCTCTGGCTGCTTGAATGGGGCAGCTGAAATCCCACTCTTCCACAGCTCTGCATCACCCAGGGCTTCTTCAGTTCTTCCTCAGACACCCCAAGTGCACAGCTGCCTGCACAGACCCCCTGGGGTTGGATTTTCTTCCTGCCAGCCTAAAGGCAGTAGTTTCCTTTCGGCAGAGCTGCTGTGGTGCTGCCTGGTGCAGAGCCTGGCTCTGCCTTCAGCTGCTCTGCCAGTGCCAGTGCCAAGGTGGGAGCCAGGGCCGGCCCCTCGGGCACACAGCGTGGCTTTATCCTCTGGAAACGTTTAGCAGGAGGCTGATTTGGGAGCTGGGAGCAGCCGTGCTGGGCTCACAGCCTGGCTTTTAATCCACTGGAAATGTTTAGCAGGCAGCAAAAGCAGCTTTTGCTGCTGAGCTTTGCCAACGTGCCGTCCATTTTCCACAGGCCCACTCCCGAGGAAGCGCTCAAGTGGGGGGACTCCCTGGAGAAGCTGCTGCTGCACAAATGTAAGTGTGTGTTCATCCCTTCCACTTGTGTTTGCTGCCAGGGGAATATCCAGACACGTGCCTGGATAAAGCTGGGATTTCCTCTGTTAATCCCTTCCGGTGTTTGGGGATGCACAAAGCCAAATTAGCCTCTCCCTTGTCTGCACCCCTCCTGCTCCTGCCTGGCCCAGGGGGGATCTTGGTGGCAGGGGACAGGGAGAGCTTCAGGTCGGGGCTGCAGCCCCCAGCTTGGGGAGGAGGGGACAGTGATCCATGTCTGTGCCCAGTTTGGGGCTGTGCAGAGGGACCATGGAGCAGGAGCTGCTTTAAAACCTCCCGAAGATGGGAGAACAGCCCTTCTCAGGCACCCCATCCTGGACCCAGCCCAGGGGATGGCATGGGGATCCTGTCCCCACGGCAGCCCAGCCTCCCTTCTGCCTCTCGGTGCTGCAGCCAGGCTGGGGATGTTTTCATCTCCTGGATGGGCTGTGCTGCCCTGGCAGTGCTATGGCTGCCTGTTTGCACAGGGGCTTTTTCGGGCAGTGCAGGGAGGTGGTTTGGGCTCCAGCTCTGCCAGAGCTGAGGGTCCTGTGGGGCTGTTCCTGTCTGTGAGCAGGAGTAGAGCCTGTCCCTGTCCCCCACAGACGGGCTCGCTGCCTTCAGGGCCTTCCTGCGCACTGAGTTCAGCGAGGAAAACCTGGAGTTCTGGCTGGCCTGTGAGGAGTTCAAGAAGATCAAATCCCAGTCCAAGATGGTCTCCAAGGCCAAGAAGATCTTCGCTGAGTACATTGCCATCCAGTCCTGCAAGGAGGTGAGGGCTGGCTCCCGCGCTGGTGTGCGGCTCCCGGCACGGTGGCTGCCTGGGGAGCTGCTCACCAGCCCTGGTTCCTCTGCCCACAGGTCAACCTGGACTCCTACACACGGGAGCACACCAAGGAGAACCTGCAGAACATCACCCGCAGCTGCTTCGACCTGGCGCAGAAGAGGATTTACGGGCTCATGGAGAAGGACTCGTACCCCCGCTTCCTCCGCTCCGACCTCTACTTGGACATAATCAACCAGAAGAAAGGCAGCTCCCCACTGTAGGCCCAAGGACTGTCTCGGGGCAGGCTGGGAGCTGTGTGTTTACATGGAATTGGGCAGTGGAGGCCTTCCCAGGAGCTGGTGGGAGCTCGTTGTGCTGCTCGTGCCCCAGGCGTGCGGACGTGGGGCAGCTGAAGGCACGGAGCGCGGGGCCGAGCAGTCTGGCACTGCTGCAGCACCCCGACCACCATCGCTGGTACGACGCCTTCGGGGTGGCCCCGGCGTGGATTTAGCCAGGAGGGAAGCTCCCACAAGACTACTGTGAAGCACCTGCCCCAGCCACAAGCCTTGCTGGAAGGTGGAGAGTGAGCCCAGCTCGGCGAGGAGGAGGGGATCTCGTGCAGGGCTCTGGCAGGGGGACGGCAGCACCGACACAAATGTGGTCCTGGATTAAAGCCTGGTGAACTGGAGCAGCCCCAGGATGCTGCTGTGCTTCCCTGTGCCGTGGGGCCTCCCGGCTGCCCCGGAGCAGCTCTGGCAGGAGCCCGGCGCTTCCTTGGCTCGTGGTGGGTCCCCCCGGGAGCAGCGAGAGCCGGGCCCTTGCCCTGCACTGGAGGTGTGCAAAGCACCCCCTCCTGCCCTCCTCCCTGGTTTATTTATTGCCCTCCTGTAGCTGGACACGTTGCTGTGTGATAGGAAGCCCCCGTGTCCTCCCCGTTCCCAAGTTACAAGTGCAATATTTGTGTGCGTCGCGGCCGAGTTCTCCGGCGGAGTGGATGCCTTTTTCTTTTTCCAGGTGTGTAGATTTTGTAAGGTAGCAGGTTTTGTGTGCCAGACCCATTCCCTGGCAGCGGGCCGCTGGGGGAGCCTGGTGTAAATATCAATATGTTGATGCTCTGACGACGGAGGGTTTGGTGATGGAGAAAAGCAACTCTGTGCAGCAGCCGCTCTCCTGACTCTGGATAACAATGCTGTGTTTGGGAAGCGGGGGTTCCTGCTGGCCCTGGCAGGGCGGGGTGCACTGCCTGCCTCCCAGTTTACAGTGCAAAGCATCTCTGCAGCTAGAAAAAAAAAAACTACATTGTCATGGTCATAGGTAAATAAAAGGAGAATATCATTTCTTGTAGCTGGCTTTTGTTCGTGCCATGTTTGTCAGCGCTGGTGGAGCCATGCGGCCCTCGCATCGCTGAAGAGTGTAAAATCCTATTACTGTGTGGCTAAAGAAGGGAAAATCTGACTCCATGAATTTCTGAGCTGTTTTTTATGATGGAGCAGCTGCCAGATGCTCCTGAGGCCAGGTCTGGGTGTAGGAGCAGAGTTATGCCCAAAGCGAGACCGTTCCCAAGGCCAGTGGTCGCTGTTAAACACAGCAGGGCACGAACCTCTGAGCAGGGAAATGTCCAAACACACCAGTGACCTCCTGCAGCTCCAGGTCCCTCTGGGGACACCCAAAAGCAGCAACAAACAGCTCCTCCAGGTCTGGGCACAGCTTGGCAGGGCTGCTCCTCCCCATCCAGGGCAGTGCTCTGGTGTGGGATGCAAATATTTTATAAAGGCTGTTCAGGGTGTGTTTGGTAGCTGAAGTGCCACCTGGTTGTGGTCAGCCTTGGATGGCTCAGGGATGTGACTCTGGTGTCACAGGGCTGTGTGTGGGTGTGGCTGCCCAGCCTGAGCACAGCTCTCCCCAGCAGGTACCATCTCTGGGGAGCCGCCTGTTTTCCCTCTTCAAACAACCAGCAGGTGATGCCAGGTGGGGACACTGAGGCAGAGCTGAGGGCTCTGCTCAGGGCTTGGCTGAACACAGCAGGGTTGGTGAGGTGGCTCTCCTGGAGATGCTGTTGGCACCCCAGGGTCAAGGTCCATGGATGGTGTCCCAGTGGTGCCCCAGTCACTGACCCTGGAGCTGCTGGGACCCGGTGGGTGGGGGCACCCTCCCAGCTGCCTCCTCCAGGCCAGACCCTCCTCTTTCTCCTGGCACTGCCCAGAGCTTTCATCTCCTCTCCTTCCCTTTGTGTCTGGACTCAGCACAGATTTTCTTGCACCTCCCCGTTCTCTCCATCTGCACTCTCCTGAGCTCCTCACTCCATCCCAAACTGTCAGTATTAGGAGACTTACAGCAGAGTCCCTTCATTGTCCTATTTTTCCATGTCCCCAGGCTCACTGGGACACCCATGGAGGATCTGGGCAGCTCAGTCCCTGCTGTCACCTTCTCCCTGAGCACAGCCCCAGCTGCACTGGTGCATCCTGTGGTGCTGGTGATGCCCAGGAGCATCCCAACCCCATAACCACGCTGGGTTTTGAGCCTACAACCTGCCTTCCCTCCAGGAATTATCCCAGCCCAGCGAGGCAGGGAGGGCTGGAGCTGCCGTGGGATGTGTGGGGTGGGAATCTGGTGTTCGGCTTTGATCCCTGCAGGGGACAAAGGGCCCCATGGGGGTGGAGAAATGAGGACCTGGGGTGACTCCCTGGAAAGATGAAATAGCCCTGGGTGAGTGGCAGGAGCTGGGTTATTGCTGTAAGAGAATTTATTGCTGGGTTCCAGGCTGGCCTGAGTCACTTGGCAAACGCCATCCCCACGTGCTTGGGGACACTCGATTCCCTGGAGGGACAGGCTGGGGGAAAGCTGGAAGTGCCACGTGCTTTTTCCATGTTTTCCTGGGATGGCCAGTGCCCCCTGCACAGGACAGGTCTCAAAATGAACTCAGGTCTCCTTGTGGACTCTGTGGTGACACTGAAGCCACAGCTTTGTCCTCTGTGTGCTGTGGGAGAGGGGCTGTGACAGCTTCTCCAAGACTTTGTGCTGCAGAGGAAAAGGTGTGAGGAGCTTGGGGCATCTGCACGGGAACGGCTGAGGGAGGTGAGCCCGTGGAGGGGGTTTGTTCTGGGGGACATTGGCTGGGATGGAGACCCAGCCCCACTGCCCTGAGGGGACACAGGGAGCTCTCACAGGGACACTGAGCTCACAGCCCAGAAGGGGAAGAGAAATGTCCTTTTTTAGCACAATATCAGATATCCAGGACAAAACCCAGTCATGCCAAGAGAAGAAATTCCTGACTCATCGATGCCAATGCCACAAGCCTGCATGCTGGGAATGGGAATTAGGTATATCCCTAATTCCTAATCTGAGCCACAGCCTCAACCCAACTGGCACTGCTGGAGGGACACTCCCAAGGCAGCAGTGCTGGGATCACGGGGGGTCACCTGGCTGGGGATGGCCCTGGGGGAGGAGAGGGGACATTATCTGCAAGAAGGGTGACAGCAGGAGCTGCTGCCTGTCCTGGGCTCATCCCAAGGATCAGGGGTGTGGGGAAGAGCTGCCTGTGGACATCGCTGGTTTTGCAGCCAAAGGGAATTTCCCAGTGTGGAAACTGGTGCCTTCCAAAATAGGGAGCACCTTATCTCGGCAGATAACGAGGATTTATCTCTGGGCTAAAAATTAGTGGTTGCTGAGTTGCAAATAGTCGCAGCTCAGCCGTGTTTGTTGTGTGCAAACAGGGCAAAGTCCACCCAGGTGCTCCTTGTTCATCTATGGCACAAAGCTCACCCAGCTGAAGGAAAAGCTCCCCAGGGAAGGGATTTATGTGGGAAAATGAGAATTATCACCAGAAAGAGCTGAAAGCTCCAAAACCTGATGTGATTCTGGGTTTGAAAAAGGGAAAACGTCCTAAAGTCCTGGGTTTAACGTTCCCTCACACCCTCAGGGATGAGGAGGTTGGGATGAACAAAAAGCACTTGGAGAGGTGGGAAAATATGTCACCTGTCCCAGGTGATGGCCTTGACCCTTCAGGTGTCCCTCAGGTCAGCATTGCATCAGCTGCCTGACGTGGCTGGCAGCCAGGGATGGGTGCTGGGGTCACCTGTCGTTTACAAAAGCAAAGGAAGCTCTGAATGTGGCAGCTGAAAATGCTGCTCAAGCTGCTGAGCACCTCTGGCATGAAGATTTATTGGGAGAAGGGAATGAGGAGTGTGGTCATCCCAGGTGAGCACCTGCAGCACTTGGGCTGCAAGGAGCCTCATTCCAGAGCTGTCTGGAAGCCGAGCATAAAGCTTTTCTCTTATTTCTACAGAAATAGAATTTTGCCCTTTTTTGCAGGCATGCTCTGTGCCCCAAGACACTCCAGCTCTGCTCAGCCTTTACTGGGCTTTTCCAAGGCACCCATCCTGGAGGACAAACTTACCCAAATAAACAGAACTTTCTACTGAGCAAAATCATTCCTTGGACCCCTGATTAGACAAATATTCTCAGAATAGAAGCAAGGCTGCTTTCCAGCCACAGACTAAACACAGCTCAGCAGTTTGATACTGAAACCACTGACACAAGAATTCCCTGCCTGGAGTAAACAGCTGAGCTGCTGTGACAGTCCCTTCACCCTGCTTGGGGCTTCTGAGGCTTATCAGGAGCACCCTGAGCTCTGATTTGGGTGCTGAGGTGCCCAGGAGCCGTCTGGGGCCCCACCACAGGAGCACCCAGCTGTCTGCAGGGTGGGGATGGAGATCAGCCTTGCTCTGGGCTTGTCTGGGGCCTTTGGCATCCTCTGGTTGTGATAAGGGTGAGAGGGTGCAGTGTTTGAGGGCTCCTGTCATTCCTGGTGGTGACCCCAGGGCTGGGCTGGGCTGGGTGAGGAGGTGCTCAGCTCATTGTCCTGCCCAGGGTGCCACAGATGCCCTTCCAAACCCAAACCCTTCCTCAATCCTTGGATTGAGGCTGGCAGGACCAGTGCCACCAACCTCTGCAGGTGGCATTAACAGTGTCACCCCCAAACAATCCAAGGGAGCAAATACAGAGAAAGTAAATGGCTTCCGAGGTAAAAATAAACCAGACTCAGGTTTCTGTCAAGGATACAAACCCAGCTCGGCTGGGCCGGTGCCAGGGCAGGAAATGCAGCAGTGGTGGAGTCCCCTGGGTGCCTCCAGCTCAGTGGGGAAGCATTGTTGTGTCCCTCTCATTGCTCATTTTCTGATTCTTCCCTGCATGAGATCATTTTTACTCAGCCCATCCAGCTCACACGTTCCCTGGAGCTGGGGAGGAAAGTGGATAATGTTGAGTGCAGCCAGCCCTGAGACCTGGGGAGGATGGAGCAAAGGATGGTGAAAAATACTTTTATTTGTGGCTGAGCAGGGCTGGGACACAGGGAGGGGACGAGGGGCACCTGCTCCTCAGAGTGACCCCTGCCAGCACCCCCACCCCCTTTGTGCATGTGGCACAGACAGGGGTGGAGCTGATTTTGGGATTCTCATCTTGGGAAAATGTGGGATCCCCCATTTCCCTGCCTCCCTCCCTTGGCAGAGGGAGAGCTGGAGGGAGGTGGGGGAGAGGAAGAAGAGCCAAGCAGGAGCAGGTGGGAGCTGTGGGTGGAGTGTTTGCACAGGAGCCATTTGCAAGTAATTTCTTGTCCCTTCCTGAACTAATGGGACAATTATTTGGGGCCACACGTGTTTCTCATGGAAAGTTCCACACAGGCCATGCGTCATCCCCCCAGGGGAGCAGCCCTGCTGTCCCTAACATGCTTTTCTAGACAAAGACAAGCAGGTGAAACTCCTGCTCCCGGGCCTGGGGACAGCTGTGGTGGGTCACAGAGCACCAAACAAAGCTCCCAGGGCAGGACGGGCTCACGTGCTGAAAGCTGATCCCCAGAGCCAAAGAAGCTCTGCTCTGCTCCGGGATGGAGCTCCTGTGCTTGGCGTGGGGAAGGTGGATGTGTCCCTCTGACTGTGTGCCCTGTTCTCTCCAGCCAGCTCAAGAGGGGTGTGGAGAAATCCGAGGGAATCCTGCCGAGGCTGCTGAGGTGGAGGGATGGGAGGGGTGGGATGTAGCAGGATCCCAGCTTTGGGAAGGACAGCGGGAAAGGCGATGGAGCCAAACTTCCCTGGGCAGCACCAGGTGACTCAATAAGGGACAGCAGCACAGCGTGTGACAGCTTACAGAGCTTCAGCTGGCACAACAGGACAGGTGTCCTCATGGCAAACCTGGCACAGCAGGAAACAGCCCCAGAGAAGGAGGGGTCTCATTGCTGGAAGGGGTCCAGACTTGACCCCAGTCCCAGCTGACCCCCAGGTGCTGGGGACACTCCTGGTCTGTGGGAGGGTGGGGACAGGGAGCCCAGGGATGTACCCCAGGATGTACCCCTGTACACAGGGACGTACCCCAGCACACTGAGGAGCTTTGCATGGACATGGACAATGTCCCCAGGACACAAGAGATGCAGGGCAGAGCTGCAGGAGGCCAAAGGCCTCATGTGAAGACGAATCCTGTGTTTTTCTACAAAGGAAAAATTAAATTCCATAGCTTGAGAATGGGTCCATTGAGTTAATGCTGGAGCTGAGGGAGAGTCCTTCCCTTCGCCCTCTGACCACTCAGAATCTGTTTGGTTGTGGGTAAAAGATGGGAGCTGAGAGCCAAATTTTGGCCTGGCTTGGGCTGTGGGATGGCCCCGTGGAGCTCAGGGTGACATCTCTGCTGTGCCCAGCTGCCCTGTCCCCTGTCACAAAAGCTCATCTCCCTGACTGGTAATTCTGATCTCCACATTGCTGTGTTTTCTAGAGATCATTCCTCAAATCTCTTTTTTTGGCCAGCCCAGGCCTGAGCAGCAGCGAGAGCTGTGCAGGCTCGGGTGTGGATGGGGATCCCGGATGGCTCCTGCAGCTATTGCCCTATGTATTTTATTTAATTTGTCATTTGTATGCAAACAATCCAGTTAATTAACCAGATGATCTTTCAGGGAGCACAAGTGTTGCCAGAGGTAGGAAGTCTGATAAGTTGATCCAGCCAATCTTTCCCTTCCTAAAATAAACAATGAGGAAGGAAGTAGGATGAGAGCCCCTGAAAATCACATTTTAAATAGTGTCAGCTTTTATGGCCGAGCCATAAAACCGTAGTTCCTGAAGCACTGGCACGGCATTAATGAGATGATAATTATGGACACACTCATTACTGCAGCTCCATCACAGCCCAGGAATTGACTGTGGCAGGAGCAGAGTGGGCTCTGCCTGTCTCCTCTGCCATGCCCATGTGCCAGGGGGGTGATTCCCAGGAGAGCTCCCACTGCCCTGCCTGCTCTGCCCGCAGCTGAGGCTCCAGCCAGGCTGCTCTCAGCACCCAGGCCAGTGCTCTGGCTCCCTGCAGGCAGCTTTGGGACTCTGGGAAATTTGGAGTCCCCAGCCCCTCTGGGGAATTTTCTGGAGTCCCCAGCACAGAACTCCGAGCCTGGTGGCAGAGTGACCTCCCAAGGGACAATCCCTCCCTGTCCCTCCTCTCCTGCACAGAGAGGAGCCTCGGGAGCAGCTTCAGGGCCACCACTGAAGATCCAGAGGGATCTCAGCTTGGGCCTCCTGGTCCATCCTGGTGTCTGAAAAGGCTGCAGGGGCACTGCCCCCTCTGCACAGGGATGTTTTAGAGGGATGAAGTTTGCTGGGAAATGTGTCAGCCCTCGCTGGCTCCTCGTCCAGGCACATTCCATCATCCCGAGCACGCTGGGTTCCAGCTGAGCTGTCAGCCAGAGCCTCCTGTGACCTGCAGAGACACAGACCCCCCCAGGGGGTTATTGACTTGCACCTGTGTAGGAAGAGGAGACTCCTGATGTGCCACTTTGTCCCCACAGACCAGGACAAACTTGATTTCTCCTGGACCTGGAGAAGCAAAGCCTCCCGAGGAAGGTGGGAAGAGGATTTCCTGCTTCTGTTTGTGGCTGCACAGGTTTGTGGGGTCAGGTGTGGCACCACCAGCCAGCCTGAGCTCTGTGGGGGAGTCAGATGCTGGAGGTGTTTTCCAGGTGTTTTCTGGTGTTAAAGACCACTCGTGCTTGGGTTTTCTGGTTCCACGCTCTTGTCCTGCTCATCTCTGTTTCTGAGAGTGGCTGAAGCTCCTGCTTGCTGGATGAAGACAGCTTGGGGAATTCAGCTGGTTTTTTAACCCTGAGGGTCCTGTCTCCCCAAATGCTCCATTTCTTGGGTAGGATTTTGAAACCCATCAAATGTGGGTCCTACTCCTTGGCCTTCCATCCTCTGTTCTCTGCTGTTTTGCTCTGGCTGAGGGTGTTTGGATGGGCATCCTCACATCTGGGCTCAGCTGAAGTTGGGCACAGCTTAAATGGGGCTCAGCTGAAGTTGGGCTTAGCTGGAGCTGGGCTCAGCCTGGGCAGTGAGCAGAGGCACCACCCAAAGCTCACTGTAGTGTCCCACTGGCAGTGATGCTGCAGGAGCAGTGGGACCCAGCAGGGGGGGTCCCATGGCTTTTCTGCTCCTCTTCCTCCCCCTGGTCCTCCCCCCCCTGCCCAGCACACCTCGCTGGCCCTGCCCACCCCTTCCTGCAGCTCTGCTCCTGCCACCTGGGCTGAAAATGAGAGCTGGTGAATCCAGGTCTTCCTGTGAGAGATGGGGGAATTCTCACCCTGGCAGGGCTGCAGAGCCCTCCCAGTGGGGCTTTGCATCTGGGGGACACAGCTGGGCTGGCTGGGGACACTGCTGGGCCACTGGCACAGGCTCTGCCCTCAGAGCATCACAGCCAAATTCAGGTGGGACTCAGGAGAAACAACAAGCACCTGGGTCCTGCTCCCCATGGAGGGACAGGACAAGGGAATGGCTTCAAACTGGAAGAGCAGGTTTAGGATATTGGGAAGGGATTGTTCCCTGGGAGGTGGGCAGGCCCTGGCACAGGGTGCCCAGAGCAGCTGTGGCTGCCCCTGGATCCCTGGCAGTGCCCAAGGCCAGGCTGGACACTGGGGCTTGGAGCAGCCTGGGACAGTGGAAGGTGTCCCTGCCCAAGGAAAGGACCCTTCCAACCCAAACTCATCTGGGATTCCATGATTCCACCCCCAGTACTTCCCCCAGGCACCACAAATTCAAAGCCCTCTGCTGTTGAGCTCTGCTCTGAGCCCATCCTGCTCCTGTCCCCCACTTTCCCATGGCTGCACAGAGCCACCAGGAAATGCCAGACTCCTCCAAGATGAGGAGACAGGGATGGAAAGCCCCGGGCTGGAGCAGGGATTGTGTGGAGCCCCACTGGCTGCCCTGTGCTCTCCTGTGGTGCTGTGCTTGGTTATTTCCAGCTGTGGCTTCTGGAAACCTTCAGTGCTTTTGCCACTTTTAGCCCTGGTGGCTCAGTAACTGCTCCTGGCAGGGCTGGGGCTGCTCCTCATTTTCTGGAAAAACCTTAAAATGCTGCAGAGTGTCAGAGGAACGCCAACTAAGGAAAAAAATAACAACCAGAAAAACAAAACCTGGTCTTTTTCCAATCAAGCTACAATGTTGTATTTTTCTTAAAGAAAAACACATCTCCTTTTTTTCCTGGATTCAACTGGCCCTTGCACTCTCCATTGTGCCAAGCTCCCAAAATAACTGCAGCTGTCAATGGAAATAAAGCCCTGGGAGAATCTCCCATGTCTGTCTCACCCTCCTGAGCTCCTGGTGTGCCCCACGCTCTCTGCTGGGGACAAATCTTTGCTGTGGCAGTTCCTGGGTGTTCAAATCCCAGTGCTGGGAGGAGCAGCCCCCCAGAGCATCTTCCAAGGATGGCACAAATCAAGGGCAGCACAGGGTTGGCAGCTCTGGTTTGTCAGTGGATCCCTGCAGGGTTTAATCCTTTGGCTGTGGGGTTGGCAGTGCCCCACTCGTGGCCAGAGCAGGGGTGTGGGGTGTTCCTGGGCTCCACTCCATCCCAGCACATCCATCCTTGGTCCAGCCAGTGATTCCCAGATTGTTTTGGACTTGGGAGTGCTGAAGATCTGCATGTTCCAGGTCAGGAAAAGGAACAGTCACAGCACTCATTGCTCTGGATGAAATCCCTCAAATTGGTTTTTTTTTTTTTTTTTTTAATTCCTGTACACAAATGTTTTCCTGGCCTCCTGCTGCCTCCCCTAAGAGGGGCCTGGAAACCTGGGGGGCTCCCCTCAGGGGTGGCTTTTCTTCCACAGACACAGGTGTGTTTACAGGGGCCACTGAGGCTCCTTTTCCCATAAACTACAGAAATGCCCTGGAAAAGCAGGGTCAAGCCCAACCTCTGCCCAGCTCCCTGGTGAGGATGCCCTGGACTGGAGCCTCAGGGCTCCAGTGCTCTGGTTTCCCATGGAAGGACTGAGCTTTTGGAACCAGAGCTGGCCTCTGTGAGCAGGGCTGGGAGCTGGAGCTGGGGCTGGTCCAGGCTGACATCATCCACGGGGTGATGGTGCCATGGTTCCACCTCGTTGTCCTCTCCTGCCCTTCATCCTGCCTTCCCTGCTTTTCCCCTGCCTCTGTTGTGCTCACTCCATTTCTGCAGCCCAGGATCTCTGCTGCTCCATGGGGCTGCACCACGGGCTGGTGCCTGGCTGTGGAAAGCAGCAGGGATGGGGGAGCAGGTGGGAACGTGGAGGGCACAGGGCTGGGCCTGGGGAGTGCCTCCCACTCTGACCCCAGGTGATGAGGCTCCTCCTGGACAGAGGGGGGTGACACCACTCTGAATGTCACAACCCCTCCTGTCCCCTGAGCTCGGCGTGGCTGATAGCCAGCCCTGCAGAGGGCTCCTCCAAAGATGGACAAGCCCAGGTCAGAAGGGGCTGAGCTGGAGCTGTTATCAGCCAGGGCTGGGAGGGGAAGGGAGTGCCAGCCTGGCCAAGCCCTGCCTGTGGCACTGTGGGATGGGTCACAAGGGTTATAGGTGAGTAATGAAATAGCTGGCTCTCACAATTAAGAGATGGATATTATGTGGATGTGTAGTGATGTCACTGTGATGTGTCCCCCGTGGTCCTCCTTCCCTCCCCTTGTGACAGCCTCAGTAGTCAGGACATTTGGGGAGGGCTGGCTTTTTACCAGGAGGTGTGGCATAACAACACCTGACCTCCAACCAAGATGTGAGAAGGTAATCTCCACCAAGGGATGGCAGAGAAGGAGTTTGTGGGAAATGGATTTGTAGAAAATGCCATGGAATAAGACAGACATCCTTGAGAGAGAAATCAAACTAGAAACAAGTTTCAAAGGATGGCCTTGAAAAAAAAAGACTGGATACTTTGGAGAAATAGAACTATGAAAGATGCATTGTAGTGGGACACATGAGGGGTAATTTTAGATGATTGGCTTTAAGGCATTTGCAGTATGGTGTGGTAAAAGCTGATAGGCCAAGAAACACTTATAGTGTATTGTAATTAGAAAATAGTTGGTTTCTGATTGTGATGGAGTGAGTTTTAACATCCGTGTTGTCTCACTCTTCAAATGAGACTGAAAAAGGAATAAAAGTTTTAAAAATGCCTCTCAGTTGCCCCATCTCTGAGTCAAAAAAGGGCTTAATTCTGATAGAGTTGACTGACAAAACCTTGGGAGGGGCTAAGGGTATAAAAGGCAGAGCATCCATTTTGTAGATGAGCTTGTGGCTGATAGGCACGGGGGCTCCCAGCACTGCAATTTTTCCTTATTCAGTCCTTTTGTTGTATTTTTTTTTTAAGGCTTAATAAACCTTTGGCATTTTACAAGTGAGCAGTCATTTCTCACACAAGGGTCACGGGGTGATTCAGCTGCAGGAGTCACCACTGCCCTGCCTGTGCCACGTGGCCAGGGCTGGCACAGGACACACGAGTGTCCCTTGTCCTGCAGGTCCTCAGCAAAGCATGGCCAGAGCAGCACAGTGGGGCTGCAGGGGGGCACTGGCAGCTCCCAAGTGAACCCAAGGCCAGCTCCTGACCACTCTTGAATGGAAAGCATGGACTGGGGGCTGATTCTCCTTAAAACAGTGGGCTATAAACAGGGGAGATGCCTGACAGAGAGGGAGTGCAGGGGCTGAAGCCAAGGCCAGTGTGTGATTCCAGCTCCTGAACCTGCAGGCAGCCCATAAGGACTGAGTGTCCTGGTGGACACTCCAGAACCTGAAGGTTTCTGGTGCCAGGGCATGTGGTGGGATTTGGCAGAGCAGGCCCTGGACTGGTGGAGGAGGTGGGAGAAAAGGGGCTGGGACTCTGTCAGCAGAAACCACTGAGGCAGCCCTGTGGTTGGAGCAGGGGTGGGAGAATTCTGGTCCCTGCTCCAAGGACTTGCAGCACCTCGTGGGCACTCCATGGGAAGGGCTGTGCAGTGTGCTGGCCCAGCTCATGCCTGGGAATGTCCCCTGTGTTCCCTCCAGGGCCCTGTGCTCTGGGAGGAGCTGCTGGAAGGGGCTGCTCCAAGCAGAGGTGGCTAAGCCCTGGGACCCCAGGTGGGGTAGGAGGCACAATCTCCTGTGCTGGGGCTGCAGGAGACCCCCTTGTGTTGGACTGCACTGATCTGGTTGGTCTGGAAATGCAGCTGCTCTGGGGGTGATCCCAGAGGTCCCTCCAGACAGCATCCCTGGAACTGCAGCAGGACATGGCAGTGCTGGAGGCTCTGCAGCTCCAGAGCAATTCCCACTTAACCCAGTGCCTCCAGTGGAGCAGAGCCCATCTCTGGTCACCACCTGCTCCTCCCACCACCCCTCTGCTCTCTCCTCCACCTTCCACTCACTGCTGGGGCTGCTGCTGCCTCTGTCCTCTCTCCTGGCTCTGCTGCACTCCCTGGATTTGTCCCAGGGCTGTTCCCACTGCCTGTTCCCATCCTGCTCAGTTTCTTGGCATTTTTTTCCCCTGCAAATCCGAGCCAGGCTGGTACTTCCAGGGGGTTTCTGCAGGGTGGAGATTTCATCACTTTGTTGTCTCCTATTGTGCTGATGGCAAGGCTGGAAGCCTTTGGAGGTGAGGTTTGTGTTTGGGTGTTACCAGAGCAACCCTGGCAGGCCGAGAGCCTTTGCCTGTCTGCAGCACATCTGTCCAACAGCTGTTTCCAGTCTGTACCTGTGGGCTCGGGGCCTGCCAGGGGGGGCTCTGCTCTGCTGGGACCCTTCAGGGGGGTGGGACCTGGTGGGAAGCCAACAACTGGCCCTTGGATGGGATTCCCTGTCTGCCCCAAGGATTGGACCAGGCTCTGGAAAGTGAATTTCCAGTGAAAGGCTGAACTCAGTGTAACCAGCCAGGTACAGGAGGGGGAGTGGGACAGAGTTGGCCACATGGTCTGAAGGGTGTAGGGGGTAAATCCCACGGGAAAGGGGCTCAGCCTGGAGAAAAGGAGGCTCAGGGGGGCCCTTGTGGCTCTGCACGGCTCCTGACAGGAGGGGACAGCCGGGGGGTCGGGCTGTGCTCCCAGGGAACAGGGACAGGAGGAGAGGGAACGGCCTCAGGCTGGGCCAGGGCAGGCTCAGGGTGGAATTTCCTCATGGAAAGGGTGCTCAGGCCTTGGCAGGGGCTGCCCAGGGAGGTGTGGAGTGATCCCTGAAGGTGTCCAAGGAAGGCCTGGAGGTGGCACTCGGTGCTCTGGGCTGGGGACAAGGTGAGGGTTGGGCACAGCTGGGACTGAAGGGCTGGGAGGGATTTTCCAGCCCAAATGCTTCTGGGGTTCTGCGTGGCCCAGTTCAGGCACTGCCCGTGCCAGAACGTAAAGGACCTGCTATCCACTCAGCAACTCTCACCAGGCTCTTGGGCTTCCTTTGCAATCTTTTGGGATCTTGAGGCTCTCTCTGCAGCACTTTCCTAAAGGAAAAACCTCCAGCTCTGCAGCCAGGCTCAGCTGGGCCTGGATTCAGTCAGGCTCAGGCAAGAGGCCAGGACAAAGCTCCCCAGCATCCTCTGATGCTCACCCAGCTCATGCAGGAGAGAGGGCTGGAAACAGCCCTGGAGTTTGGGTGTCTTTGTGGCTGGGACCTTGTGGGAAAATTCCCTGTGGTTGCTTGACTGCCAGCAGTTTTCTAAAGGTGCTTGCAAGCAGCAAACAGCTTTGTGAAATGCAGGGAGCAAATGAAAGCTGGCCTGTGTCTGCAGGGGGGAGCAGCCCCCCAGCAGCACAGGAGTGATGGAGAGCACGTGTCCCCAGCTGCTGGGGCTGTGGGAGCAGGGCTGGCCCTGCTCCTGCACCAGGCAGGGCTGGCTGTGCCCCCACGGTGCCCTGGGAGGGACAGGAACCCCTGTGCCCCATGGCACTGCCCTGGGCTGGATCTCCCTGAGGGCAGGAGAAGGAGGGATCCATCCTGCCTGCCCTGTCCCACCTCGCTGGGATTGCTCCAGGGAAATGTGCAGCTTGGTCAGCTTGGTTCCCTGGGATAAGGTGGCCAATCGAAAATGCAACATTTTGGTGGCAAGCTGGTCTTTTGCCATGTCAGTGTGCCCTGGACTGGAAATGGGATTTCTGTGAGGGGAGAGAGGGTGTCCTTTGCTCCCCTCAGGTGACACCCCACCTGCAGACCTGGGTCCCAGTGCAGGAAGGACCTGGGGCTGCTGGAGAGATCCAGAGGAGGCCACAGAGCTGCTCCAGGGCTGGAGCCCCTCTGCCCTGGAGCCAGGCTGGGAGAGCTGGGGGTGCTCACCTGGAGAGGAGAAGGCTCCAGGGAGAGCTCAGAGCCCTTCCAGGGCCTAAAGGGGCTCCAGGAGAGCTGGAGAGGGACTGGGGACAAGGGATGGAGGGACAGGACACAGGAATGGATGGGAGATTGGGAAGGAATTGTTCCCTGGGAGGGTGGGCAGGCCCTGGCACAGGGTGCCCAGAGCAGCTGGGGCTGCCCCTGGATCCCTGGAAGTGTTCAAGGCCAGGCTGGATGGAGCTTGGAGCAATCTGGGACAGTGGAAGGTGTCTCTGCCCATGGCAGGTGTGGCACTGGATGAGCTTTAATGTCCCTTCCAATCCAAACCAGTCTGTGATTCTGGGATTCTATCAAATGGATTTTCTGGTGATCCTGGGGAGGAATGGACACATTCAGGAATGTTGTTCACTTTCAGAAGAGGATCCTTCAGATTTTCTTCACCTTCCTTCCAAAGGTGCAAAAAGGAAGTAAGGGAATTCAATATATAATTTTTTATAATTATATTTCAAAGAGCTGCTTGTGTTTGTTGAGAACCTGCATTTGAACTGGAGCAGAACTATTGCAAAGGAACAATGAGACATTTTGAACACCAGAAACTCAGAGGATGGAAAAAAAGATTACCCTCAATTTCTTTGGGCTCCATCCCAGCTCCAGGACAATTAATTCTGTGTTTCCCTCGAACACACTGGATGTTCCCTTTACTGCAGCAACTGCAGAAGATAAGAGCCATGACCTGGCACCAACTCTGGGTGCTGAGGAATTTCTAAGCTCATTTTCTGATAAGAGCCTTCCCAGGGAGGTTGGAAACAGTTTGTTTTCATGGGTACACTGCAAGGTCAAGTTGTTTAGCAAGGGCCACCCCCCAATACTGCTGAGCAGACTGAAATTAGGGTGGGAAACAAGGCTGGGGCACTGCAGACCATGCAGCTCATGGCAGTTCAGGCACGAGGCAGGTCCAGGAAAAGCAGAGGGAAGTAAGGGAATTCAAACTGTGAAACTGCTGAATGAAACATTCACATTGTCCTTCTGCAAGGGGAAGGGGTTTCTGCTCCAGGGGTTGGGGTCACCCACCCTGGCCAGCAAAAATTGCCTGGGTGTGTCTGAAGTAGAGCAATATTTGCTGCCTTTGGGCTGGATGAGAGCCTGGGAGCTGCACAGTAACACCTTCTGCCCACTGAATTCTGTGACCCAATCCCATCTTTGCATGTCCAGGAGGGGAACAATCCTGCTCCCCTGAGCAGGGGAGGAATGGGGAGCTCACGTGGTTCCCCACCATGTGCTGCAGATCCATAACTCCATTCCCAGCTCCAGCCCCACTGGTGCTGGCTCAGTCCAGGGCTCAATTCCTCATCCCCCAGGATGAGGGTGCCCTGCCTGCCCCCAGCTGAGCTCTGGAGCTGAGCTGCCCCCTCCCTGCTCTGTCCAGCAGATCCCACGGAGCAGACAGCTCGTGCTGGGCAGGGCAGTGACCCCGTGGCTGGGCACTCGTGGGCTGAGGGCAGAGCTGCCTGGGCTGGGTGTCTGTGAGGGGCAGAAGGGAGAAACCAGAAGCCAGCAGGATGCACCAGGGCCCTGCATCACCCACGGAGCTGTGGTACCATCGAAAGGTGTTGGAAAAACACCACTGGCTGAGAAGTGTCCACCAGCTGGGCCTGCTGCACCCTGCCCAGTGCAGGATCCCCCTAGTCCCACCAGCCCATCCAGCTGGAAAAGGACTTTGCATTTCCAGAGGAGTGGCCATTTGCTGGGAATTCATGCTGAAGAGGACAGGGGGTCACCCCACTTCCCAAGGCCTTGTTCAAGGAGCAAAAAGGAGAACAGATGTGCCTTGGCCGGTGAACAAACAGTCCCCAGAGGCTGCCAAGCCTGGGGTCACCCTGCTGGGGGCTGGCTGGGGGGAGCTGCAAGGAGAAGAGGCAGCAGAACACCTGGGAGCCCAGGAGCAGCACTGCAAGGGGGCTTTGGCACTGCCAGAGCTCTCTGCTGCACACAGGCTGCTTGTGTGGGAGCTGGTCCAGGCAAACCCTGAGCACAGAGGTGTCATTGACTTCAGAGGGACTGGGCACCTCCTCGAAGGAGGCACTTGTGTGTTGGAGGCTCTGGAGCAGGGCGAGTTTGCTGGACAGGGGCTCGGGGGGGACTGCAGGATACTGAAATGCTTCAGGGCTGAGATCACTCTTGGCCCCGTGGAGCGACTGCGGGAGATTTATTGACGTTTATCTTCATTGCTGCAGAAAAATGAGTGGTGTGTTTGAGCCAGAAAGGCAAAATCAGGCTCTTGGAAAAGCAGCAGGGAGAGTTTCCAAAGCTGCCGGGTGTTTCAGCGAAGGTTCCCCCACCCCGAGCCTCGAAAGGCTCCTGCAGTAAAAGCCCAGCTGGGGAGGGAGCAGCAGCATGGAGCTGTGTCTGGAGCCAGGGATGGCCAGAGGGGCCAGGGCTGGCTCTGATGTGCTGCTCCCATGAGGGCTGCCACGGGGAACGGACACTTTGCCTGCCAGAATAGCCCACAGGTGGGGGGATCACTGTTTTTGTCCCAGATTGCTCTGAAGAGTTCATGTCTTGCCCTTCTGGGGAGTGGACCTGGGCAAAGCATCACCAGCACCGTGTCCTGGGCAAGCTCTGCCCTCCAGGGCTCAGAGGCTTTTGGCCTTAAATTAAATCATTTCATGTCTTGCCCTTCTGGGGAGTGGACCTGGGCAAAGCATCACCAGCACCGTGTCCTGGGCAAGCTCTGCCCTCCAGGGCTCAGAGAAGCCCAGAGGCTTTTGGCCTTAAATTAAATCATTAAAATAATGTCAGGGAACAGCTGGGAAAATGGGGAGGGTGGTTCAAAGGGAGCTGATGGAAGGCCACTGTTGTGTGTGGTGTTTGTAGGATGCTCCCTGGGCTTGGACAGGGGGTGAAGGCACCTCTGGGACCTGCCTGGATCTGCTGCTCACCTGGCTCCTTGTTGTCCCTGCTGCCAGGATGGAGCATGGCTGTGGAGCAGGGCTGGCACACAGCTCCCACCACTGGTGCCAGGAGGGCTGAGGGCTGGGGGTGGGATTGGGCTGCTGGTCAGGAAATGCTGCACCTCGTGCCAAGAGACTCTTTGGGAAGCAAAAAGATTCCCTGGGCTGGGTGGGTGGAAGAGGTGGCACAAGGAGGGCTCTGTGTGTGTGTCCTCCAAGTGCCCACCCTCCATCCCAGCAGCAGGAAAAGCCTCTGGGCTGTTTGGAAGACACAAACATTTCTGCTGAGGGCTCTGGGAGAGCCAGCCAGCCCCGTGCTGGATGCAGCCTGCTTGGCTGGGTGTTCCAGCCGTGGGGCTTGGACTCTGTGGGCTGAGCTGCCCGTCTGCAGGGAGCCCTGAACAGCCCCAGAGAGCAGAGAGTGGGATATGCTGGGCTCTGGGCACACCCTGTGCTGATCCCAGCCCCTCTGGAGGCTCTCTGCCGGTGGATTCCTTCCCTCTGCTCCCTTCCCTCGGCAGCTGGCCCAAAGGAAATCTCCAGAGAGCACCTCAGGGGGGGCTGAGCTGTGCTGTGCATCCCCCAGAGCCGAGGGATGGCCAGCCCATTGTGAAAAACGTTCACTTTCGTGTGAAAATTTAAAAAGTTTAATAAAGGACAATGGGAGACAAGAACCATAAAGCAAAGGTTACTATGGCCAGGTGCATCTTGGCACTCAGCCAAGACTACACTGGCATTTTCGGGGATACTCTTGAAATATTATTTTTATTACACCAGTCCTTTGCATATTCATAGACTTTTATGTATATCTATAAACTAATTTACATATTCCAGAAACTATTTTACGTGTTTCTTTGTTGGGTCTGCTTTTTTAGAGTATGTGTGTTTCTTGGTTATGGTTTTGGTTCTTTCTTTTTATTACTTCTAGTTTGGGCTTTGGTCTATATTTTCTTCAGATGGTGAGTGCTGATAGTCGGCATATCTGTAGCAGGTGTCTTCTTCATATGTTCATTGGACGTTATCTCATCCAAGAAGGCACTTTAACACAAGCATAGCTATTTCACTATTATGTCTCAGCTTAATTAACAACAGAAATAAAAACTATAGCTTTACAACGGTGCTACTTTAACATCACACATATAAAATCTATTTTAATATTTGCAAAAAGCCAATATTATACTATGTATCTATAACAGCATCCCAGGCCATCCTGGCCCCTCAGCAAACATCTGGAGCCCCTCTCCGGCGTGGCCGGTGGCCCTGCGTGTCTGAGAGCTTCGCTCATGCCCTCGCAGCCCGGCTGACGTCTCCTGCTCCGCGCTCCGAGGTATTTTTAGCAGGAGCTGCATCTGCTCTGCCCGCGACTCCTCCGGAGCCGATAAGGGAGCAGCGAGCGAACAATCGCGGCCTCAGTTATTTTTGGCTCAGAGGAGCTCCTCACCAGCAGCATGACTTTTTAATAAACAAAATCCCCTTCACGGAGGGCGCGGGGGAACAATCGCCCCATTGATCCCCGCGCTGACGAGGCTGCAGCAGAGGAGCTCAGGAGGGCCGGGCCGGCCCAGGGGCTGCGGAACAACGGGGCTGTTCTGGGAAGGGCAGGAAGGCTCCGGGACAGGAGGCCGAGCTTCCTCTCTGTCCCGGGGTCTGCTCCCTCCGACCACCGGTGCCGCCTCCCTGGCAGCTGGGAGAGGACAGAGCCTGTGGGTGGGAGCCCACCCCCCACCCATCCCAGGGAATCTGGCTCTGAGGTTTGGGGGATGTGCCCAGATGGGATCTGGGGAGGTTTGGGCTCTGCAGGAAGAGGAGCCAGAGGAGGCTGGGTGGCTGCTGTGGGTGGCACAAGGACAATGGCCAGGAAAGGGCTGATGGAGGCTGTGACCTCCTGCTCCACTGCCCTCCTGTCCCACTGTCCTTCCTGTCCCACTGCCCATCTGTCCCACTGCCCATCTGCCTCACTGCCCTCCTGTCCCACTGTCCCTCCTGTCCCACTGTCCCTCCTGTCCCACCGCCCTTCTGCCTCACTGCTCCTACAGCCCCACTGCCCCTCCTGTCCCACTGTCCCTCCTGCCCCACTGCCCTCCTG
>VZRH01005613.1:1869997-1884422 GCA_013397555.1 Urocynchramus pylzowi | reverse complement strand
TTTTTTTTTTTTTAGGAATTGCAACATTTGATACTTGAGAAGCTCTTCAATAGCAACAGGTATCTTAGGAGCACCTTAACCTTTCCTGGGCCTCAGCTCCCTCCCAATTCCTGTTTCTAACATTCCTCAGCACCCTAGTCTTGCCAAACACAATCCTTTCACAAGCATTTTCACAGTGCCAATCAGTTTAAAAAAAGAAAGCTAGATCCTCTTTTACTGTTCATGGTGATTTAGCTACCTCCTCCCATCATACAGGTGCAATCATCAGTGGTGTCTCCATTGTTTGTCCTTTTCTAATGGCAGAAATTCACTGTTTATCACTGTTGCTCTTCCTCCTAAAACATCCTGGGTGCCAACACCAAATCTACTTTCTGACATTATACACTTGGGCTACATATTTAGCAGGCTAATCTACAGCTCTCACGAAGAAAAGTTTCTTATTTTCTCCTTAAAGAAATTTGATAATTGTTGCAAATATTTATGTCTGAGCTTGCTTTGAAAGGAAAAGCTCCCTGCAGGGAAAACTCAGCCCAGAAGTTGTGGTGGATTTGCTGATACAAGATGGACCCCTGATGCAGAGCTCTGTGGCTTGCAATGGCTAAGTTTATTCACAAGCAGCTTCCAAGTCTCTGATTACTTTGAAATCATTGGCAACTATGAAACACAATTAAGTATATGAAATATTCAAGTGTTCTATTTCCATTGGGAATTTTTCATTTTTACCTAAACCCAGCAATGACCCAGATTCCTCATCGGATTTATGTTTGCTTTTGTTGCCTGAGAGCTGGAATAACAGGTGCAAATCATGAGCCCCTTGCCCTGATTCTAGATGTTTAAAAAAATTCCAACCCCTTGTGGGAGCACTTTTATGAATAGTGGGCAGGACAACTGTGCCAATTACATTCTTTGGTTTTGCTCGGCATATGGAGAAGAGCCAGTGATATTAAAATGGGATTCGATTAATTCACCCTGAATTAAACTTTGCATAATCCCCAGACTTCCCTACATTTACGTCTGCAGATGGTACATGTTTGTTTGATGCTGAAAGACATAAATAAGATTTAAATCTCCTCATTTTTTGGAAATTCACAAAGAAATACTGGACAAAAGAGTATTAGTTGCTTTTGTTGGATAGAAATTTCAATAGAGCATTTGAAGAGAGCACCAACTTTGTTTTTCTCAGTTTTTAATAAGTTACAAAGTGACTCAGATTTAAAATGATGACAAGGATAGATCTGCTCGTATTCTATGTCAAAATGTGATAAATAGTTTGACCTCTATCTTGGATCATGTACTTCAGCTGTGTGGCTCCAATTGTTCCTTCTGTTTGTGTCTTCCTTTAGGGTAATGGAAAAACTGAGTGAATTTGTTAAAGCTTCAAAACCTTGACAGTGATGAAGACCCACTTTAATAAGCAGAGTTTTCCAAGCTTTCAGATCATAGGCAAAGAGTACTGAGGCAAACATCTCATTTCAGCAGGAAGCTATAATGCTAAAAAATATAAACAAGAGAGTAAAACAGGTTAGGAAGGAAATTAAAAAAAAATGTTTTTAACTACCAAAAGCAAAAATAAATTTATATTCTTGTCCCTTTATATATACTAATATGAGACAAATCAAATAGACATCCACTATAGCTTCATTTTCTCGTTCCAGAAAAAGATTTCCATGTGTAGCATGGAAAAAATGGGATTTTAGCCTAAAGATCTGGGACAGAAAGGATGGCCAATTACTGCTTATCTTTCACAGCATCTTCATTTCCATGACAAGAGCAATCCTGGTTGAACACTGCACCTTGAGGCTCTTCCCTTCCAGCGTCAACTGGCAAGTCACCCTTTGGAGGAATACAGACATCTTTTTCCATGGTCTAGGGTGTAGAATACTGTAAATGTCTCCTAAGGGTGAAAATAAGGTTGAAAGAGGCAAGTAGTAGTGTTTTTAACGTGAGTGTGTCCAGGGTGTCATCTTATGGGAGAGCTGTAGTTGGTAACACTGAACTAGAACCTGTTGCAATTAGCAAGAGAATCGGTGACACAAAGACTATTATTTGCAGGTTACTGTCCATCCTATTCACAGATAGGTATTGATAATGCTTTATTAGCTTTTCCAGTAGAGCTTTTCTTTTGCTGCAGTATAAACCTATCATTCCCAACCCCATTTCTGGTCAATACAGAGAAGTATTTCTAATTTTACTCCTTTTCAAATATTTTAAGAATGTTGTATTGTCTTCCACTCTCTTCTTGGTTAGATAAATCTACTTTTTTTTTTGTTTTTCCTTACACAATTTCTATAGCTCTGCCAATATTTGTAGTCTGGACCCCTCTGGACCAATTTAAAGATTCAATGTCAATTTCCCTGGAACCAGACTATTACAGGACATGATTTTCCTTGCATTTGCAAGGAAAAGCCAGAGTGACTTGCTGTAACAGTGCACTTAGCAACCATTAGCCATTTAAAATCCCAGAAAGGGGTATAGGAATATTATATCCCCTATAGTCTGCCAATTACTGTCATTCCTCCTAAGAGCCATGCTAATAATTTAGATTCTATAAAGGACGCTGCTAATTCAGCAGATGTGCAGAAAAAAAGGACAGAAAAATGCCCACGCTGAAATGACAAAAGTGTCACAACAAATAGCTACCAGATTAGAAAACGAGATTTTATTTTAATATCTATATACATGTAAGTCCATTATATCATTTTGATTGTGCTTTTTGGAAAGCAATTGTATTTATGAACAGGAGAATTTTACTGAAACCTTCAGGATTTCACATCATGGCTGCCATAATATCTTATTCATCTGTAATGCATATGCTGGCTTTTAACAGGTACTGCATTCAACAGAATTCTTTCTCTTCCAAAGAAGAAAAGAGCAGTCCTGGACTGGAATGGCCAAAATATTCAATCAGAAACAAGTAATAATGGTTAAAATTCACATGGCCTTTGGTAATGGGTTGACCCTGGCTGGATGTCAAGTACCTACCAAAGCCTATCACTCCCCTCTGCAGCTGAACAGGGGAGAGAAAATATAACAGAGTTCATGATTTGAGATAAGGTCAGGGAGAGATCACTCACCAAATACTATCACAGGCAAAACAGGCTAGAATTATATATATTAATTTGATTTATTAATAACAAAATTGGACCAGGGTAATTAGAATAAAATAAGACCTTAAAAACACCTTCCTCCCACCCCTCTCTCCCTTCCAGCTCTACTCCCACCCAGTGGTGCAGGGAAACAGGGCATGGGGATTGTGGTCAGTTCATCACACATTGCCCCTGCCTCTGCTCAGGGAAAAGAGTCCTTCCCCTGCTGCAACACGGGGTCCCTCCCATGGGAGACTGTTCTCCATGAACTGCTTCAGTGTGAATCCTTCCCATGGACAACAGTTCTCCACAAACTGCTGGTTGTTCTTCCACAGGGAGCAGACCTTCAGCCACAGCCTGCTCCAGTGTGGATCCCTTGGGGTCACACATTACCCATTTCCTACTAGGAATTGTTGTACAGTGTGGGCTCCTCTCTCCATGGGTCTGCCCTGCTCCTACACAGGTCTCTCACAGGGTCACAGCTTCCTCTCAGGCATCTGCCTGCTCCAGCATGGATTTCTGCATCTCTGGGCTGCAGGGCCACAGCTGCCTCACCATGTCTGCACCATGGGCTGCAGGGGAACCTCAACTCTGGCCCCTGGAGCATCTCCTGCCCTTCCTTCTGTGCTGACTTGGGTGTCCTCACACATGTTCTCACTCTGATCTTCTCTGGTGCCAATTACATCTGTGAAATAACTTTATTTAGTTCTTAAATATGTCATCACAGGGGCATTACCACCATTTGCGATGGGCCCGTACTTGGCCAGTGGCACATCTGTCCTGGAGCCAGATAGCTTTGAATCAGGGGGAAATGGAAGAAGCTTCTCACAGAAGCCACCCCTGTAGCCCCCTGACCACCAAAACTTCAACATACATACCCAATACACCTTTCAACTCAAAAGCCTTTTGCAAATGAGGAAAAATTTAAAACAAAGCTAACAGAGCCATTTACTCTTTTCTTGTTGCTTATGGTTTCTTCATACTCTTTTTGGGTTACTCATTCAGAGGCTGCCCCAGAGCAGCTGTCAAGTAAGATCATCACGTGTGAAAGATTGATATCTCTTATCTTAATGTCAATAATAATGGCAAGACATGAGTTCTATTTCTACACTTTGACCTACAAGACATTTACATCAGATTTGTTGACTTTTGTATCTTGGGATTATGAGTCCTATAGGCTTCCTCAAAAGTGAAGTGAATGCCCTTCACTGCATAAAACAGTGTCTACCATCCAGTAATGACATCCTGAAGCCATTCCCAGACAGATGGTTTATCTGCTTTTTGTCCCCTGTGTTTTCATTTTCTTCCTCTCTTCTTACTATTGATCTCACATCTCAAACATTACTAGCCATTTTCTTATGATTTTTTGGTCCAGAGGAAGTAATTTAGTCTCTTCTGTCCTAGAAATATGGATCAGAGAATTTCACCTAGTTATGATACGTTCAGCCCTAACTAACTTCTGCTTGACCTGCTGGGTTTAACGTGGAAAGTCAGTGTTGATGCTTGTTTTCCACCACTTGGAATTCCCTGTATCCTGTTATCTCCTTAAATGTTTAATTGTTCTTTCTGTTAATCTTGCATTGTTTTCAGTTTGAGCCTTGCTGACTTCAGCTTCAAACTTCTTACATCTTGCCTTTCTCTGCTATACTGAAATAAAGTGCCACTCTCAGCTGTCCTTTAGCAATGTCTGCAGAGTGCAAGTAAAGCATTCTTACCCTGTTTCTCACAAGCTAACTCAATTAGGAATCTGTCAACTGTTAAAAGAAAAAGCCTCTTTTTTTTGACCTTTCAGAAAAGAAAGGTCTTCTAACTCTGTGGGATTGCGGGATGTTAAGGACACAGGAAGAATATATAAGGGAGATGCATATGTCATCTTGTCTTAAGTGACAAGACTCAGTCTCTGACCTTTGATAGTGCTCTGTCACATGTGGAATAGCATCAGCATCCTATGGTTCACTATCCTTTTACCTTTATTTATTAAGACTGCATAAAAGATGATATACAAAGCATAATCTTAAAATGCCTGATGTTTTAATACCTCAAAAGCCTGAGTTATGAGTTAGTTTTAATAGAAGGAGAGCATCAGCCACTAGAGGCCCTTCACGTCTAGGAGACTGGCTGAGCCAAGAAACCATACAGTATACCTCTGGTTAGATTTAGTACACCTAGGAGGGAAATTATAAACTACCCAGCTGAGAATCAACATACAGACTGTCAGTATAAGGGACCTCTGAGAGGATTAGGTCTCTTCTCAGCTGGTGAGTTACTCAAAAAAACCCCTTGAAATTAAATATTTGAATAATAAATATTAAATACATGCCCTTTACTCAGGCATATATTTTCTTTCCCTTCTCTTCAGCTAATTTAATCAGTTGCTTAAACTGAAATATGGACACTGATCTTTTATACTGCTTCTGGTGTTAATGCTGAAGGCACCTTGTCTAAAAAGCAGAAGGGGACCCTGGGACCCAGGTGAGAGAAGCATCAACACTGCACATAGGCCACACTGCTGTATGTATGTGCCTCTTCAGCTGAAACAGACAAAGTAAATTAGGTTAGATCTGCCACTAAGACGAAGAGGACTCAGAACTGCAAATATTTGTTGTTAGTGCTTAGATGGAAGTGTAATAGCTCTTTCATGGCTCTTTCTATGTCTTCCTGGGAAGGAGGATTCACAGTGAATTACAATTATTTATGTTACTACTTTGTCAGAGGTCCAGTAGGAATTGGGTTTTTTCTTTTGTGCTTGATGTTTTTCAAATAATGAGTCATATTGTCAGGATATGATGCTGGTCCAGCTCTCAACTCTAGAAAGCAGGGCTTGGCATATACTGATATATTGAGAAAAGTGGTTGCCAGAAGGAAAATGATCCCTTGCCTTGTAAAAAGTGCAATATATTCTGCAGATCTGCTTCCTGAAGGTCAGTAGTGATACCTGGCCCATTGCTTCTTTAACAGCACCACACAGGACAATTAGGAAAACCTGGTGCTATCATCTGCAGGGTTTTTTTAAATGTGTTTCTATGGCCATTATTTATCACTGCTGCAGTCTTTGGTCACACAAAAATTAAAATAATAGCATCCCATTTGGAGAATTAATGACATTTCAAAATTGTAGTTAAGTGAGAAAGGAGTTCTTTTAAACAACTCACACCTTGCTCAGGATGAAAATAACTCTTTGAAATGGCCTAGCAAAACTTTGAAAGGCTGGTAAGATCAGAAGAGTTCTTGAGCTACTCGGATGATCAATAAGGAGCAGAAGAGTTAGGTGTTATTTGGAATGCTGTAACGTACGAACGATAAATCCAGTTCTCACTGTGCTAACACCACCACAAAGGAAAGCAGATCTGTGTGAAAGAAGGACACTAAGTTTCAGAAGGACAAGAAACACATTGTTCAGTAACACTCTAAGAAGTTGTAATGAATCAAGGACTCTGTCTAGGGTGTACAGGCTGTGAGCTGTAAACAGAGTGATTAATATGGAGAGCCTCTTAGAGATTACCAGCTTTAGAGCTTTATAACAAACAAACAGTTCTGTGACCGTGATGTTCCCAGCTTTGTGTTTTTCATTAGTCTAGATTCCTTTTTTACACTTTTAAGAAGAGTGTATCTTAAAGAGAGCCTTTTCTTGTACTTGCCTATTAATGTGATGCACCAGACGCTGGCTGATTAGAAAGGAAGGCAAAATGTTTATTCCTATTGCAGAGTAATAGGAAGAACACAGAAGCCACGGAATGGACTATGACTTGCCAAGACATACTCACTGACTGAACAGAAAGCAGAGTGTCAGTGAAAATGCATAACTGTGGGGACAAAAGAAAAGCAGAGAAGAGGCTTTTGAAATTTTAAAACTTCCTAATTACACAGGAGAAAATCATGGTGGAGGATATCTATTGGTGTTTTGATTTCACTACAATGCACATCTATGCAGTGCAGCTCTACCCTAATCTTTGTTTTCCCTTTCCTTTATTACGCTTCTCTTTGCATCTATGAATTTGCAAAAGGTGAGGGAAAACATTTGTGAAATATTTGGGCTGCTCTCCAGTTTTTCTCTCAGATTACCATGGCAGAGCATAGTTGGAGGGAGGGCATGAAAGAGTTGAAGGACTACCAGCACTCCTGCCTCAGCCTTGGCAGTCAGTACAAAGCCCTTGGCCACTCAGTGCAGGAGCACATCAGCTTTAATGATCAGATGGGGCAAAACTGTGTGCAAAACTTGGCATGAGCTGAGAAGTGTTGGTGCCTGGAGGGCAGTCAGCAGATCCCCAGAGAGTTCCTGAGGTTCATACCTCAATGAAGGTGGGGGCAGCTCTTGTGTTTTTTCTTTGCTTTATCAGTCTGTGACCTCCTTCTGAGGGACATTTTCCTGGAAAATCAAGTCATTGTGGCCTGATGAAAATTCAGGCCCTTAGGTGATGGAGTGGACAATTCATTCTTTCTGTATCATTATGAAATCCATCAGTGCCTCATCTCTGCTGTGATTTTCCACTGCAGGCAGACATGGTGCTTTGAAAGAAAGCCTGAGATAATTTTCTCCATCCCTTTCCATCTAGGTGCTTATCCTTGCCCTGAGTGTTTCTATGTAAGTCCAACCTATGGAAGAATGAGCACAGCTTAAGGGTGTTTGAAGTCTTGGGCAAATTTCCTTTTTCCCTTTGGACTCTTTTTCAACACAAATTGAGGTATGGCATGTTAATATTGGGCAGAAGAACTGGGAAAAATACAGATCTTGGCCTGACAAGATCTCCTAGAAGAGAGATGACAATATCTAATACAACCCTAGAAGAGAGGTGACAATATCTCATATAACACTTTCACAAAATAATTATTACAAGGTCCTCATTGTGGACAAGTGGAAAAGACCAAGATTCACTCTCTAAATAAAAGTATTTTTGGGGATCCGGTATCTTAATGGATTTTATTTTTCCAAATCAGTTTGTACAAATGTATAAATTTAGGGATATTTGTAATACCAAATTGCATGGAATGAGTACCAGAAAACATTTCTAATAATACATGTCATGCACCCCAAAATTAAGGCCGTGTATACAATATCATTCAATCTCTTTGTGAAGCTGTATTTATGATAATCTTCTTTTCAGACTGCATTTGTGTTTTTCACTCTCTTTGTATAGAATAGGTGTAGGCAGCACTCAGTTAATGACCTACCAAGTAGTAATTATAGCCCACATGTCAGTCTGCCCTGAAGACAATATAGTGAATTTTCTCCTTGCTTTTCAAAAGTTCTTGTCAAATTACATGAACCTGAGAAATTTACCTCCCCCCCAAAAAAGCTGGCAGAATTTAGCTATTTCATTCCCATTTTATAGCTGATCTGACAAAGACTCAGATAAGAGAACAACCTTTTTTTTTTTTAATAACTAATTTCAGATCTCTTAGATATAACCTAAAGAAAAGTAGCATGATTCAATTATTGGGACTTAGATGGTTTCCTGCAGAGTCAGTGCTGCTGCTGAGCAGAATCTGTCTTCATGAACTTAACAGATAACTCTGTTATTTGATAACACTCAGTTTTGACAACATCACAGTGTTAGTGGGGAACACCAGATTTTTAATATATTTCAACAGGGAACTGTAACATTATTTTGGCATACTTGCTGCCCACCGAAACTGGAAAATTTAGCAAAATTTTACAAAAATTAGAAGCTGCTGACAACTGTCCTAAAATGTGGGTGTCTGGCAGTACCAGGGTAAGCTGTCAGTCCCATTTCCTGTGAGTGCAGAACTTCCTGTGAAGCAGGGAGGGTAGCTTAACTTCCCTTAACTACTATTTTTCTTTTTTTTTTTTCTTTTTTTAATGATTGTTCTAAGTAAAATAAATATTAGAAAAGGAGAAAAAATCAAGAGTGTGATCAAAAAATTGATTACCCTTTCGTCATAATCTTGCTAGACCCTTTCTGGGTAAGTCGCACTTAAAAAAACTTGCTGCCTGTTGTGAAATCCATGGTTGTTAGGAAGGAAAGAATAGAAAGGTTTTTATTTACAAGCTCCCAGCCTTTATCTCTTCAAATTACTGCAGCTGCTAGAACTAAACTTTGATAACTCGTGTCAGACTCTTCCACTTATGTTGAAATCTGATCTTTAAGGTATTTCTTTTAAAAGCAATTTTCCTTAATATTCTTTCCCCAAGGGCTTAGATTTACATAAATTAACAATTACTGAGAATGGCTTCCTAAATAACTGTGTTATTGCATTCAGTAACAATATTGTGCCTACTCTTTGTTGATAAAGCTATCATTTAATTGAACAGTCTTTTAAGCAATATATTTAATGAACAGTTAAAAAAACACACCAAACCCCAAACCATTCTGGTCCTAATGATTATCAATAGCTGTTAAGTAAATGAAGGTGTGTTTGTTGCCAGGATGCAAGCTGGAAAACAAAACCAGGCAGTGATCTGAAAAAATGGTAGAAAATTAGATGGATTTAAATCCTTTATGATCAAATCAATATAATAATCTTTTTAGCCTATCTTTTAATTGTCTAAGTCTTTTGGCTTGCTAAAATGATAGCTTCTGAAGTATTCATGGTTTTCTATTGAAAACAAATTCCTTGTCTTATATTAAAAATTCTTGATCAGTGTAAGAAAAAAAAAAAAAAAAGGTATTATCCCTACAGAATAGAGATGATCATATTTATCTTTCCAATTTTTTATGTTTCAGACCCCTTCAGCATTGTTTAATGGATGGTTAAACTGCCTTACAGGGAGTTAAAATCTGCTGTTAATTAAGCTTTTTTAAAAGAGACTCTCTTTTCCAAGAATTGTTGAGATACACTTCAGGTTGAAAAACATGCACTAAGTATTTTCCTGGTAATTATATTTTGAGCTAGAATGTGATACATGTCCTGTTACATAATGGTTGTATTGAACTATTTTGGCTAATTGTTTCTGAGAAAATGGTGTGCGTAGTATTTTGTCTGTTCCTCTGTAATTGACTTCCTGGGTTTTCTTGCACTGAAAAATGATTCAAAAGTTTCACTGTGGTACACACCTTTGGATAATGTGGCTAACTCAGGCACAGGCCTGGAAGCCTGAGAGGCTTACAAAGGGCACAAAGGAGGGGCAGAATCAAAGACTCAGATCTGAAGCTCAGCCAGGAAGGAACTGAAGTTGTGTCAGGGTCTGAGGTCAGAGGAAAGTCAAGGGAAGAAAGTAATAAGTATGGAGAACAGAGAACTGTCTGAGTAGAAGGTGAAGCTGCAAGAGCAAGAATCAATGTTTAAATTAAGAAAGTAATCAATAACTGAAAAAGAATAAAGATAGCATGGAGTAGGTGGGATTGGCATTTTTAAAGTTATTAAATTAATTGTGATGAGAAATCAGGATGAAAAAAAGTTTAATAAAAGGTGCACTTACCTTAAGGCACAAAAGAAAGTAGGAAGATGAGTTTGTCAAAGTTAACAGAACTAAAAAAACAACTGGCATCAGTGTATGAAGAATTATTGTATTAAGAACATATGAGGTATGAGAAATGAAAGGAGTGACAGCAGTCACACTTTGCAGCAGTTACAGCAGCAATCTGGATTGGACTAGTGATTTGATTCAGTTCTTCACAAAAACTTAACAGAAAACTTAATTAAAAACACCTCAGAATAGAGCAGTGTTAAATAAAAAGAAATTGTCTTCATGTCTGTAAGGAAATAATGGTGATGGTATGGGGAGTTGCTTGGATGAGAGCGTATATGAATATGTGGGTATGTGAAAAACATTCTCTTCCAAAAGACTCTTATGCCAAGCCAAACTTCACTTTGTTATGATTGATCCAGGAGGTGGAGTAGTCTTTTAACAAGTATTTTACTGGCAAAACTCCTTGTGCACATTTAACTTCCAGTAAGAAATTAATAAACCCAGAAAACATTTAATAATACATTTGTGAAAAATCAATTTCCTAACTAAGATTCACTAGAACAGTAATTACTCACAAAGGAGAAATGAGACACCACATCAACTGCAAAAGGAGAAATAGAAGAAAGGTACTGAGGTATTAGGTTGCTGCTAAACTAGTCAGTTAAACATATGAAGAAATGTGGAAACCCTTGCATGATATGTTAATGTATTTTCCCAGTTTGGAGTTTAATGCCATTGATTTTCCATGAACATCAGATTTCTGTGTTGAGATTCCTTTCTTGACCCCATTTAACTACAGCAACATAGCTACTGGAAAGGAGAGCTGAGAAACATTGCCAAATTGGTTGTACGGCATAGATGTGCACAAAATCGCCAAAACTCTTGAAAAAATATTATGATGTGAAACATCTACAGATAAGAACTTCAGTTGAAATGTTAATATGTCAAAGAGTTCAAAGATGTCCACTCTCTTTGATTTCCACCTGGCTGCATAGTGTGGGAGGGAGAAAGAGTTTTTCTTTTTTTTTTTCATCACCAAACTTGGAAGAAACTGTACTAGGAAAGTTTAAAAGCTGCCTCAGTGTGTATTTAAAATGTGATGTGGTGTCACACTACTAATATTGATCTTTTCCTAAACTCATAACAAAGAATGCTGAATAAGAAATAGGAAAATATTCTAAAGTAAATAATGGGGATTATTCTGAAGAAGAGAGCAACATGAGTATTTAAAAGTAACATATGGCAACAGGAGGGTGTAAAAAGCACTATTGATGATCTTAATTGCCATGAAACCTGAGTATTTTGAGGGTATATTTTAAAGATAAAAACATTTGTTGTGTATCTGTGTAAGCAGACCCATTAAAATTGTGTTTGAGATTAGGCTTTGGTTTAGCAAGTGTTTAATTTGAAACAATGTAAACAAGTTGGATATTGACATTGGGTCAAATATAATGGGGGGCTGTGAGAAGTGTTTATTTTCCTTTCTGTGCATTTGGGGACTTCTATGCAGAAAATAACTCATAAAGGCACAGAATAAGTTAGATATGAATCCCTTGTGAAAGAGATCTCTGTGGTCTCAAAGGGAAAACAATATGAACAACATGAATGCTGTAAACTTTTCTGCAGTGTTGATTAGAAGTAAAAGAAAACAAGTTCTGAGTCCATTTAAAAATATGCTGTTCAGTAGCAAAAACATGCAGAGCTCATGGAAATTCGTGGGAAATCTATTGGCTTTTATATACTTGAAATTAGTTTAGCTGCCTACCTGAAGTAACTCTTGAGCTAGTTCAAAGCCAGAATGCCATATGCTTTTTAACTCTCCTTGTTAAGAGAATAATCTCTGCATAACAAGAAAACCAAGGGAGCTGAGGCATATGAGAAGTCAAGGGGCCAATTATGCCAAAGGCATCTTCACAGCTTTGGCCCAGTCCCAGGGATTTGGCGTAAGTGAACCTGATGGGATGAGTCCTGCGACTGAAGTGCCCTGTTGGATGGTTACAGGCTCTTCAGGGGATGTAGGCAGGGTAGAAAAGGCACAGAGGTGGCACTGTATGTAGTGGAAGGGATAGAATGTATGGACAGGTGGCAATGGCACTGTTGAGAACCTCTGGGTAGGAATCAAAGTCCAAACAATTAATCTGGATGTCATCAAGGAAGTCTACTATAGACCCCCTGGCCAGGACAATGGCACTGATGAATTATTATATGAGGAAATAATAGATGCTTCCATGTTAAAGGCCCTTGTCCTTTTGGATCAATCTGGGGGAATTCAACTTGCCAGAAATCAACTAGGAGTGTTACACAGCTGGTACCACCTGAGACAAAAGGTTCTAAAAAAACTGGATGATAACTTTATTTATGGAACTAGTCCTAAGGGAGCTGACTCAGAAAAATGCTGTCCTTGATCTGCTGCCTGTCAACAGGGTGTATTTGTGAACAAAGTGGAGATGGGGCCATCTTGGCCACAGCAACCACAGAGATTAAAATCTCTGTTGACATGAGGAAAAATGCCAGCAAAACCTCAGCTCTGCACATGAGGAAAGTAGACTTCAGGCTGCTCAGGGAATTAATAAGTAAAGTCCTCCTGGGAAGAAGTTTCTGCAGGTGTGGGAGTCTGTCAGCACTGACCACTTTTTAAATGTCGCCTCCTTAGTGCACAAGAGCAGGAAATTCCCAAATGTCAGAAGTCAAGCAGGTGAGGCAGAAGGCCACCTTGGCTGAGCAGGGATGTTCTCCTGGAAATAAGGCAATAAAGGAAGGTTTCTGCCCAGTGGAAACAAGGTGAGGTGACATGGGAATAATACAGAGATGGTGCTCACCACAGCAGGGAGAAAATTGATGAGCAAAAGCTCAGCTGGAGTTGAATGGCAAAAGGCAGTGTAAAAATCATTACAGGATGAGGATGATCACCTCACAAACAGGGGCATGGAGGAGACAGAGATATTTGACACATGCTTTGCTTTTTTCTTCAACATGGATGAAAGAGCAACAGGGTCTCAGTGCCATGAGCTGGAGGACCAGCTCCATTCTCAGCTGTGAAGAATGTGAGAATGATCAGCTGACCATAAAATTGTGAAAGATCTGCTGCTCTGCCTGGATTCTTACAAATTTGTGGGGTCTGATGGGATTAATCCATGAATCCTTGAAGACCTAGCTGATGTCATTGCTAAACCTCTCTTGATGATTTTTGCATGCTTTTGGGAACCCAGAGCGGTCCCAGCTGACTGAAAGCCTGCAACCTGAGCTTGTCCCAGTTTTCAAGAAGGGCAAGAAAGAAGACCCTGGAAACTACAGTTCTGTCAGACTCAGTTCAATGCCCTGTAAAATCACAGAAAAATTCATCCTGAAAAAAGCTCATCAAATCTTAATTCCTTCTCTGACATGGTAGTCCACCTAGTTGATCAAGGGAAGCCAGTTGATGTGATCTTTCTGCATTTCAGTAAAGCTTTCAATACTGTCTCTCACAGTGTCCTGTTCTGCTCTCCATTGGGATGGCCTAACCTGGAGTGCTGGGGGAGTTTTCGGTATCACAGTATCAGAAAGACATTAAATTATTAGACAATACCCAAAGGAGAGGCAGACACTAACCTCTTCTCTGCGGTGACCAGTGACCAGTGCCAGAACCTGAGGGAAAGGCCTGAAGTTGTGTCAGGGGAGGTTTAGGTTGCATATCAGGAAAAGGTTCTTCACCCATGTCATGGGCTGACCCTGGCCCAATGCCAGTGGCCCCATGAAAATATATTTTTCAGGATGGCTACTGTGAGATGTGACCCAAAGTAAGAGTAAAGCAGGCTTCTTCTTCTCAGGGATAAAGGAATACAACTTTATTACATCTACAACAAACACAAGGAAAAAAAGGGGAAAAAAAACCATACACACACAATATCCACGATGGAAGTCTTCAAACCACTCCTCCTCCCCCCCTTTCCTCTATCACACCATGAGTCAAGGCTTTACCTTCCCAATCCAG